>VZTB01017145.1:118998-239282 GCA_013397245.1 Thryothorus ludovicianus | reverse complement strand
GCGGGGGCGGGCGCGCTCCGGCTCCGCGGCCGCCGGGGGACTCCGGCGGAGCCAGCCCGCGCCTCGGTGATGGTGAGTGCGGGGGGCGGCTCGGGGAACTTCCCCCACGCACACGCGGGGAGCCCGGGGCCGGCGGGCGGGCGGGCGATGCCCCGCGGGGAGGCCGGGGCTCCGGCGGGGACAGGAGCCGTGCCGGGGGAAGTTGGGTCGCTCTGCCCGCAGCAGCGGCAGCACAAATCCCCTGCGCTGTAGGGCGTTCCTCGCTGTGCCGTGCCTTTGCGCTTTCCCATTCCGCTTGCCCGCGGGTACTCGAGCCCTGCCGAGCGCTGGCCGTGACCTGCGGGGAATCCCTTCTCCGGTGCTGGGCGGGCTGCGGGCGCCGCTGGGCTCATCCCAGCTCCGAGCTGGAGCGAGGGAGATGAGATCTGATGACATTTGCCGTCGTGGTTGGGAAATACTTATTTCATTAGTTCGGTTCGCCTGCGGTTAGAGGCTGAACAGAGCTGCTTTGCTGCACAGGAAAATCCTGAGGGCGATGGGAAACGGAGGAGTCGAGAGAAGTTTGGAAGGGGGGACGAAAGGGTGAGGGATTTTTGTTTGATTCGGTCTGTATTGTTTGGGATTTCTCCTTCCTCCACTCGCTGGGTGGGATGAATTACTTAGCACCCTCGTTTTCAATGCAGCCCTAAAGCCTGCGAGGGGCGGCTTTCACGTCTCGAAGAGCCGGTAGGTCTCAGAGAATGCAGTGTGGCAGAGCAGCCCAGCTGTGCTCTCTGCTGTGCGCTCCCTGCTCTGCTGCCAGAGCCGGGCTCACGGGAGATTCCCCTGCTTAACGGTGACCTAACAGGAAAGCCTGTTGTTCAGTGTCTATTTTGCATGAGCTACTATGCTGTAACAGTTGCTGCTTCATTCAGCTAAAAGAGAGAGAGAGGATAAGAGGATTCCAATTTAATTAGCAGTTTGTTAAAACCAGTCAGCTTTGTCTGGTCACATGTTTATAATTTTAGAATGTATGTCTTAATTGCAGTAAATTCTGGTGTTGTGCATAAAGCAAGTGCCACATGCTGTTTGCGGCATTGGCTGTGGCAGCTCCATGTTTCTCTTTTTTTAATTTACTGCAGCCTCTGTTTATTTGTGCAATGGCAGATTTTTGAGTGTGCTGGGGGCATTTTGCATGAAGCAGATCTAGGAATTAAAGCATATGCTGTAGAGGTTTTTATTACCCAGGGAGCTGCAAGTTGCATCCTTTCTATTGGAGCATATTCAGGTTGACATCTTGAATACCCAGATACTGTTTTCAGTAATAGGACTGTTGTGTGTTTTTAGCATCTTTATTGGAATCTGAAATACTCTAAATGTTGAGGCCTTCCTAACTCCTCCTCCCCCTCAATAATTACTCTGGTTGTTCTCAAATAATTTCTATCTCACAGAATCACTGAAATCAAACACTGAACCCTGTCTTCTGAGCTGAGAGCTGAGACACAGCTGTGCCTTGTGTTAGATTGGGCTGTTGTAGTACTGCTGCTGGTTGAACACTGAAGCTCCCCTGTGTATACTGTGATTTATGTTACTGTAAATAGGGTAATTAAATTATTACTTCCCTGCAATGGCTTGTTCCTCTGGTGTTACCAAAGATCAGTCAACTTTAGTTGGGGTGCTAGGCAGGCTGCTGCCTAAATGTTGACTTGAGTTAAAGTAAAGGCATTTCCACTGACTCTCATAACTGATAAGGAACTGCTTTTGTTTTTCTGAGGGAGTCCTGGCAATGTCTGAAAGCAAGACAGCATAAGGTGTTAACACACATGTCCTCCCCTGTAAAACAAAAAGGTAAAATACATGAGAAACAGAGTTATTGAAATTCTTTTTTGTTGCGTAAATTCCTATATCAGGGGAGAAAAGATAATTTGAGATTAGCTGTGGGGTGCATAACAGAAAGAGATTTTTTTACCTTTTATAGCCGTCAGGATTCCTTCAGGGCTTCCACTTGCTGGACAGAGAAGGGAAGTGTTCTGTGGATGCTGCTGTAGTGGGGAGAAAAGAGATAATGAAATTAATTACTTGTCAGCTCCTAATGGCTTAATTTGAGGCTCTTAATTGTTGAGGATGAAATGTGCAAACTCATGTAGAGTTGTAGTTTTTGGAGTGTGTCTGCTCCAAGGCTTTACCCAGTGCATAATTCTTTTTCTGGTTCATAACAGCTATTACGGGATATTTGTTTCTTACTACCTATTTCAAATAAGCTGCTTCCTGCCCTCAACTTCAGCTGACAAACCAGCTTTCTGAAATCCAGGATGTGTATTTCTGTCATTCCTAAGCCAGTACGAAACTTCAGAGCTGGGACCTTCAAATATGACTTGAGTCATGTGTTTACAAACATGTCTTTCTAGCACTGGCATTAGAAAAGGAGCAGGGAACTCTATCAGATCTTTCAGGATTCTGGTTTGAAAGGCTTTTCTGCTAGCTCCTGCTGTCACTTTACCTCTGTCAGAGCACTAGAGGAGTTTAAATTTTTGTTCCCTTCAGCCTTCCATTGCTTTTTTTCTTCTCAATGTTAACAAAAGGTTCTAGTATTTCTCTGTGCTTCCAGATTGTGTGCACATACCAAAATACCAGCCTGCCACGGAGCATGTCATTCTCGCCAATTTCCAAAAGTCTTTTCCAATAGTGAACAGTTGAGTGTATTTTTTAGTACTAATCCTGGTATGTATTGCATTTTATATTTCACCCTGGTTGGCAGTGCTTGTTTATATTTGTGCTGTTAAAAGTATTGGCAGTCCTTAATTAAGTTCCAACATGCAGCTCTCTTAATTTTTATAAATAACTTCGCAGTCTATTCAGTGAGGTTTACTAGCTGTTTTCATAATCTTGATTTGTTCCTAAATAAGCTGCAAAACCCCCTGGCTATGTGTGTTTTGAAGTCTGTGGCTTATAAACCACAATGTAAGGTCATAGTAGCTTTAAAGTAAATTGCCAGTACCCAACCAGAGCAGTTGTTACATATGGATTTGTCACTTCCCAGTGATGACATGGCCCTTCTCTGACCAAGTTTCAGAATGTACAGTACACAAATCTGATTTTGAGTTGTGTCACCTTGAACCTACTTTACTTTTTCTTACCAGGGTCAGTTAAGAAAAGCTACCCAACAAGTCACTGAGGAAAAATGTACTCTTTTGAAAAGTCCCTAAAAGTTGGGGTGATGTGACTGTGTGGTCACTCCTAGTAGACTGAGGTATAAGTATTTGTCTGCAAGATGCATCTTAACCAGCAGGCATTTTAAGGAGAACGTTTCTGGGTAATTTTTATGAAGATGTAATTTTGCATCAAGATAAAATGAAAGTGGAGTCTTTTCTCAACCCGTGTAAAGGATCATCACCTGATTATATTTTATGAGCTACCATCTGATGCTGCTATAGAGGGTTTTCTGTTTTCAAAAATTGTGATGGAAGTTAGTAGCAAGCATTCTCTGGACCTTATGATTTATATTTCTTCAGGCTCAAAGATCTCAGCAGGATCTCCTAATGCCATGTAATCCAGTGATTTGGTACTGACAAGAACAGAGTGCTTGATCAGTATTGTTTTCTGAAATGATAGCATTTTCCTCTGTGCTGCTGATCTAACCCTCTACTTTTGACATTTTCTGAGACTTTGAGTCTAGCACGATGATATAGATGTAAAATGTAAAGGTGGATATGTCACTTCTTCTAAGCATTTTATGAACACGTTGAAATATTTTGCAAACACTGAGATTTTATAGACTCTCATCTTGATATTTCACTCTGTGTGTCATTATGTAGAGGAAAGTAAAATCTCCAAGTCTGTGCTGTCAGTGCAGGGATGCTGGATGTCAGCTGTTGGGTGGGAGTGGGCAGTTAAGCATTTTGTTTGTTGAAAAGCGATGTAGGATTGAAGACCAGTTTGTGTTGGCATAAAAACTGGAATATTTTGGTAAAATAACTTTTTAGCACTCTGACAGTCTAGTTTAAAATATTCAAATCCAATTGGTCTTTATGTACTGGATAATCAGGAATTTACATCTAAAATTTGCTATTTAAGTGGGTGAAAATCTGTTTCTTCAAATCCTTCAAGCCTGAAGGATTTCAGGCTGAAATAGTAGAAAGTGACATTGTGTACAAGGAGACCCTTACTGCAGTGTTAGAGCATGGAGAATCTCTGAACAACTCCTCATATTAATTTCAGAATGTTAATTCTCCATTAACAGAGTGCTGAATCTCAACAATTAGCATAGCACATAGTGTTATGAAGTTCTTGTACTCCTTTCCTTTCTAGAACTGTAAATACTGCACTAGATGATGGAGGCTTTGTTATGCTGTACTGCCCGTGCAGTCTTTTAAGGCAGGAGTGTTGTCAGAATAACCTTAGCAATCTTCTGTGCCAGGTTCACTATTTTTTGGGTGCTACAAGATGTAGTCAGAAATGATAGCTGATAGTTCTGTGTTCTCAAGCAATTTTCTTAAAATTAGGCTGAGGTAGAATCATAGAATTGTAGAATCACAGAATAGTTTGGGTTGTAAGAGACCTTTAAAGGTTACCCAGTCCAATTCTCCTGCAAAGAACAGGGACATCTTCAACCAGATGAGGATGTTCCAAAGCCTGCACAATCTGACCATGAATTTGCAGAGATGGGGCAACCACCAGTGCTCTGGACAGTCTGTGCCAGTGTTTTGCCACTCTCATCATGAAATAAGTTTTTCGTTATATCCTGTCTAGATCAACCCTTCTGTAATTTAAAACCATTGCCCTTGTCCTATGGTGACAGGCCCTGCTAAAATGTGTGTCCCCATTATTCTTACACACCCCCTTTAAGTACTGAATGGCCACTGTGAGACATTCCTGGAGTCTGTGTTCTCCAGGCTGAGCAATGCCAGCTCTCCCAGCCTTTCCTCAGAGCAGAGATGCTCCAGTCCCCTGATCATCTTTGTGGCCTCTGGACCCTCTGCAGTGGGATCATGTCTGACCTCCTGGCTGGACACAGTACTCCAGCTGGGATCCCCAGGTAACCTTCCTTGCACCCAGTAATACCAGTTACAGTGCCTGTGCACCACTGGCTGCTCACTTTGTAACCTCTGGGGAGATTGGGACAGTCACTGCACAGAAAGGAGCGTTGGAGTCTGGGTGGAAAAGAGAAAAATCTCATAATCCTTAAACTTGCCCTTCTCTGGGAACCAACAGCTTCTCCCAGCTCTGTGTTAACCCCAGTCCTCTGGTTCTGCAGCACCTCCTTGAGGAGTAAGGCTGAGTGGTGGGGCTCAGCCTTGGTTTGCCACTGACAGAGACCAGAACCAGCTTGCAAAGTTTCTGGTTGTCATTTATGTCCCCTAACATTTGTCATCTTTTATCACGTAGCCATCACCCTTTGCATTGAAAGGAAATGGTAATTTCTAGCTTGAAATTCATCTCATCCTGATGTGGAGCCTGTAAGAGCTCAGGTGAGCCACATCCTCTAAATGCCTGTTTCCCTCTGTAAAACATTTCTGGGTGGTACCATTAAATGTATGTGTCTGTATCAGATTAAATTAATGCCACATGTTGTCAAAAAAATGAGAGTTTGCTTATATCTTCAGGGGGCTGATGCAGAAGCCTGCCCAATTCCAGGCTGCTGCATGGACTGCACCAAGCTTGGTTCATGAGCTCTGAGTACCATTTGCATCTGGTGCCAGGTAGTCTGCAGCAGGTACACAGAAAAGTTCTCAGCAGGAAAATCCTCTTAATACAAGGAAGGGCTGTTAGGTGAAACCAGAACCCCTGTCACTGTCTAGAGGTGTCCTGCTAGCCATTTATTTTGGTGGTATAGAAATCTTCCTGCATCTGGCACCAGAAAATGACTAAAGAAATTAAAAATTCTGATAAAGGATTTTCCCACCAAAGTTTTCATATTCTTTCATTAGATTTTTGCACCAAGTTATTTGTGTGTTAGAAGATTTAGAAGCATTCTGTGTTACCTGGATTTCTGTGCTTTGTATCCTCCCAAAGAGAAGAATTCCAACACTTTCAGACAAGAACATGGCATAAGAACAAAATGTACCTCAAAAAAGAGTACTGAAGTAACAAAGGCAGAATCTGTTGAGTAGATGGAAGTGCCTGACTAAGTCTCTGGATGACTTCTGCTCTTCTGCTTCCCTTTGGCAACCTTGAATTGTCTGCAGGACACAGTGAATGAAGCACCTGCTGGTAATTTAATTCCTAACCAATCCCTTTGTTTCTCTCTCCTAAAATATAGTTGGTAAAAGGGAGCAACTTATAGAGGAAAGGTGATAAACGTACTTGAGCAATTTGTTCCAAAGTCTTTTTATCAGCAACTGACCTTCCAGCTTGAGAAGCTGTCCAGCTGTCCAAAAGGGAACCTTTGTTAATGTTGGCAACAGAAAAAAGGTGGGGGAGAAAAAGTCAGTGTGCCAACAGCTTTATCTTTAAATCCACTTTTGCTTTGGCAGATTAGCAGATTTGCAGGTTAGAGGAATGAGGGACTGAACAAGAGGGAATTCTTTGGGTACCCTGGAGAAGGATTCTGCCCCGGCACTGCTGGTGTTAACCTGGAAAAGCAGTGCAGGGAGCAGCCACCTTCATCCAGAGGATGATGCATTATGCACACACCTCCTGTGTTTCCTGGACTTTCGTGTGGGTGGGGTGATGTCTGCGTGAGGCACACAGAGCTCCGGAGGGAAAGCAGCTGTGTTATTGTTTGAGCAGGATTACACCTTCAAAACAGGTTTTAAGAGACTGCTCTGTTGCTTCTCCTTGCTTTCTTTGTCTTTCTTTCTGTCACAGCCGTGCAGTGGGATGGTTTCTTTATTTCCTTTTCTTACAGTCTAGTTAGCTGTTTCCCTTTAAAAAAAAAAAGTGATGTGACTTTCTGTTGACATGGTTGTGAAATCACATGGTGCATGGGAACCATCTGAGTAAAAGCTCCTCAAGCCTCCTGACCGGGTGAACATAAACCTCTAGATTCTGCCTGGCAAATGGCCAAAGCCAAAGCTCTGCAAAGGCCATCTGCAGGCCTCAGTTTCTGTTTCATTAATTCCACCTGAACTTGCAACTCATCTTCTTAACAAAGCATTTCTGGTTTTATGTAATTGCTTATGCAGCAAGGAAATCATTCCCTTTCCCTGCCTCCTGTGTGCATGTCCCTGACTCGTGCTCACAGTCTCCCAAAGTGGCTTGGGTGTTCTTTTCATAGGGTTAAAACCAATTTAAAATCAAGTCAGCTGTAATATGATTGTTCTGGAAATTGAAAAGTCTGAAACTTAACACCCTGCAAATACGTTGTATTTGGAAGAGAGAAATAAGAGGTGAAAATTGCCCATTATGTTTCTTTATCAGCATATGATGATTGGAACTTGTGGAGCACTTCCATTTGTCAATATTTTTTCATGCTTCTGTCTTGCTAAAATAAAGTTATGGAATTCCACAGTTCTTCCAAAATGCATACGTGCTGTTTATTCATTTCCAAGTGTGTGTGTATTTAAAAGATAAGAAAATAAGGAATTGACAGTATTTGTCTTATAGACTAGGAATTGTAATCCTGCTTGTTCTTGACTTACTGAAAGGGGGTTGCTGCAGTTTTGCCTTTATTTCTGTTTCCTTTTCCAGACCGATAAAATGTAATTTATGTATTATCATGCTTTTTTTATATATTGTTACTGTACTGTGTAATAACTATAGTCTGAAAAAGTTGGTAAGATTTTCCTGAAATGGGCCAAGTTACAATGAACAAAGGTTGCTCGATGACACAGGCTCCTGCAGATAATAGTTTTAATATTCTGAATATAGCTGCTTTCCTTTCTTAATACTTTGGTGCCCACTCGCATTCCTGTTCACAGAGGCAGAATTGTTCCATTACAGGCTGAATAGCACTGTGGATGAAATGAGGAATTGAGGAAGAAAAATAATAGAATTATCTGTAGAAAAGTAGAAAAGTCAAAATCAGGTGACAGAGTAAAATAGTAAGTGATATGAGAGCAAGCTAAGATTGGATGAGGAAAGGTGGTTTGGTAGTTTGCTAAATGGGGGAGGAGGCAGTGGTTTTAATGGCTGTGCTCAGAGGTAGCAGGAAGCTGTGAGTGAGGCAAAGACACTCTGGAGTTGAGCAGTAAATAAAGCAGTGCTTACAGAGGAGAGTGGAGATATTCAGGGGTCTCTGCTGCACCTTCCTACCTTCAGTAGAGATCTCAAACCCTCTGTGTTCAATCTGTTCAGCTTGAACCATATTCCTTTCCTCTGCAGTCACCCAGAGCACTACGTGAAAATTACATACAGTGCTTAAGAAGACAGGACATGAGTAAAACTGCTAGTATTTCTGTATGTTGTGCTTAACCCTCCATAAAAGCAAAGACTTCAGAAAGTTTAGGAAAGTGGGAGCTTTCTAAGGATTATACAGCTGTGCTTAGTTCAACTTCATGAATTTGAAATATGTAGGTTGTTGCATTATTAATTGGTGCCTTCCCTGAACCACTTAGTTAGTTTGCTAGTTTTGTCATACTTTCTAACAATCTTAAAATAATATTTAAATTATATTTATTTTTACTAAAGGCTCTTAGCAGGACATTACTGAGACTGACAAATGAAGAAATGTTTGGTTTTGGTTTGGTCACTTGGAATCCAGTTTGTTGTATGTAGTGCAACTTGAACTTCGAGGACCCCTTGGAAAAAAAAAAACAAAGGCATGAAAAAGAGGGAGTTAAGTAATAGGAAGTCTTCATTTGTACTAGTGTGGGTTTTCTGTGTTTGATTGTGACATGTGAATTGGATCATCTGAAGCATGACTTGCATTTCTCCATTTCGCTGAGGAGTGAAGCCATGGAGCTCCGAGAGAGTAAAGTTTGATCTGTGCTTAGAAAATGGCTTACCCTGGAGCTGTGCCTGGCAGCAGCAGCCATCCCCAGGGAAGGCTGGGGTTTGCTGGGATCTGTCAGCCTCTCCTCCTCAGAGAGGCATTCCTAAACCCCAGGGAATCCCCTCCCCTAAAGTTCTGGAGTAAGCAGCGTGGAGGAATAATAAGCACTTCCTTCCTTGCTATTTTCAGTGACTGAACTAGAAAGTACCACAGAGCTGCAGCTCTGCTCACAGCACCGTCCTCCTCTGCTCAGCCTCCTCCCGAGCCTGCAGCCCTGCAGGGGCAGGCAGAGCAGCAATTCCCAGCTGAACAAGAATTGTGCAAGTGTCACCAGGATTACGGTACACTGGCTTCATTATTCAGTTTTACATTTAATGTAATGTTCAGTATTAAGTTCTCTGCAGGGTTTTCACTACTCCCAGATTTATTCTTTGCTAGCAGTGTGTGTCAGGCTTCCCCCGCCCCCACTCTTGCAGCGTGTTTGTTTTGCCAGGAAGGCATGGAGAGCAGCCTGATGTTTTGGATCTTGAGAGGCATTTTGGAGTTGTTGGAAGTGTCTCACTCCTTCCTCTGGTTTGGTGTAAACAGCTCTGCTGGCTGTGGCAGCAGGGAGGAGACCCTTTCAGCAGTGGGAATGGTGGCCAGCAAACACCAGCGGGCGTTGGAGGTAAAATCCTTTCGGTGGCCAGAGCTGGAGACATTTTGTCAGGTACTCTGAGTGGCCATAACCAGCAAGAAAACCTTCCAAAGTACTGGGAATTGTTGTCACAAGGATCTTCACTCTTCTGTGAGTGTACTCTCAAGAGAGGTACTTTGCTGACAAATCTCAATTTTCAGGTGATGATATAAAAACTTTTTAATTTTAGTCAAACTGAATAATAATTCCTGGTCTTCTCCCCAGTTATATCTTTGCATTTGTATATTCCTTAAGCTTTGTTAAAAATAATAAAAAAATCTAATATTGAGCTTCTTAAAAATAGTTGTAGTGTGTGACCTGAATTTAGAATTATTCTTCCTGAAGTTTATTGATATTTAGGAGGGAAAAATGCATACCTGATGGGCTTTGTTAAACTTCTCTTTGAGAGAGATTTAAACAAGGCATTCTTTAGATTCAGACTGAAATCACAGTCTTAAAAGTTCCATATGACTCATGAACTAAACTATGATAAACTCACTTTAACATCAAATGTTTTGCATATTGCTTAACAAATCTCAGTGGTGGAATGAAGATTCCTCTGGTGGCAGGTTTCTTTCTGCTTTTGGCTCCAGGCTGCCTGTGGAACAGGCAGGTGTGTAACATTGGGCTCCTATCTATCACTGATTGGCATTTATAAAGCTGCAAGTCAACACATGAAAAGTTAGTGACTTTCCTTTTAAAATCAGTCCTAGTTTTGTAATTGCAATGGTAAAACTTGGGTGCCCCTAATGTGAGTTTTGATTTAACCTCTTCTGATGTGCCCTGTTTTAGAAGACAGCAGCGTTCTCCAAAATACACAACTTTGTTTCTCTCTGAGGAACTTTTCCTTGGCTTTCTGGATGCAGTTTGTATATTCTGTCATAGAAAATGGTTCTAATACATTGTTGTGATTTCCAGGGTGGCATTAAAATGTATACATGGGATAAGTGAGAAGGAACTATTTCCAACTAATATCAAATAAAATATCTGATCCAAGTGATCCTCCTGATTCAAATGAAGCATGAGATAATGCTGAAAAAGACCAGGAATCTACCTACACATTGGCAGTGTTCCACTCCTACAGTGTGCTGTAGTTGACCATAAATTGTTTTGTGTAGTTAAATTGGCTAAGTAGGTTGTTGCAATGTGGTGCCATTATGAGGCATTCACTTGTTTTGGGATTTGGCAGAAACCCAGTTTACATACGTGCAGAGAAGCAAAAAATAGCAGCTCCAGAATGTGTGTTTCATCTGTAGGCTGAAAGGAGAGCCATTGTGTGGTTTGGGGGAAGAAAAAGCCTCTCTATTTAAATAGAAGTATGTGTTGATTTACAGAACTGTCACCTGCAGGATCTGTATGTGCCTGGGAGCTGATGAGCTCTTGAGGGGTTTGTGGACCTTGGCTGCTGGGAATGGGAGGAAGGTGGGGCTTGGTCATGGTGCAGTTTTAGGGACATTCTGGAAAAGGGAAGCTACAAAAAACAGTTTGAAAGAAAGCTTCAGGGAGCAGAGAGGAAGAACAGCTTCGTTGTGATCATTGGGGAATAAGAGTAGAGGGCATGAGCAAAAGCAAGAGCGAGAAAATTTGGCAGATTAGTTTGTGCATTATATCTAGTTGAAGTCACTGTTTTCCATGTAAAAACACTGATATTAAACCACTGATATTAAACCACTGATATTTCTCTGTTGTTTTTTCCTAAGTTCCTATATATCTTATAGAGTGGAGCTAGAGATTTTCTGCAGACATGCAAGGGAAAGGTCATTTTACACAAGGAATTACGGATCTGCTTTTCTGGTCAAATGTCATTTATGATTGCAGTAATCATTTTCTTTGCTCCTGCTTTGTATTAAGTTCTGAAGAGTTTTGATCACAGTGAAAGTAAAGCTAACCAAATCGAAGCAAGACCTTTAAACAAAGATAAAGGAGTAAATATTTGTATATCCTGCTCTCTGAACAGGTTTGGAAAGCCAAACTCTTTCTCAGTCAGGAACTCCTATCAATGAGACTATTCTTTCCTGCCTAGTCATAAAGTTGTTTACATGATCAGAGGATTTTCATCTTATAAAGCTGCTAAAGGAAAAACTTCAGAACCGAGTAAAGCAGGAGGGAAGGATTTTCACTGATGCAGCAGCAGTTTTTGTGAATGATCATAATATAAATCCCATCCTGACATGCAAGCATGATGGTATGTGCAGTTCGTTTTTCCAGGTGTGGTTGAGTAGGGTGCTGGCAGCATCCACAATAAACACCTGGAAACAATCTCATTAGGTGTATTAGACATGGCAAAATCTGAGCTGACTAACCCTAATTAAATTATATTTGCTATCAGTCTCCAGCCCAGCTCCCCAAAGATTCCCTTGTCCCAGAAATTTAATTAGAAGGGATGTATGGCCAAGTATTTGAATTTGCCACTGGAAAATGGATTCTGCTGAGGAATCTTGATTCTTCCTATTGAACTGGTTAGTCCACAGTGAACATGGATGATATCAAGGCACTAACCAGTAACAGGTTATTTGAAGATAGAAACTTGCTATGACTGCATATTAACAGCTTTCAGGCCAGAAAAACTTACTTCAAGTTACTCCTTATTTTTTATAGTTAATTGAGCTTTGACTTAGTAAGGCATGTTCATTGACATTGAAGAAAAATGCACAGTATAATTTGGGCTTTGCTTGCTTTTTCTTAGAACAGTTCAGAAGCATATTTAGAAGGTGTGCTGTGGCTTCTTTGAGTCTTCCTCTTTTGCTACTGCAGGAATCAGTTGACTTCAAATCCAGGTCTAAATCCATACCTCACTGTCTGGGGGACCACAGCTTTTATCCGTGCATTATTCCCCTGGCCCTCACTGAAATTCAACACGCTGGGGAATCTCACCCATATTTTCATGCTCCTGTCCTTTTCAGCTGGATCCCTCCTGAAAGGTTCCCCCTTTTCCTTCCTCTGCAGGGAATCTGGCGCATCCCCGTGGATGAGATCGACCGCCCGGGCAGTTTCGCGTCTCATATGAACCGCTCCATCGTGCTGCTGCTGAATGTGCTGTCCCAGCTGAAGGATTACAACACCTTGCTCAAAGTCTCCTCTATGCTGCAGAGGACCCCTGATCAGGGAAAGTACGACAGATTTGTTCTAAGGCATTGCACTGTGTGACTATTTTATTTAAAGCTGTTCTTTGTTTAGGAAAAAAAGGCCTTCAGACAGATTCCCTTGGGAATATAGTGGAATGATGGCTGATTTTTTCTCAGGATTATGATTCTATAACATAGCTCAGAGTTTCTGTGCATTTCTGTTGAAACTCAGAGGTGCCTTACCAGGCTTTCAGAGGTGGTGTGTCACGTGGAGGGATTCTCTGGAGGAGCAGAGTGCCCTGGCTTGGGCAGCCTCCGCTGGCTCTTGCGTAAGCGCGCGGTGCAGCGCGGAGGTCACGGCCCAGCATCCTGCCTTCCTGTAATCCTTGATGGCCTCAACAATGCTTATGTGCCTCTTGGCAGCTGATGCTATTTAAAAAGCTTATCCTGTTCAGGGGTGATCTAATTTTAATTGCATTAACCTTATTTAAGAAAAAAAGAAGCTATTAGTGTGAGCTATATATGGACTCGTATCAATGGGAAGACCAAAATAAGCATCCAAGGAAAACATTGAAGCAACTGAGGTAAAATTCTAGTAGGTTGTCCTGTGGGAAATGTTGCAATTGGTCTCTGGCAAATACTTAAGAAAAGAAACTTGAATGATTGATGGCAGTAAGTTCAGGTTTCTTCATGTGTTGTTGAGTGTGAGTGCATGTGAATTTGCATGGATTGTAGTGTGGCTGGGAATATGTCACCACTTGTTCAGCAAACTTGAAGCCAAAAATACTTTGACTTTTAACATATCAGAAAAACTGGACCATAGAAGGTTTCAATTCTGTCCTAAGCAAACCCATAGCCGTACTAAAAATATTATGCTACTTGTAAGTCTAGACTGAATTCAAAAAACAAGTAATTTGACATGTTGGATCAGCCAGTGCCAGCTATGGTGAGCTGCAATTGTTAGAGGATCTGAGAAATACAGATATTCTGGGTGTGTCTAGTATATGCCTGGAACAACCCTGTTTTTAAAAATAGAGAGGTTTTAGTTCTTACTGAACTAATGAGCAGTCTGATGTTTATGGTTTGCTTTTCAGACTAAAGATAACAAAATTACCAATTTAACCTAAAATCATAGAGAGGAAATATGTGTATTTAAAATGTTGGCCTTTTGAGTGAAATAGTACCCTTCAGAGTTATTTACTTGATTTCTAGGCCTCTCATTAAAACCAGCTAATTTTGAAATAGAAATTAAGTTTTCCGTTTAACTTGATTAGGTGGGATTGACAGCTGGAAGTGTTTTGCTTGAAAGCAGACTAAAACAGTGTCCAAATACACTGGAATTACAGTGCTCTTGTAAATTAAATGAAGCTTTGGAGTGAATGTTTTACACATACAATATTATTTTTTTCATAATACTAACTAGGAAAAAAGGTAGTAGCACACTTTCTTTTTTTTTTTTAGAGTTTTAGCTCTAAAAATCCTGGGGTCAAAGGCAACTGATATGATCACAGAGAGAGGATTTGCTGATGTCCTTAATCTCACATGCACGCTTTATCCAGAACATGAAAATCACCTGAGAGTTCAACGTAGCTTTGTGTAACTGTAATACTCTTTTACAAAAAAAAGATTGAATAAAAAAAGCTGATAATTGAGGGGCACAGAAGGTTTGATACAGGAAAACTGTAAATCTGGTTGCCTGGTTTGCTCTGGGTTTGCTAGCCTGGTGTTTTCCCATTCCTCCCCTTCCCTCTGTTTGTGGACAGAGCTCTCTTCTGCTTCGTTTGTGTTGTCTCTGGTGCTTGTGGGGAGGGGAGGAGTGGAGGAAAACAGAGCTAAAGTGTTATATCCCAATATTGTTACATTTCAGTGTGCACCTGGAAATGTTTTGTTTGTTTCTTACGTTTTAAACTTGTCACGTTGGCTTTTTCTTGTTTTTCTTTCAATGTCCTGGCTCTTGCTTTTAGAGTGCTCTGAGCTTTTGGCAGCTAACTTCATTTCTGCTCTCTTGCTGTGGCACAGGAAGTACCTGCGTGATGCAGATCGCCAGGTTCTGGCCCAGCAAGCCTTTGTGCTCACAGTGAAGGTGCTGGAGGACACCCTCAACGATCTCACACAGGTGAGGAGCAGAGCTCTTCAGGGCTCTCATTTACTCAGGGGGTTTTGCAGTGTTCAGTTCACTCATTGCTCACATCTCCTGAGAATGAAGGGCTGCATTTATAAGCTCTTACTTCTAATGCCTTTTGTTTATATGCCACTACACAGAAAATTTTCTTCCAGCGTTGTTGGGTTTTTTGGGCTTTGAAATTCAGCAAAAAGTAGAGTTTTTGAAAATGGGTTGCAGTAAGTTTGGTCTGACTGTCCCTTAAACTTCAAATAGTGGTAGATAGATGTAGTGTACAAGAGCTCCATTTTCAGTTGGGGTTTGTAGGAAATTTCCTTTTAAAATGAACTAAAATTCCTCTTGCAAAACAAACCCAGACAGCTTGGTGTCACATGCCTAGACATCACTGCTAGTCCTTGACAGCACCACACTCATTATTGCATATAATTGTAATCTGGATTTAGTTTTTAAAAGTCATATAGAAGCTAATCAGTTTCCAGGTTAAGGGATCTGGATATTAGAGCTTTACTTGGTACATACATTCAAGGAAGAACTTGTTCCTAAGGGTTTTCTAAATGAACAGGCTATAGGTTTAACAAATTTAATGAAAACATTGTCAAGAACACTGCAACTCTGTATATGAAGTAGTTTGTTTGTAGATCTGGATGTAAGAGTTGAATCATTATGAATTTTTGAAAGAAGAGATGATGTGCTGATGTTTTCTACCTTTGGAACTTCACCAAAGTAAAGCTGCAAAAAGTAAAATACTGTAGCAGAATTTTGCCTACTTCTTGATCTGTTAACAAGAAGGTTATGTAAGAACAACAACAGGAAAGATTCTTGAACTTGAACTTGATCTGCAGCTGCCAAAAGAAACAGGTTTGGTTTTGATTTCAGTGTGTGAGAAGAAAAAATTGTGTAATTAAAACCTTGGATTTCATTTAGTTGGATCCCTTAGCATGGCCTGAAGTAGTGAGGGAAAATAAACATTGTGGCTTGTTCAGAGCTGTTGACACTTCTCTGTGGTGTTTTCACTTATTAAAAGACTTCTAATTGTAAGATTTGTGGCCTGGATTAATTAATATTGAGGAACAAAAAAGAATGAACATAGAATAAATGCATTTTCTTCAGCAGAAGCAGTAATGAAAGGTACTCGTTAATATTCGTGATAGTCACAGCTGTGCTCTAATGCTTTCTGATTTCTGTTATAACAGAGAAGAATGATTTCTTTTATTAAGGTTTCAGAAGATCAGGGTTCCAAGTCTTCTAGCCTTGCTTCAGGAAGGATGACAACAGACGTCTCCAATAAAACTAGTGCTGAAGAGGGGAAAGATGTCCTTCCCAAAAAGCCAGTTTTGTCAGATGGAGTAGTGCATAGTACTGAAAATGGAGTGAAGGAGGTGACCCAGGGACAAATCCCCAATGCTATGGACATACTGGAACAAGAGGACAGGAATGACAAGGAGATTAAAGAGCTCCCTGGCCCTGGTTCAGTTGAGCCTATGGATCTTGATGGCTATTCCAATGACCCTGAAAAAATTGATTCTTGCTGTAAACGCAGCGAGGCAGAGCGTCTGCAGTCCGGCAGGAACCCGAGAGCTCCAGAGAGCAGGACTCCAGAACTTTCCTTGGAAGAGCTCAGCATCAGCTCAAAACACCAGCAGCAGGCAGCTAAAGGAGCAGTTCAAGCAGTACCTACAGAGGAACCTGTCCAGAGGTCAAGCAGGAAGAGGAAATTGCTTGAGGATGTGGAGTCTGGAAAAACACTCCTGCTCGATGCTTATCGAGTCTGGCAGCAAGGTCAGAAAGTTATGGCCTATGACCTGGGCAAAATTGAGAAGATCATGTCTGAAACATACATGCTGATTAAACAGGTATTGTGTGATTAATTGTCCTTTTCCTATGTGGCCTCAGACACGGTTTTAGGATCTAACAGGAATTGCTAAACCAGGCAGTGTGAAGTTAGCCCTGTATTTGTTTAAAACCTGGGAGGATAAACGCCTCCCATACAACCATTTTCTTGACAAGGCCGTTGCTGGGGATAGGGAGTAGGACCCTCCATGTTTTGAAACTAAATTTCTAAAATGATTTAAGAGCTGTAGTGCCAGTTACATGTGTTTGTTCAGCTAAATGTTTGTTTGAATTGAGAGAACTGAGTATTTGTCTTTGGATATGTGCTCCTGAATAAGGCCGTTTCAGCTTTTTGCTGTAGAGCTGCTGCTTCTCCCCCTTACTCCCATGCTCTACATCCCCATTTCGTCTCAACTTAATTAGATTTATAGAGGAACTAAGTAATTATGGCTTCATTAGTTGTGATTCTGTGTTCAGGTGGATGAAGAAGCAGCACTTGAACAGGCAGTCAAGTTTTGCCAGGTGCATATGGGAGCATCAGCACAGAAACAGGTAAGCTCTGAAGTTTTTGAGTGCTGCTAACAACTTTTTATGAGTCTCTACAGGCAAATCTGTTGCTGAGTGTATTTTCCTTGTATTGGTGGCATCTAAGATGAGTTGGGCTGCATTAGTAGGAAGACATCCCCTTTATTAGGGTCAGTGGTGCTGTTTCTGTCAGGCTTGCAGGATAGTTTTCATGCCCAAAAGCTGTTGGGGAAACCCCAAATGATCTTCAAATTGAAATACTTATGGCATACTACAATTTTCCTAGTGTCCACATCCTATAGCCCAGCATTTCATGGATGGTAATTATTTCTCTCTGCTCCCTAAGGGCTCCAGCCTCAGCAGCTCTTGCCTTGCTGGCACTGCACTCTGCTCCAGAGATACCAGATATTTAACTCTCTTAAAAAAAACTTTCTTTAACTCTCTTAAAAACAAACTCAGTTTGTTTTTAGCTTCTAGATTCTGGGTTTTCCCAACAAACAATTATAAGTGCTTGAAAGGGATCATTATTTATCAGTCCTTAATGTGAAATCAAAGCCAAGAAGAAAACTTGATGAATGACATATTTATTGGTGTTCATTTTGCAGCCCCAAAGTATTTCCTACATTTGTGTTTTCCATAATTTTTGTTCAGTTAAAAGATGTTTTTGTATAGTTTATCTCTTAGAGTAATAGGAGAGGATGTAAGAGGAAAGGTAGGTTTTTTCTTTATTAGTTTTTCTTGGAAGTAACTTTTTCCAATTTGTGCCTCTCAGGAAGTCAGTAACATGGTTCCATTGAACTGTAGAAATGAACAGAAATGTCAGGAGAGGTACTTAGTAGAAGTGTTGGCTTGCTTGTAGTCTGGTATTTCAGGTTTTAAATTTTTTTAATAAATAAATGTTAGCCCAGCATGGTCTTTTTCAGTTTATTTTGGGGGAAAAACAGACGTCATCACACTGTGATTTATGACTTCAAAATAAAAAGAATTTGCTAGAATGCTTCTTTTGAAAGTAACATTACTGTTGCTTTTTTGGATGTGTTCACCTTTTTAAAAAAACACTCACCAAATTCTCGTGTGTCAACCCAGCTCCTTGCTGGGCTTTCTTGAAGGTTCTGGGAATGTCATTGCTATTCCAGTTCTTCCAGCAGAGTCACCAGTTACTCAGGCACATGACAAAAGATGAGAATGGTGGAAAAGCTGCACACCAGCTAATCTTGAGAGCAGACACAATAGGTGAGCTAGTATTTAACAGCACTGGAAGCAATAAGATTTCCTGTTAAATCACTTGAAATAAAACATACCCCTTAACATGCTGCACTTGGAAGCTTTCCCTTTTAGGAAGCAGTCCCAGCTAACGAGGTTATTACATCCTGCAGTCTCATTTTCCTCTGCTTCTAGCAGGATCTTGCAAGCTGTGTGAAGCTGCTCATACAGCACTGTGAATTAGTGTGGAGACACAGGAATAGCCACTCTTGTAGACATCTGTCTGTTTTCAGCAGACTGAATCCTGTTTTATTTAAAATTGGCAAGCATTTGCCTTCTGTAAGCAAATGATGTCATGTACAGAGCTGCTGCAGCCGGGGGAAATGCTTTGTTCCTGGATAGTTTGAGTGAGTTTGCAGGGCCTATGGTTCTTCAGTCACTTAGCCCAAGAAATTGACATTAAAAAAAATTTTTTTTAGAAAAAATTCACCTTGATATATGGCTTTCTCAGCTGGCTCTTGTATTTTAGAGTTCCAGGCGTTATATGGTTTTTTTATGAAAGTTTTCACTTGCTACTAAAATTAGGCATTGCCTAAATTCTGACTTTTCAACTTTCTTCCAGACCAGTCAGAGTTCCTAACCTAAATATTTAACAACTATGTTAAAATCTCCTTTTCTGCCTCTCCAGGCACAAGCAGGAAAGAGCAGAGCAGTCAGTAAGCAGAACTGGACAAAGTGGATCCTTACACTCCTGTCAGGAGATCTAATCTGTTTAGTAGCTTGGCAATGCTGTGACCCTTTGACTTGGTTTCAGAAATCCTCTCTAGTTGTCACGAGTGATGCACTGCTGACCTGCTTACATCACCTCCAAAGTCAGCTAAAAACGTGGCAAGAGGCTGAGAAAGGTTGGCTTCCATCTTTGAAGAAGGCAGAAAAAGTCAGTGGTACTAAACCTTGCCATGATAAGTTCCAGTGCTCCTGGAGGACTGGAGAAATTGGAATGTTTTCCATTGGGAGATTCCAGTAACTGATATAAAATTGTGTTCTGTGTAAGTTGCTGGGACATTTCTTTCAGTATTCAATATTAGTACTTTTTTTTTAGTGATATATTCATCAACTTCAGCACGTTTTGGTTCACAATTTACAGTGGTGATGCAACATTTTTAAGTGCTGATATTAATGCTGTTGTGGAGGAAGGTGTGGCCACTTTTGTCTTTTTCCCTTTAAATTCTGAAGCGTGAATTTTGATATACACCTATCAAATGGGCTGAAATCCAGTGCTGGTCACTGGGTCATGAGCAGTCAAGTAACTAAAGTTGCACTGGAGATTAATTGAGTTTCTGATCAGGCAGCATTTTGAAGGTTTCTTGTTCTTTTCTTTGATTTTTCTGTCTGAGAATGTCATCTGAAAGATTTGCAGAGATCCTGAAAGCAGTTATCTATTGCTCTGAGTTATATTTTTAGTCTTGCCAACTGTGATTTTCATATGAAATTAATGGTCCCTGGAAATGGAATATGAAGGAGGCCTTGTTGAGGGAGGATGAAAGATTGAGGCAGACTAGTTTGATTTTGAAAGTAGTATTGTACTTAAATATGTGGTCCTGGGTACCAGGGAGGGGGCAGAAAGCAGTTGTATGGATTCTAGATAATTAGAGAATTCCTAATAAGCCTTTCCACTGACTGCTTAAAATTGCTCTTACTAAAATTCTTCATTTTATGCTATTAAGGACATACTGACATGGGAAAGTTATTGCAGTACAAGCTAGGATGAAGCTTTGTATTGCACAGAATATTCTATAAATGCATGTTGAGATACTTCCGTTTAAGAATCCATCTGTCTTCTTTTTCCCTGCAATCTGAAAAGGTATTTTTATTACTGTGGACTTAATATGGAGTTCCTTAATACTCAAATACACCTTTCACCCGTGTTGAAAGTCATGGCAGTTAAAACTCTGTGGTTGTGTGTTGGGATCTAATGTGTCACTAATCCTGAGAACTGAATTTATATAAAACAAATACCTTAAAACATTGTAAAAATCAACATTGCACACAGGGCTGGATTTAACATCTCTAAAAATACAAGAGTGTTCAGAGGCAAAGTTCCAAAATGCCACTGAGTCTCTGGTCCTGTGTTGTGACCCCTGAGAATGTGGGACTCTGTGTGGAAAGCCTGGTAACGAGTAGTGTTGTAGGAGCTGAAATTTCTATTGGCTCTTCAAGGTATAGTATATCATCCAAATGTCATGAGAAGGGGCTATTTCAACATTGCTGAGTTATTTAAGACTCACTGCTGCCTTAGCCAAAAAATCCTTGCTCTGGGACCAGCTCCATCCCTGAAGTGTCAGGGAGAGAAAGGAAATTTTCAACTGCTCTTTCCTGCTCCATCTGGCAGGCCTTGAGCTCTCCCTGCTTGGTTCTGACTGCCCAAATCTTCCCTTTCACCTTTTGCTTCTCTCACCTCTTCCCCAGAAACACAACCCGTGGCCCCTTCTCCCCCTGGCTGGTGCCAAACCCCAAGTGCTCTCCCCATTTCCCTGTCTCAACCTCCAGTCAAAACACATCAGCAGATTTCAGTGTCAGGTCTCATTAGAACTGATGCTTCACGAAGCTACCAGCAGAATCAAAACAATGAATTTTATTATAAACACAATCAGGTTATGCAAATGAGCCTTTCAGGCTCCTGGCAGGCTGCCAGGGTGATCCCTGATTTTATGAAGTTTTGCTGCTGCTGTAAAGTAAAAGTGGTGGTTCCTGAGGGGTGGTGCTGTTGGTGTGCTCCTCCTGCCCTTCTCTGGTTCCAGAACAGGTAACTGGGCTCCTGTTCTCTCCTTCCTCGGTGTTTGCCTCTTCCCAGGGCTGTGATGTGTAATCTGAATCCACAGCCTCGTCCTGAAGGGTTTTATGGGCTCCTTGGTGGGTTTGATCTCTGAGGGCTGTGCTGAAACCACACACAACAAGCTCAGATTGACTCTGGGCTCTGGTGATGGTCCCTGTGCTCGACCTTACAGTGAATGTGATTTTTCACTTGGAATAGGAAAACATTTTCTTCCATGAGTGAAGCTAGAGGGCACTCCTGTGGATTTTTCCCCTTCTGCTGTGGAATGCAGTCAGCACTGCAGTGACATGGGCTCTCAGGCATTTTTCTTCAAGGAGAAAACTTGAGAGTGACTTATTTGAACTGCCTTGAGTGTCTACAGCGTTTTCTTCTCGAATTCTCACATTAAAAAAAAACCCACAAAGCAACAAACCACCAAGCTGTTCTCTTCAGGAAACAGCTAAAAGCCTTCTGTAAAGGCACTTTGCTGGGAATGGGAGGAGATTAGAAGAATATTAAATAATTAGAAAATAATCATCTTCTACCTCATGTGTTTTCTCCCCCTTTGTGTTCCACCCACATGCTGCTAATTTTCATCTTTTCTTCCTGCACATCAAGACGTCAGAGACTGCTTACAGAAAAAAATTGTTTTTCCTGAGTTGTCTGTATGCTTTATTAATGCAGCAAAAATGACAAGAAAGGAGGGGGAAGGAGGAGGTGGGGATGGGGGGGACAAAAGGACGAGCTCTTTCATGGTCTCCTACCAAAGGGTGACCATTTTGTTCACTGTTGCATTTGCCAGTTGCCATGGCATCCCCCTCTCACTCTATCCTGGAGGTGTATTCTTGATATAATTAACAGCTCTCCTCCTTCTGTCTCCTGCAGAAAGCAATCATTAAGTGAACATGAAGGAAAGAAAAGACACTTTTTATCTTTTACTTTGTATATTAATATTTTTCATCCTGCTACCTGGTCTCTCTTGGTCCAGTAATGATATTTTTGTGTATGGAGGTGTTGCTGCAGTATGGCTGCCTGTGTGGAGCAGGGCATTGAGCCCCTGCATGCATTTGTATTAATGAGGGATTTAGTTAGGCTAGAGTTCAATCATATGTATATAAACCTTCGTTATTTTCTATCTATAAAATGATCTTGGGAAATACAAGGTTCTTCAGAATCTTGATCCTGGATATTGCTGGTATTTCTGATGCACCTAGAAGAAAACTTCCAAATGAGATTTTTTCAAATGCTGCTGAAGAGAGATTGAGGGGGGAAAAAAAAGAATGGATAGGCATCATTTAATTAAAACACAATATTGAGTAGGAGTTGGAGTGGTAATACTGTGAAATATGGCCAGCATATTGTTCAGGCAGTTTGTGTGACAGCTTCCAGGCTTTGTGGGATGTGCTGGTGTCCTGAAGAGGCACACCTTTGTGTGAGGTGGGTTCTGACTTCAGTCCCACTAGAGTGCTAAACTCAGGCATGGGAGTAATTGCAAAAAAAAAAAAAAAAATCACAAGAAAATGTTATGTAACAGTTGCAGTTCCAGCCGGTTTCATTAGGAAACTTTTGTTGGGAAAACTGTCACTTTCCCTTTCTTTGGAACATTTGGTTGTTAATTTTTCCCACAGCCACAGAGCCCTCCCAAAAGCAGGAGCGGGAAGGTTGCTCTAGGATTTGTTTTTCAAAGTGTGTTTTGAAAAAACAGCAAGCAAGGTAAAAATAAACCCTTGGTCAGGTTCTCTGGCTTATGATTTCACAGGCTACAAAGTAAAATTTTTCTCGTGTTTTATCTTAATGATGGATTTCTTTTAGCTGCTGGTGAAGTGCCTCACTGGGAAACTGTAGGGAGCTATTTTTTCCAGTAACATCTGTGAAAAAATTCTGCACTTTTGCTGATAGTTATGTTGGTGGAAGGCTGTCCCAGTGCTGGATTTCCAGCATTTTTCTTACTTGTTTTCACATCAGCTTTCCACATGGGAAGGGTTTGTCCATCACCTCTGTGAAGCTGAATGAACTCTTTGAGGAGTATGCTGAAGTAATCAAGATTCTAACAAATAAAGGTTTTGTAACCTAAGTCAGAAATAGTTGCAATTCACACAGACATTAATTTAAATTTCAGCTTTATGCATTCTTCAAAATGAAAAACAGTTTTTGCCAATTTTTTTAAAGAATAGAAATAAGATAGTGGCTCTTTATGGAACCAGTGGATCATCCATGACTCCTCATTTGGATATTAATAATAAGCTTTAAATATTTCTTCTCCACTTTGATATAGTAGTCAATATAAAGTGGTACTACTTGCCCATCAGTACCTCATGTTTTCTTAAAAAATCTAGGGGAGAGTCCAGTCTTGACTAGAGGAACCTGTAATTATTTGAAAGACAGGAAGAAGTCAGATAAAAGAGTTTTTGTCTTAATTAAATTATATTCACATGTTCTGTAAGTAATATTAAATGTAAGAAAATATTTGTTTCTTCTTGGTGACTAAAGGCACACTTTTTAATAGTGGTGGTACCAGAGCATTGAGCGTGGTGAGAGGGTTTGGAGAGGGGAAAAGGAGAAGTTCTGAGTCAGAGCTGAGTGAGTTTTGGCTTAGTACCACAGCAAAGTAAAAACTAAATAATCTTCTGATGAGAAACCACATAAAACACTGGTAAAGGTTTGTCACTGCCTCCCAGTTTCCTATTGTCTGTCTGTGGAAAACAATCTTTATTATGCCTTACTGTTGGTTTAGCAGTAGAGATAGATGAGCACAAAAGGCTTCTGGTAAATCCTAGACTTGCTGTATGAGTTTTTCTGGGTTTATTTCTCAGCTGGCTGATCTGAGGTCCTGTGTTTTCCTGGAGATCTGCAGGATGATGAAATGTGGCCCCATAAGTCCTGAGCACTGTAGTTAGTGAGCTGCCTGTTGTGAGTAGCATCACTTACTGATCAGTGGTGCTGGAATTTGTGCCCCTACACTAAAACCAAAATCTTTTAAAGAACATGTGCCTCACTGTGTGCTCATTTTAGCTTTGTGCTTACAGCTTTGGATGGTCTTCAGTTTCTGAGTGCAGTAAAAACACACAAAACAGTTTAAATCTCTTTTCTTAAGGCTCTGTGAGTTGCAGAGCACACAGTAGCCAACAACGGGTTTTTTAATGCTTGGCTCTGAATTTAAAGAAAGCTTTCTCCTTTTTCTCCCACTCCCATCCCCTCTTTTGAGAAAACAAAGTCAGTTTGTGATTATTTTTTCTCCCAAAATCTCTGTTTCATTGGGTTGAAAGGAACCTGTCTGTTTACAGCAGCCTGAGACAACTCTTCACCAGGTCACATCTGGAAAGTTCCCTTTAAAGTACAAACACAATAATCTTTGTGTTGCTTTCTTTTGTATAAGGCTGCACTTTTTGACTACTCATTAGAATTTTTGTTCATGATTTTCCTGAGTCAGAAACATCATGTTAGTTTCAGCTGTATTCTTTTTTGTAAATAAAATGTTTCAGTTCTCCGGAAAAAGAGCTGGGATACTTCATCATGGTGAGGAGGAGAATAATGGAGGATAAGGTTATGGAATTCTGGTCCTCAGCAGAAAGAAACCAGACAAGAGGCACCATTTAAAGCTGCAGCAAGAGAAATTTGGATGAAGTGATTGGAAACAAATGTTCACTGGGAAGGTGGTAAAACACTAGGAAGGGGCCTGGAGAGGCTGTTGAATGTCCTTCCTTGGCAGTATTTGGACTGGGCTGGCTCTGGCCCCCCAGTAAAGTGATGGAACTGGGAAGGCAGCTCTGCTTGGAGCAGGAAGTTGGACCAGAGTCCTGCAGAGGTCCCTTCCAGCAGCAATTATTCCATGGGGTTGCACTTTCTCTAATAATTTTTCATCTGGATACCATCCAAGTACTGCTGAGTTACTTTCCAAATGTCCTCTTTCTGGCTCTGCAGATAGCTGTGCATTTTTGTAGAAATCCACTTGGAGGTGCAGATCCATTTTTAACATATATGTACCTTAGTGGTACCTTCATGTGTTTCTCTGGAAAATAAATTTGGATACAACACAAGCACAGAAATGTCAGGTTCTACATCATCCATTATGCAAGTTAATGAAGTGCAGGGGTGTGAAGGGCTTTCCCTTTAAATCACAGCTGAAAACATTTCCTCAACTCATCTCACTTCTGGCTTAAGGCTTTCTTCTGCACTCTGATTTCCCTCAGGTTTGTGTGGTCCCATTTGTGTGTCTTGTGAGACCTTTAGTTTTGGAGCTGATGCTTTAAGCATCAGAAACTTGCTGCTTTCAGAGGCAGAAGAGACCTTTTTTTGACCCAATGTGGTAATTGTTGTGAATATAGTTGCTGGGTTTGTTTGGTTGTTTGTTTTTTTGGGGTTTTTTTGTGTATACATAGAATCTGGCAGGTTTTAATTGTATGCTTTTTAGAGGTTGATTAATCAAGTTCAGGAACTTCAAAAATACATTCTGCCAATTATTTTTTTTTTTAATGTGCTGTGTGCTCTCTACCTTTGAATTTTAAGTATGCATTTTCTCCACCTGAAAGTTCCTCTGTTCTCTCAGTGAAATTGTACTGACTTTTCTGGCTTTGTAATAAATCTTTGATCATCTAGGACATTAGGGTCCAATTTGATTTTACATTTGACAGCTGAACCCTGTTTCTGGCATTCGTACTCTTATCACCATGGTTAAAATGAGGGGATTTTTTCTTGGTAGAGGTATGAGACAAACAATTAAACATCTGAGAATTCTATCTGACTGCATCTTTTACAGTCCAATAAATCTCCATAAAATAAAGACTGTAAAGAGTGTAAAAAAAATGCTTTCTGTGGTGGCCTCACAAGCAGGAATACTTTATTTGATTACTGATAAAAGTTATAGAGAAGATATTCATTTTATGGGTACTTTTATTCTCTTCTTTGGTGAATTTATGTCCCACTTCTACCTTCTGTCTGTATAATAAATGACACTGCAGTAAATTTTTAGCCCTAGCTTTGGAGAGGAGTGTTGCTCTTGGTGCCTCTCTTACTTGTGCCCGGGCAGATCTTCCCAGCCTGTTCCAACTGCACCTCAATTCAGCAGCTGTCAGGAATTTATGGTTTGGAGTTATGCTGATCTCTTATTTCACAAGCGAATGCATTTTTCTATTTTCTCCATTTCTTCTCACATCATTCACTAAGAATTATTTCTTGTGATAATTTGCAAAGTCTCTTAAAGCACCGCAGATCTGTTTGTTTAGGTCAAGCACTTGTCAACATATTTTTAAATGAAAGAAATATGTTTCTGTTTACAGGAGATTGTAACTCATGCTTAATTACAGAGTTCAGGAAAGTATGTTGTGTTGTGAGGGATGTGTTAAATTAAACTTTGTAAATGTGAATAAGTGTTCAAGTGCTAGTTTGATAAATAGACCATAAAGAACAGAAAAATAATCCATAAAGGAGAAAAGATTTCTTTATTATAGTGATTGAGTCACTGTTGTATTAAATTCACTTCAAAGAGAGTGTTTTCTGTGTATAAAATGTGCAGTACTCACTGAAGCAGGTAGCACAGAGTTGGTGACAAGCAGACTTCTCACTGCTGCCCCTTTTTTTGTGCAGTCGACAGGAGAAGCGCCCACAACCCCAAAGCACACGAAGGACACCAGAGAGAGCTTCTTCCCAGTAGCACCAGCCACACTGCATCCCACCCCAGTGAACCCAGACACTGTGACTCCTGAAAACCTCCTGAGACTGAATGATCTGCATTCCAAATCCAAACCAGCCTCCTCTTCCTCGTCCTCCTCGTCCTCGGCCTCCTCGGTGCCGCCCTCGCAGGAGCCGCAGCGGGACCCGGAGCACGCCCGGGGCCAGGGCTCAGAGGCTGCCCCCAGCATGGGGGATGCTGTTTGTGGTAAGTCTCAGCCAGGGAGAACCTTCTGGCCCCCTCCAGGCAGTTTCCACCTGGGACTTGGTGCCTGAGTTCTGATTTTGCCCCGTTTTCTGATCGCTGCACCACGTTCAAAAGGCTACACAGGTTTTTGTTGTGGTCCTGAAGTGGGTGCATCTGCATAATCAATACATGCTTTAGATTGCAGGACAGATTAAAAGAGTGACCACTGTGTGTAACTTGTATGTGAAATCATGAAATAGCAGCCTGAAAATAGTCATCTCTTCTAGAGAATTGAATTCTCCAGCAGCATTAAAATTATTTTGTTTTCTTCAATTAATTGAGGATGGAGTTCTTCTAATGTTTTAAAAGATTTAAGGTATTTTAAAGTGATTACAATTAAAATAAACTGGTGAGCAGCCTAGATCTGTCTTAGAAGTGCTTGATTAACATAATTAGCTCTCACTGCCCAGCATGTGTGAGTGTGGAGATACATGACACTGATGAAGAAGATTCTCCATGCTCTAGAAAGTTAGCTTATCATCACTGTTACGTTTCTCATTTCAGAAAAGAAGCATCTGACAGGGCCAGAATGCTGGAATGTGTTATTTATAGCCCTGGTATAGTTATGTGCCAGGTTAGAGCACAGGAAAGCATTGAAGAAACCAAACAAATGTTATTTATTCTGTAGCATGATTGTGTGATTTGTTTATGACTGTATTATGTAATTGGTCCTATACAGTTTTCTAGATGAGGAAAGAATAAATGAGAATTCTGTCATTTGCTTTACTGCTGTCATGGCAGGCCGGCTCATTAGCAGCCAGAAAATCTGTGCAGGGTGATACTGATCCACTTTGGGAGTGAAGTAAGATTAGACCCAATTCCAGACCTGCCCACAGAGGTGCTTGGGAATATTTGTGGGACACTGTGCCTGCTAAGGTGGCAGAGCACTTGCCATAGCCTGTACTTTCTTGCAACTTTAGCAGAAACACTGTCTGAAAAAGCATCTGCTGCTGCCTGTGCTCACTCCATCTGTTCACAAGCCTGGGCCCAGCACTACTCACAAAATGCCTTAGACAAGTCATGGGAGCCCAGATAAAGTTATGAATGAACCACATACTGAACAGGTATTGTTGAAAATGATGCGTGAAGATACAGTGGAAATAGTTTCCAGGTTTGTGAGACAGGATGTTTTCTTAGTTTGGAATTGTGACTTCGTAAAGTTTTTGTCTTTATCCTTCTGGTATGTCATTTCTTTCCTTATGTAATCAGCCTTGGTATTTGAATGCACATAGTCTGAATTCATCAGCAGTGAAGAGCAAGTTAGGGAGAAATAGGTTTTCCCAATTTGCTAATCTCTGAGTACAGAACAAAATTGAAATTTAACATCTACTATCAGCAATTGTATTATAGTTGTCTAATTTTCCTTTTTCACAAATCCAGGGAGAGATTGTCTTAGGAAGGGAAAAGGGGAGTGATGAAGAAGGAATGACTTAGTCTGTGTTCAAATTATGTTTGTTACTGTCCTTGGGAAGCAAAAGAATGGAGTTGCCTGGTGTCATAAGATGTCTTGTCTGGCTTGTTCAGCAGGGAGCAATTTGGGTTTGTGCCTAGACAACAGGGGAGGGAAAAATGAATCCTTTGTGAAGCTGTTATGTACTTACTAAGGAGCATGGTGTAGGGATGACAATGCTGATAAGAACTCACACATTCTTCTGGTTTTCAAACAGAACTCACGAGCATTTCTGATGTGCTTTTCCTCTCTGCATTTCCCCAGGCCACGTTGCAGTTGTTGGAACATTTATTTTAATCTTTTGACTTTCTGGGCTTTGTTAAGGTTGTAGAGTTAGATATTGTTCATTCTTCTTTGATGTGTTCTATACATCATCTTGGTTGAGGGAGATGGAAGGGTTAGCTGCCAGAATTACACCCCTGAAACTGAAGATCAAGAGGCTCTCTCTCCAAAGCTCAGTGCTGAATGCATGTGTTGTATCTGGCTCCCAGCCCTACCTGACAGGTCATTCCTCTAGCTGAGAGACACCAATTACTGCTGTGTCTTTTCTTCTTTTCAATTCTCCTACCTTTGCATCCACCTCCTCTAAAAAGAATTATTTATAATTCTGTTACAACCCTTTTTCATTTGCCTTCCATAAGTTCTGTTTGGGTAAAAACTCCTCCCATTTCTAGAGTAAACTATTTTCAACTTTTTGTCTCATCACCTCTACCTGTTCCTACTTATTCCTGTGAAAGTATTACACATCAGAGAGTATTAGCTGCTCTCATTTTCTCTGATTTCATCCAGGAAAAGGATTTGTTTTTCTAAGCATTGTTGATGCTATGCCACTCATTTCTGCTGTAAATATTTTCCTGGGATTTTGTCTGGTGCCTGACTAACTGGTCCAGAGTACAGCATGATGGAGTCCAGCAGCAGAGGGGTGATGGTGGCTGCTGGAGCCAGACACCTTCCTACATTTGGGTTTAAATGTACTTGGGCTCTCAGCCTTCCTAGCTCAGCCTAGCATTTCTCTAGGGAAGCTAAAATAGGACAATTAAGGTAAACTCCCTCCAGCCTGTCACACTGTTCCAGTATTACACAGTTCTAAATTACTGAAAAATCTTGACATTTTCTTCTTTACTGTCCTTATTGCAGTAATGATTTTTATGAGGAATGAACAGGCAAACATTCACATTTGAGTTCTGATACCAAGAGAAGGTTTTTATACTTGGAATTATTTAAAGTTTTCTGTTTTGCTTAAAGCCAGCTATTTACCAAGTTGGAATATAAAATCCAAGTAGAAGACTCTCCACTATTAATTTTTTGTCCATTTAAGGCCTGAGCAGCTCAATATGAAAGCAAGGTCGTGATAAAGCTGTCCAAACTTAGAAATTCAAAGCTAGGGAAGACAATTCTTTGTGTTGTGCAGGGAAGTGGCACTCCATAAGCCATGGGAATATTCTGCGGTAATTTCAGATGTTTGTGAAATGGGCACAACAGGGGAAGTAGAGGTGTAAATATAGTTCAGCCTGTAGAACTTGGAGAGTTTCAGAAGCACGAGAAATAAATACAAGTGAGGACAGTTGCATGGGAAAATAAGCAGGCTATTGCTTAGAGAGCAATGAAGTTAAATTGTTTAAGTGTGTGTAGGCAGCTGCAGAATCCTTGAAAGGCACATGTTCCAATTAAAGAGGGTTTTGAAGAGAGAAGTCCTAAGAATTCAGTAACATTCAGTAGTGTTGGAATGTGTCATTTCACCCTGTAGGATAACTGGGTGCTGGAGTCATAGGAGAACTTATAGGTGTAAGGAACATCTTTTTCCAGAAGTCTCCAACTTAGTTTATTTTAGCAACTGATACATGACTTTGGGTTGATAGTGGGTTCTTGGAAGATTGAGGAGCCTGAATGTTTTCCTAAGGCATCACTACAGAGAATGTAAGCCATCACTTTGCCTTGACAGCATCTCTTTGTATTAAAACAGTGCATGGCACAAGGGCCCACCTCGATTCCTTGCAGTTTCTAGATACCCAGACATCAGTGGACATCCACAATTCCTATTTCTGACTGAAATAATGGAGGCTGTACTTTGCCACCATAAGTTGAGCTTAACTCATGTTGATCTCAGTGGCTCCTGAGTTTGCTTGTCGTGAATTTCCAAAGACAAAGACAGATTTTAAGAGCCTGCAGTTCAGTGTTTTGACAACTTCCTTCTTACACAAAGATATTTGCTCCTGTTGGCCATGCCTTATTTTGACTATGCATTTCAATTCAAATTTTCAGGTACTTTTCAAATGACTGTAAGTAGTAACATTCAACCCTCTTGATTGCAGTCAGTTTCTTACCTTGTTTTTTCTGTTGCATTCGAAATTGTTCTGTAGAGCACAGACTTGTTCTCAACAGATGACTCAAAAAAAGATGAAACCAAAAGTTAGGCAGGCCAAGGACCTGTGGCCTCAGGTGAGGTACCTGCATATTGCAGTTACCTGGCGTGCAGCCTCTCTCCTAAAGGCTTCTGTTCTTCTACTCTGATTTCTTGTGGCACTTGTGAGCATCTTACTTCCACTACTTTCTCCTCAGTTTCCAGTGTTGACTTGTTCTGGTTTTTGATAGCTCTCTTCCTCAGTTCCCAAGGCTGGATTTCTCCTGGGCTTTAAAACCTCTTTCAATGCTTGCAGCCCCCCCCCATTGATGCTGTCCCTGCCCACCTGTCAGTGACTGCAGAGTCACCAGTGCAATCGGCCAGGCTTCCTCCCCTGAGCTCTGCATGGGCTCTCTCTGATCTCTTGCTGCTTCAGCCTCCTTGGCATTGGTATTCTCACCTCCCCTGGTCTGGTCTGTGCTTTTTGTGAAGCTTTTTTGTTTTTCACAATGGATGCACTCTGAAAGCAACTTGACTGCAAAATGTCAGCAGGGGTTTCCTGTTTGTGAATGACTTTTTAATTCCTTTTAGCAGTGCTCAGACAGTGCCAGTCAGTCATGGCTCTTCCTCTTCCCTTTGTAAAAGAATGCTGATTTGCCTCTGTCGAAACAAACTCATTCCAGAAGAATTTTTCAGTACACTTCATGTCTATTTCTGATACCTACACTTCAGTTTCCTTAAGCTTTATTTACTGAAACCAGTGTAGTGCAGAAAATCCGTTGACATTAAAACTGTCACAATTTTTATGTACCTCTGTTGGATCAGTAAGAACAAACAGGGCAGGGGCAGCAGCTGCCCAGCAGAGGCAGGTGAGGTGATGGTTTGGTGCCAGGGTTTAGTGCACTCAGGGCAGGTCTGTGCTCCAGGAGGCTCTCTGGCCCTGTGCAGTCTTAGATCTCCCTGAAAAGCCCTGTGGAGGTCTTGCACTAAAACGCATTTTTTGGAGGTTTTTGTAAAGGAACACGGTAGCAATGCTGGATGGTTACAATATGGTTCAGTTTCACTAGTTTTAGATTGCTGTCAGCAGCATAAAATTTACATATATTCCTGCACAAAGGCAGACTGAAGAGAGATGTAGTTATAAGTCCTCTGCACAGGTAATGTGTTGCTTATAAAGTACTCAGAAAATTGTGGGGTGTCATTACATTCACTTAAGAGATTTTTTTGCCAGCTGCTTTTGCTAATTTCCTTGTGCTTAACTGGCTGTCAGGGCAAAGGAGAGTGAAATATTGCTGGCAAAGGAAAGGTCTTACAGCTTTTGCTGGGTAACTCAGAAATTTCAGAAGCAGGAGACTGCAAATGACTGTTCCTGTCCACAGGTGCTGCTGATGCTCTCCAGATGATGTGCCCTTGCTGAGTCAGATATTAAACAAGTATCAGTTAGCTGTGTTTTGATAATGCCATTTGAAAGTTCATGTAATTGAATATCAAACTGTTGTCTTTTCAATCTAGGCCCATTGTTTGCTCCTTTAAATTGAAGTTTTGTTTAAAAAGAAAAAGAGAAAATTAGGATTGAACTTCAGAGTTTTTCTTTGGCCTCATGCATGCCAGGTTTCTGCACCTCTAGGACAGCTGGTGGTGGCAGGAAATGTTTTTGGACACAGGAATTCCACTGTCTCTGTTAGACTGGCCCCAGCATGGCTGTTAGAGGGATCTGGGAGTTAGAATGGGCTGGGGACAATTTCCAGGGAGCATTTTCAGAGCAGCCACCCGTTTTAAATTTTAGTCTCGCTAATGTTCTGTGACAGCTGAGCTCAGCATTAGGAAGACTTTTGGGGGATGTCTCATTTGATTGTACAGTACACTCTCCCTGCTCAGGACCTAGTGATAAATATAGCACTGTAAACTTCTGTTCACCAGACTGCTTGAATTTCTTTTATTTCAGGAGGCAATAGAACTCGTGTTCTGCAGCTTTTCGCCTCCAAAATTACTCCAATGCTTAATTTTTAACATACGACTTTGTGTGTCAGCTTTGAATGTAATTTCCTGCATTTGGCATTTCAAGTCAAATACTTCCTTCTACAGCTATATGCACTAAAAGCACATGGCAGTGCTTTTTTAGAAATAAATTTCATGGCAGGATATTTGGAATGAACTTAGAGAAAGCAAGGCTACCAAGTGTACCTGCCACATCCTGTGATGAGTGGATAGCCTGGCTGTGTGCTGTGCTCTGGTACCTCGTGGCTAAAGGCTCTGTTGTTTCTGTATCCTTAACTCTGTTCAGCTGAGCCAACCTGTGTTCCAGTGCAGCCCTTCTGCTGACTTAGTAGCACGTAAGGAAACTGATTCCTCTAAGTTTCCTCATAAGGAAACTCTGAGCTCCTTCAAATTCAGGCTTTCCGTGGCCTTTGCAACTGCTCTGTGGGGAAAAAAGCTGTATTAATTCCCAGCACACTGGAGAGCAAGGCTGATGGAATAGAGAAAATGAATTGTTTTCACATTAGTATTATTCCTTGGAAATGTGGTAAGATACTTCCTCCACTATGTCAGGGAGAAAAGGATCAGACCCACTTCCATCGAGTGGAAAAAAACAGTCTCTGCCTTGCACAGTGGCAGGGTTGTGTGAGCAGCTGTGTGTGCTGTGGGTGGCCACGAGTGCAGAGTAAACCAGTTGTTACTGGGACTAGCAAGGTAAGTGTTTCCTAGAATCTGGAGGCACACAGAATTCAATCCTTACTCTTCTGAAGTGGGTGGAAGGCAAGGTAGTACCAATCAGCTAAATCCTGCTGATGTATTTTCAGGTTTTTTTGTCCTGACACACAGAACTGCTGGGGAAGGTATTTTGCAGGGGGATGAAGGCAAGTGGTGCAAGTGCTTTATTTAAGCACTTGAGGTTGTTGTCTGTTCACTTCTCCTTGTATTTTCTTTTGAAATGATGTTAATATTTTGTCCTGGAGTTCAAAGCTCAGTTCCTTCTTCTTTCCTATAATGAAATGGTGCTTTGTGCATGCACGCTATGTTGCCTGTATTCTTTAACATATCTGTGCTGTAATACTTCAAACTGCTTCTGTTAGAAACTGGAAAATGGTTTTTATCCAGGTGCTAGTCACATTTTCTGGACTTTTCTTTCAGTTGTAATGTAAGAGGTTTAGTGCATGGCTAAAGAATTTTTTGAAACTCCATACAAAATGTTTTATAACACTAATGCCTCAAACCTGACGGCATGATGAAATCAAATTATTAAGTGTTCAGTGCAGAGGGACCAGAGCAGCTGCTTTCTGATTACAGTAGTACTGCTTTTAAACTTTCCCCACATCTTCAAATTGCCAAGTGATTATTTTTGCCAGTGTTATTTTTGATTTTTATGTACATCAGAATAGCAAAGCGAACGGTCTCAGCACAGGAACGGTTGCAGGGTTGCATAATCTGTATGTTTGTAGTGTGTGGCTGGATGTCTGTAGTGCATTCTGTGTCTGAGGAGCTGGGGAGAGGATATTAACTGTGATGAAGTCATGAACCCAGGCGCCCGCTATAGGCATCTGCAAACACTGGTTACCCTGGCAACAAGTGGGAAGAGGTTGGAGAGGAAAGCTGGAGTAGGTTGTTGCATTGAATTGTTGTCAGCTTGTTTCTTCCTCACTAAAGCAGGGAGATGTTGAAAGGTATGATGTCCCTCTTTCTATGTCGTGTACTATTTTATATGTATTTAGGCAGTTGTTGGGAAAGGGAAGGCTAAAAAAAAAAAAATCCTTGTAATTCAGCTCGATTGGAGAGGAACTTTTCAGTATCAATAGTGACGTGCATTGCAAATCTGTGCTTTTCTCTGTGTGCTTAATTTTTGTGTGTTGTGTTGTGAGAGTGCTAAATGGGTCTCCAGAGTGCAGTACCTGCCCCATGCTCAGCCTGGGGACAAGTGTCTCTTGCTTATTATATCTTCAGAACTGGTTTTATTTTAAACTGGGTTTGTAGAGCTAATGTTTGAAAACCTGCCAATGCAGTGCAAGTACTGGGTAATACCAAAAGATTTATTAACTGATATTAAATCTGAGCTTCTGAACACCTTCAGAAGGTGCTGCCCTTACATTCTGGCATTCTCACACTTGTGCAGAATATTGTGGCTCACGAGTTAGTGGAGTCTTTACCTCCCTGGGGAAAGTTTTTATTAGAAGAACTAGGACATTATGTTCAGGGCTTTAACAGCATCTTCCTCTAAACAAATATTAAAATATTCTCTTCAGAAATCTGTTTTAGACAAATAATGAGGAGATCCAACTGTATATTTCTTCTTAATTCTCCTTCCTTGTTTTGACCTTTTTGTCTATAATGAAAAAAAGAACAAATATCCATGTGATATATTGAAGTATAAATTATGATATGTACACTGAAACAATCGATTCTTGTTATTTTCAAGAAGTCTAAAAAATATTTTGTTCATTAACTTTATTTTTAACTTGGTCACTGGAGTGGCATTGTTTCTATTTAAATTTTTAAAAATTAAAATTGCTCAGTGCTGAAATAATAAAGTGTGTGACCCAGTCAGGGAATAGAATTCTGTGACTGTATTGAACATCTCTGACAGCAAGGGATTGACTAACAGACAGTGGTTCTTGATTTCTATTGTACTGAAAGGCACATTTTAATAGAATATTAACAAATATTGTTTCCAGAAGTGCAGTGATGGAAATACAGTGTGCCAGACTCCTGCCTTTCATTTCCATTCACTTCTACATTAAAAATTGCTGTCAGATATTTTATTCAAATTTAAATCTAATTTTACTGCGCTGTAAAACTGCATCTTCAAAACTTGCAAAAATGTATTCTGGAAGATGGAGATGTATATGAGGATGCTGATTGCTCTTGAAAGAACATAGACTGATACCAGTCTTGTAGCATCTTCCTAGAATTAGGAAGAGCTCAAAAGAGCTTTTGTCAGTGGGCCATAATTTAGTTAAAATAGAGTGCAGCAAATCAGTATAGCAATGGTATATCTTATAATTAAACAAATATTGTAATCAGCATAAGAAGTAGAGTTTTGTCATTAAATAATAATGCAAATCAGAGCTCTTATTCTGCATTGTGAACTAATGAGTCCCTAATGCAGTTAAGTAAGAGTAAATACAAAACTGCTCTCAGTTAGCAGTAACATGGAGGCTGTAGAATTTGCAGTTTATTTGTATACAGTTTTGTACCTGCTAAGTTAATTAGTGGTTTATATTCTGGGTTAATAAGTGGATAAGAAAGATTCTGTTAGTACTTACCCTGGCTACTTAAGACAGTGGTTCTGGAGTGCTGGAGTAAGTTGAGTTGGCTTCTCCTCTGTCCTGTGGAGTAATCTGAAATGCTCACCATTTTCATCTTTTCCTCAGCTGCTGCTGTAGTGTTTGCTCCTGCCTCTGCCCAGTGCCTGCAGCCGTGTCAGGGGGAGTGTCTGGGTTCAGCCTGTGTGAGCTGTGCTGGCCTGGGGCTGCTCCTGAGGGTTAAACCCCTCTGTGCTGCTGCTAAGGGCAGCCAAGGGCCAGGGATCCTTCACAAGGGAACAATGCTTTGGGATTTTCCTACTCAGGATTCCTACAGTTAGGCACTTCCTTCTGCGTTGTTTCTCAGCTGATGTGGGCTATTAATACATGTACAGATGCAAGTATTATTTTCCTACTTCCAGTGCTGTATTTTGAAGTATCCAGAGAGAAATGTGCAAGAGAGTGCTGAGAATGAGAACTACATTCATCTGCATTAGACTGTTCCATTTTGTGCTTGGTAGTGAGTGGAACATCTCAGAGCAGGAGCTGCCTGGGAACTGTGCTGTAGTGGGTGACCTTTCCTTTTTGGGAGCTATTGGACACTTTTCTGCAAGCAATCTCATTTATCCTAAGGCTTATATGAGCTTTCAATTACGAGTCTAGATGATGAGTTTTTACCTATGAAAATTAGTGGATGAAAGAACAGCCTGCTTTCCTGAGCTTTTTTTCATACAAGTTATTCAAGAGCCATAGAAATGATAACTCTGTAAAAAAGTTGCATCTTTCAAACTGCGTAGATCAGACTGTTAAGCTGTGATGTTTTCTGAAGCAGTTTCTGCAAGGGGAACTCTTGTACAGGAGAATATTACCATGGTAAATTCCGAGATCTTCTCTATATTGGTGAAGATGGAGAAGTGTTTTCAACACTTGAGGGGGTGGGAGCAGTTTTCCAATGAGGAAAAGTTAAAATATGTATTCCTTTTTAAGACGTTGCATGGTCAAAATCCCAAATTAATTTAGAGCGTTGCCATACAAAGAATTCTAGAGCAAGTGAGACTGTGAATATCCACTGCGTGTGCTGGTCCATGATAGCTGCCTGTGCACACCTGAGCCTGTGGAAATATGAGGTGGTTCAAATTAGACTGGGCAGCCCTTTGTTTTTGAAGAATGTCTTCATTTTTAAGAGAGAATAAGAGCTTGTTTGTGTGTCCATAGCCTTGAAAGGGTTGCTGCCCTGCCCCGAAAGGGCACTGACAGCCCTCAGTAGTTCACTGAAAGTGGCTCCTGTCAGGTTCAACATGCAGCTCAGTGTTTAAGGAAGCTGCTTTAACCCTGCAAAAATTGAAAAGCAGGTGCAGCTCGTAACAATGACAGTTCAAACACATGGATTCTGAACTGTAAACATCCCAGGTTCCAGAATAGCAGAAGGGGGGAATTTTAGGCTAATGCATTTTTAGAGGTACAGTGGGCATGCCAGTGAGGAGTGGGCATTCAGCATCCCTTGGTGGTGGTTTCATGGCACATGGCTTTGGCCCTGCTCCTCAGTGTCACAGAAATGAGTGTTCTCAGCAGGGGAGCAGGTACCTGAGGCTGGGGATCAGAGAGGGACCCATGGACCACAGCTGGCCCTTCATTAAGGGTGATGGATTTTGCTCTGCACATGGCAGCTTTTCCTTCCAGCCCTCACAGCTCCAAAGGAAATGCTCAGCTCTGTGTTTTTGTAGATGTGCAGAGATGACAAAATGTCACACTCAAAATTTTTTTTCCTTTGCTTTTTAAATGACATTTACCTTTTTTTAAGAGTTTGAATTGATGGCACTAAGCATGAAAAAGTTGCTTTTGCCATCTTAACTTGCCAATATTTAATTTCACTCAGTCATGTTACGGCTTAGAAATAGAGCAAGGGTTAAAAGGATTCTTCTACCTGTCGATTAGACAGCAAAAGGATTGAGGCCTAGGAAGGGAGATCAGGATGTCTCTTAATCTGTGAATTATATTTCATTACTAAAGAGGAAGAAGAGCTTGAAGTGCCTTTGGAGGGGCTTGGATTTCAGCAGCAGGAGTCCCGGCTTTGTCAGCAGATGAAGATGGCGACTGTCGCGCCATCGCCAGAGCCTGTTTGCTGGCACGTGGAGCCCGTGCCCAGCACAAATTCGGGACATGTTTGTACCCCAGGTAGGAGCTTCCTGTGCTTCAGAGAATCCTCAGATGGGGTGGTGAGCTGTGCAGCAGCCTGCAGGCACTCATTGGCTGGACAGTTGGGATTGACATTGCCCCTTTTCTCTGCCTGCCTCCCAGCCAAGTGTTCCAGAGTTTAGATGCGTTCCTGGCAATGCCTGAGCTTCCTGGGCAAGAGCTCTGTCATCCCTTAGTGCTGGTTCTGTTTGGTGCATGTCTGGCATGCTAAATACTGTGGCAGCAAAGCCAAAAAAAAGCCTCCAGTACCAGCTTTCATGCAATATAGTTCGTGCATTCTTTAAAGGAGAATTTTTCTTTTAATTGAAATCTTATATGGGGCAGTATGATGACACTTTGGATTACACTATTGGGATATTTACCAGAAGGAAATGGTTTTTCACAAAACTGACTCAGTCTGAGTAAACATAAAAATCAACATTACAGCAGTTAATGTGTTCTATCCTTCCTCTGCCCTCTTCCCAAGAGAAGAAGCTGATGTTTTAATTGAAAAAAATGTAAAACTTGGTATTTCAAGCAAGCATAATCTAGATATTCATGTTTGGGGTATCTTGTTTTTCCTTATTTGTGAGAGACAGATTATCCTGTGTCTGATTATTGTCTGGAAGGACAGGCTGCCTATGGAGATGGGTCACTGACCTTGATGGAAAGCCATGCCTCATCTGTTGTGGCAGCTCTTACATTCCTGTGTGCTGTTGGGAACATGCAATTCAGTTTTCCATCCCTTAGTAGTTTGCTCTACTGCTGCCTGTTTCTCAGGGTAGCATGAGGAAACTGGCATTTTATTTTGCTGTGTGTAAGTGGCCATGTTGGTTCCCAATATCTGCCAGAGATGGATTTGACAATACTGAATCTGAAAAAATGTGTATGGACACCTGTCATGATTACTGAGAAAGGCTCTGGTGTTTCCTAAAAAGTAATTTTGACTCCATGTGAAGCAGCATTATTAGTAAGAAATCTCTTTTAACAAATACTCAGTTTTTAACATCAGAGCGTTGTCATCTACTGGTTATTGTTGTGTATACATAATTTTGTGATGTGACAGTGACTGGGGAAGGGCTGGATCCTTCTTAGGAGAGGTACTCAATAAACACTGGAGAAAGTTTGCATTGTAGAGAGCCCAGGCTGAGACATTTGTGAAGGATTGGGAAATGATGCTCACTAATGTGGGAGCCAGTGCATGAGCACCAAGGAGGAGCTCGTGGCAGGAGCAATGGGGAAATTTTCACAAGTGTTACCATATATTTTTCTCTGATTGTTGAGGAGTTGCTCTCTCTAATTAAAGAGACAGCACTGTGGTGGAGGAAATGAAGACTCATAAGCAAAGCTGAAGAGCTTTGTTTGTTGCATTGCAGAGTGGAGAGCAAAGAGGAGATGATTGCATCTGGCACAAGATGATGGTGTTTGTAGTAGATGTAGGTGACCAGTGCTACATTGCCACTTGTTGTGCTTGGTCAGGTTGAGTTTCTGCCATCCAGTCAGGTAATTTTTACTTACTGCTGGTTTCCAGTTGTCATGATACAATCTTTTTTCTGGTTCTGAGCTTTGGTTGTTGCAAGGCTGGAAGAAAGGCCTGTTGAGCCAGCCTTACGTCTAACAATGAACTCTTCCCTCTTCTTTGACATCTGAAATCCTAGATAACTTCCTAACATATTTTTTCCTTGCTGTTTTCTGTTTAGCCTCCAGTTCCAAGCCTGAACTCAGCTCCAGTTCACAGACTTTGGGAAGTCAGCAGAACAAGACAGATGGCACCCGAGTAAAAACTCGCATTCTGCCCAACATGCCAAAGCTTTTCATACCTTCATCTGTCACCAAATTTCCACCTGAGATCACTGTCACTCCACCCACTCCCACCCTCCTTTCTCCAAAGGGCAGCATTTCAGAAGAGACCAAGCAAAAATTAAAGGTAATAAAAGGGAAACAGTAATTTTTTAGATTATTTTTTTTATCTTAATTCTTCCCTCAATAAAATACTTGTGTGAAAGAAGCAACAATTCATGTCCCCAGTTCATAAGATAGAGGTAGATAAGTAGAGGAAGGAGGTGCTAGCTGTTACCAGCAGGAGCCAGTTCTTAAAGGACTGCTGAAACACTGGCTATGGGTGAAATGAGAGCTATTCTAGTCCCTGTCCCTTTCCTGAGGGATTTGGAAAAAATTACAGAAATGGCTGAGTGACCTAGTTCAGCCATTGCAGTTCTTAGATTACTGGAAGCTACCAGAACATTAACTGTGGGGAAGCCTACTGATAAATGTTATGTTGTTTTACATTAGGATGACATCTTTTATCAACACAAGACAGTTATTGAATGTGAAGGAATAGCAACCAGTGGGCTTTTGTCCCTGTGATCATGGGTTTATCCTGACTATTTAGCAATATATTCTCTCTCTCTCTTTTTGGGATCAGTCTGCTATTTTGTCTGCTCAGTCTGCAGCGAATGTAAAGAAGGAGAGCCTTTGTCAGCCAGCTTTGGAAATCTTAGAGACCTCAAGCCAGGAGTCCTCACTGGAAAGTGATACTGATGAAGATGATGACTACATGGACATATGAATGAATTCTGGCCATCATCAACACCAACCACATAACCATTCTTCTTGTTGCCAGCATCTCTGGAAGTTGAAACATCTTCATTGGCATTACTCTCCATTTGATTGGCATCATTGTGTTCTTCACTTCCATTACCTTTGTTATCACCACAACCACTTGTATTGCCTTCAGACTCTTGGCCATTCTCCCCATCATGGTGCTTGACAGAAAGAATGATTGATTGTTTACCAGGCAGTTGGTTAATCTGGATCAAGCTGTCACCAGGAACTTCAGTAACCACAAGGATGTTTTGAGCTGCAATTCATATCTCTCTACTGTTCTGCTTCTCCAAACCAGAGCCTTGGGAGTTGCTCGGGTAGCTCTTTTCTATAGTGTTTTCTTCCTTTAAGTTGTCTTGTATTTTCCCCCTCTAGCTAAGTTTTTTCTCTCAGTAATTCAGCAACCTGATGTCTGTCTAACCATTAATCCAACAGCTCCTTTTAAGGTGAATGGAGTAGGAAAATTTGCTGAGCTGGTAGAGATTTTAATTGCATCAAGAAAGTCTGTGGCTTTGTCATAGGGCAAGGAGGGTGAGCTGAGAGTCTGTCAGCTCCTTCACACTGCTGGGTGCTTTGTTGGAATTTGACTCTTTCAAATAGACAAAAGAACCAGCTTTTCCAGGCAGACAGAGAGCGTGCTCTCCTGTTTGTGCTCATTTCACACCAACGTATGAGGTCCAGCAAAATTTATCTACCTGAATGTTGGCTTAAAGAACTGATCTTTCCAGAATTGTCTTACAGTCCTTTCTCTTCTAATGCCTTGGACAAGCATTTTGAATTGGGGGCTAGATGATATTTTTATGGTGGTATTGAAAAAAAAAAAAACACTTGAAAGATTTCAGTACCATTTCAGTAATGTCTGTTTTTTACAGAATGACACGAAAAGGTGTTTTTTATCTATCTGCAGAGGGACTGCTCAGTTATTTATATGAGAAAATAATGGTAACAAAAATCCTTTTTTTTTTTTCTACTGAATGTTAACTTTGTAAAATAATGAATGCAAACCATGCAAAAAAAAATACGTCACACACTATATATAGACCCGCGTGCACCCACACACATATATATATGTGTATGTACATATATATATGTCTGTATATGAAAACAGAAAATGCATACAGCTTGCAATGTCGGATTTCTTTGTGTTGGGGGGGTTGGTTTTCTGTAAAATGCAGAGCTTTGTATAAACTTTTGGGTTTCTTTTCTAATAAAGTTGAAATGCACTGTTGTCTCTGTTTGTTTGAGAGGGCACAAGGTGCCGTGGTTCTGGAAGAGCACTGCTCCTCTTTCCTTTTGTTCTTTGGGTAACAAAAAAGGGGTTGGGGGGATTGGTTGGGAGCCCCTTTATTTTCTGAGGCTGTCAGAGCTCTTGGGCTGGATTTGGTGTGTGTGACCCAGGGTTGCCAAAGTTGCCTGCAGCAGGTTCAATGCCCCACTGAGGTGTGGATGCTTTTTCACCCCCTTGGTGCCTCTGAAAGCTGATGAGCAACACAAGGGGGAAGACATCACTTGGGGAACAGGATTACACAGAATATTTGGCTTTACAGATTTGCAATTGATCCCTTATTGCAGTGATTGATCTCATTGATAAGAATGATAAATGGACTGTGGATAAAAAGAAGCTGCAGCAAACTTTGTACTGCAAGGTTGTTCTCAAATTCTAGGGGTTTTGCTTTGAAGAAAATGTGGTTTACGTGGAAGTGAGCATGTCCATTTTGGATGTGTTAGCAACTGTTTGTGTGACTTGTTCACTTACTACAAGTGATAGGTGAGATGAGTGCAATTGATACAGAAAAGATGAGGCAGCTGATGGTAAAAGCAAACAAGTGTTTTCAGTGTAAAATGTTTTCAGTGTTTACTCTGATTTGCTGTGGGTTATTATAGATGCAGTGTAAAGCATCCTGTGTAGTCACTGACAGGTAAAAGGCTGAGGAAGCTTCAGATAAGCGAGATATTTAGGATTTTTGGAAGAAAGCACAGAATTAAGTAAACCAGCTGCTTTTGAGAAATTGAAAGGGGAGGGTGTAGTTCTGGACAGGGCTTTTTCACCCACTCCTCTAGACTGCACAGACTGTTTAGCAAGTGTGTATTCTTAAATGTATTGCTGACTTAAAGATCACATTTAAATTTGTAGGTCCACACTTTAGCTTGGGCTTGATGTATAAAGCCTTTGATTTTCTAATTGAATGTGACCACTGAAAATTGTTGGTTTTCCTTTATTTAAGGAGTCCTTGGCATTAGGCTTTCTGGGTTTTTTTTCTCCAGACTTCCTAAAGATGCTGGTCTTGAGCTTTACTTTGAATTCTAGTCCTGCTTTTTGAGAAAGATTTAAAATTTTGCTGGTTTAGGAAAGCTAGAACAGTAAGTGTAACTGTTGCTGCCAGCAACAAGAGCTGCATTTGCTGAGCTCCTCTAAACTCATTTTAACCTTCAAACTACTCAACTGTGCAACTTGTCTTGTCCTATACTGAATTCTCTTGCATGATTTTCCTTTTTTTCCTTTTAATTTATGATTTTCTTATTCCTGTTATGCTCTTGAGTAGCTCAAGGACTTTTTCTCAAGCTCAAGAAATTACTGAGACTGAACTATACAGGCCACCTCCCTCCAACTCTGCCCTTTTGCTCTTGACTAAATGCCATGTTTCTCAGCTCTGGGCCTCCTTCCACAAGGATGTTCCTGCTGCACTGAAGGAGCCTTTCTTCTTCTCCATGTGTGAAATCTCTGTAAGTAGAGCTGATGTAGTTCCTCAGTTCCAGGAGCCACATTCTGGAGTGAAGGTGCCAAGGCCCTGGATGTGCTGAGATAAAGATGTTTGTCTGAAGAACCATCCCTAAAAGTACCTGGAGCAAGAACTTCAAATCCTGACAAACAGAGCTACTCACTCCCTGGGTAATGCATCTCCTGAAGCCTGGCCCTGTCATCTTGGGGAATTAGCAAGAAAAAGGATTGTAGTAAAACTGCAGTTAGCAATGACTTGAAGTAGATTCTTTTATTTTGGCCTAATTCTGGTGGTAAGAGTTTGAAATTCAAGCCTAGGCAAGATCCAGCTTACCGAGCTGCAGATCAAATGTAACCACTACATCTGCCTTCAGGATTTACTGGGTAACCACTGCTTCTGAAATCTGTGTTCCCAGGCATCTTTCTGATGTGCCAGGCAAAGAAATGGCAGCTGCTGAATTAAGTTGCTCTGGTATGGTTTTGGTTTGGGTTTTCCCTGTGGAGCCACAGGGACAGGAATGTCTGGTGCCTAAAGCAAACCTAAAGGTGAGGTCTTTGACCCAGTGAGGTGAGGTTTTCTCTCTCTCTCTCTTTTTTTTTTTTTCCTTGACAGTAATTGATTAAAAACCAAATCCTTTTTGTCTGCTGAAAGGCCAGACTGTTAAGACTTTTGGACAAATAGCAAAACCATTTTTGTTCCAAAGGAAATGAGAAAAGGAATTATTTTGGATTGGCTGTGGAGAGTTGATATCCCTTCTGTGCTCTTACTGGGCACTGTCTTTGCACACAGATGTCTTTCCCTGTTAATGTGGAAGTATTGTTAAAATACATAGTACTGAGGTTTGGCTGTTTGCAGTTTCACTTCCTGGCACAGGGATTATATAATCCATGTGTAGTTAAGACCATTGAGAATTTATCTCTCTCAGGCAAGGACTAGTGTTTTACTAAGAATTAATTTCATTGAGCACAGCTGTCATTAGTGGCTTCTGCCCACTGTCTGACAAATGCTATAGCATTTTCTTCAAAAGCTAATAATGTTTCCTTCCACAACCAAAATAGCAGATCAAGGAAGATACCAAGTACCTCCTTAATTTTATTATGTGCTAGGGTTTGTCAGTTGTTGTCTCTTGGTTATTTTTTTTTTTTCTTAATTGGAGTGAGATTCTCATGAATAATGAAATTAATGTCTTTTGCAGCCAAAATAAACACCATATGGTCAGGGAGAAAGGGACCAGGAAAAGATGAGGAAGGCACAGCAGCAGCTAAAGCTGATAGGAGACAAAATGGACTGAAGGAAACAAGGGCCAGGTGAGAACAAAGTCTTACCACTTTAACACCAATGAAAGGCACAGCATGGAACTGGAAATTCCAGTGAGGGTGAAGCAGCTGTGGTGTAGCCTCATGTGTGCAGTTAGAGACTGAGCACAGCTCACCTCTGCTCCTGCAGGTGCTTTTTTAGGGTATTTTAGGGGGCTGGGGGGCAGGTAAATGAGTTGAGATGCACACATGAAATTTTGTGGCCTCTTAGTCATGGAAAGCTGGGATGCAGAGGATTTGCTCTTGCATTTGGAGATGGTGCTAAGAGGTTCACTGTAGGCTGGGTGTTAATTGCCATCTTTCCCTTCCAGTTCATGACTAGGGACCCACCAGTGCTGAGCTGAGTTGTGGTTTATGGTTTCTGGAGGGATCTCAGGGTGCTGTACCACAGGCTGTACCTGCCCACGTCGTGCCTGTGTGGGACTCTGAGCTGTCCTTGCAGGGCTTGGTGGAACAGGTGGGATTGCAGGGCCACAGCCCAGCCCCTGGGTTTGTTGGCTTCTGGAGGATGACACCTTCACTCCAATGGCTCTTTCACTGTGGTACCTACAGAATCCCAGGCACATCTCAGCACAGGTTAAAGGTGCATCTCCCTGGACAGGCATTGTTGTTCCTGCTGCTGTTTGTTTGATGCCTCTGTGTCCACACCACCCATCAGCAGGTGCTTGTTTAGCCAACTCCAGAGCCCCTGGAGCCCTCTCACTGCCTTGGAGCTCCCTGGCCTCAGCAGCAGCTTCGTGCAGGGCTCTGCAGTGCCTCTGCAGCCCGGTGCAGCCGGGAGCACTAGAGGGGGCACTAGGACAGAGGAGGGAAGGGAGGGGGACCAGCCCCCTCCCTAAATGATGTCCAGGATCTATCCTGAAGCTGCTGACACTACAGTGCAGTGCTGGTTTTGGCCCCCTGGAGTTCTAAGGGCTTTCTGCTGCTGTCCCATGTGTCCTCTGCATAATGTGTGGTCTGATTGAAGGCAGAGGGAATGAGAACTCTCCTAGGTGGGTACAGGATTGTGTCCCTGGCCATGGCAACAAAAAACAAGAGCTTGCTTTGTCACCATTAATATTGACACTTGGCAGGCAGATCTGCTATACACTTGCTTTCACACAAAATCTGTTTGCCCCATAACTGCTTTCCCCTTTCTTTCTTCTTCCTTAATTCTCCCATAAGAAGCCCCTGGGTGTTTCCATTTTCATAATGTGCAGCATATTGCACTGGGGTGTCATGGGTGTCTCCTGACATCACTCTTGTGTGGAGGGGCTCAGGTACGTGTTCAGCTTCACCAGGTGAATCCTGATTGATTCAGCCCTGGCTCCTGGCACGGCGTGGGGCAGAACTGAGCCCAGGAATCAGTGACTAAAGTGCAACTTCTGGATCTGTGAAGTGCTTTGAAGTAGTTTTGTTCAAGTCAAATTCTAATCAGGGATGAAAATGTGTATGAGAATGATGGCAGAAAGATGTGGTGTTCAAGCCTGGGTGGAATCTTTAAGTCAGTCTCTGTTATCTGGAGCAGCCCCGAGGTGAGATCAGGTCCTGCAGCCATCTGGCAGCTCAGGGATGTGGAGCTGGGGCCATGCACTGACTGCAGCATCAGGAAAACCAAGTCACTTCTGCCGAGGGGAAAAGTGAAATCACACTTCTGCCTGCATGTAAGATTTATCTGCACAATTAAACGGTTGTGTCTGTAGCTGGTAGAAAAACATTGCATTATATAACCCCAGTGGGAGGAACACTCTGCAATGGCTCTCTAAGTGCATTGTCTTACTGAAGGAAACTGCCTATCTAAACTCAACATACGTGGTAAAAAGTAGTTTTTGCTTTCAAATTAGACATAGATATCCTCCTGTCAAGTGTTATTTCTCAGCCTATTTTTTTCTCTCACACCTCTTTCAAAGACCTTGCAAACAACAGTGAATTCCAATAGAAATGGAATATAAACAAGGTTCATATATGGTATAAGCATATGAGAACCACATTGGAATGGTATTCATTTCATTTTATATGAGTGATATAACTACAAGTGAAAGGCCACGTGACAGGGCAAAGGTATTTTAGAAACTGCTTCCTGTGAGAATGCTGAATTTTTACATATACCCACAGTTAGCCCAAGACCTGCCTCTGTATTCACATTCCTTTCCTTTTGCCTCTCTGAGGTGTCTGACAGGTACAGAGGGCTGTTCACGAGGAATAATGTACATCTGAGCTTTATTTGCAATATGCATTGCTTGAACTATGATCTAATATAGCTCTGAACACATACTGTTCAGTAATAATTAGAAAAGGATGTTGTATGAGCAGAAAAGCTTCACACTCAGAAGCATTCTTTGATTCCTTGTAATTTAAGTCACAGCAGAGATTTCATTTCCTTAAATTACACCCTAATGTGTATGAAGAGACATTTTCTCTTCTAAATGCATGGATATGTATAAAATGCAACTCTTTCAGTAAGATTGCAGTGATAATTTTCCCTTAAGAGATGGCACTAGATACTCAAAGAATTGCTTAACTTGTTAATTGAGCCAGCCTCCTCACCAAGAAACTCACCATGCTGTGTGGATGTCAGAAAGCAGCTTGAATACAGAAGTTTGTCACTTAGGAATGTCTTGGCTGTGAGTTAGATCTCCATTAGGTGAGAGGGGGGAAAATTAAACTTTAGAAATTCGTAGTGGAAGTTCTGAGCTTACAACATCAATTTGCAGTGCTGTGCCCTCAAGTAAGCAGCACAAGTTCAAACAAATAACTTCTGTCATGGCTCTCCCAATAGACACCCTGCTGGAAATGCTTCCTACACTTAATAAGAAAATGGGCTTTCCTGGGAGCAGAACAAGAGCCTGATGTGTTTCCTCACAGCAAGCAGCAGTGGCACAAGGTGATTTTTCAGTTTGGCTTGCTTGGAACTAATAACAGCCTGAGATTGCACAATGTAAAGCGTTTCTGCAGAGGGAGATGCAGAGGATTCCTGCTGCTAAGCTGCTCTGTGATCCATTGCAGGCTGAGGGAGCCCCTGGGTTGTGCCTGTGCACTCAGAGGTGTGCAGGCAGTGCTGTCAGCTCCCCTGGCAGTGCTGCTCAGGCTCCTTCTGCAGGAGCCAGACAGGACAAGTGATCTACTGGCACACACCTGGGTGCACTGTGATGCTTTTTACTGTCCCAAAAATGGGTATTCCAGTGAACAGCACAAAGATTCTCCTGCAGTGGCACATTTCTCCAGGCCTGTGTTCTCCCTGGAGATTGTTGGTATAGCTGTTTGTCTCTGTGTAAGAAAGATGAGAGAGCAGTGCAGGATTGCTGAAAGCCTGGGAGTTGTTTTCAGCCCTCGATGTCTTGCACAGAGATGTCCCTGTGCAGCTGCCTGGCCTGCCTGAGCCCTGCAGTGTCCTGGGAGCAGGCACAGGGACCTTGGCATCTGTGCAGAATTCAGCTGCTGCTCTGCAGGTGTCTCCCCAAACTTGGGGAGTTCACGTTTAGGTAGTTGAGAATTCCATTAAAGTGTAAGAGAGGGTGGATAGCCTGTGCTTAAATGCACTCCTGCTGCATTTTATTTTTTAATAAGGTGAACTTGCAATGTCATGAAACTCAGAAATAGCCAGAATGTGTTAAGGTCCAGGCTGGGTGTGTGCTCATGTTTCAGTTACAATTCAGGCACAGACACAGCAGTGTCTGTTATCTGAATTATCAGCTCAAGTGCAAAAGGACCTGGGAAAATATGAAAATATGGAAATGTTATTTCCATGTGCAGAGTGTCACAGGAGAAGAGGGAGAGAGGAAAAGGACAATGTTTCTTCTGAAAGATGGGCTTGATTCTACAAGGTATCAAAACATAAATAATGTTAATTTCAGTGAAGACAGCAAAGGGCAGCCTCAGGTTGTGTGTTACTCCATGATGTGTACAGTTTCTTCAGTGACATAAACTATTTCTACAACTAAAATTCCCATAGAAAATAAAATTTAAATGAACAGACTTAACTTCCTTAATATATGCAAACTCCAAAGTTCACAGTTAATCACTGAAAATGCAAAAGGCCAAGGAAAGGTGGAAATATCTCTGTGGCAGAAATTTCAGCCCTAATTACTTCTCCCTGAAATTATGGTGGCTGTGGCAAGTAGAGGAGCTCTGCAGAACAATTAGTGTAAGTTCTGTTTAGTGACACCTGTCTTCATGTGAGCCCTGAGGCAGTGTTTATTAGGAATATAATTTTCTGTAGCAGCCTTTATCCCCCATCATCCCCCAGTGGCTGATACTGCTCCAGAAAGGAAATCCTGGTGGCATTCAGGACAGTAGGAGCTGGAGATGGGTTTGGAATAAGATGGACTTGAAACTGGCTCATTCTTCCTGGGTTCTGTGTCTGGGCTTTGTCAATATTCACTTTCTGCATTTATTTCATGATAACACTGTTGATTCATTGGGTAGATCATAAATCAAAAGAACTCAGTTTGGCCTCAGAGCTTTCCCACTAACTGGTGAGATTTTTACTTCATCTTCCATTTTCTGTTTCCATCAAATAGAAACTACTTGCCCAAAACTGTTCCACCTCCCCTAAATGGCCACTGAATTTGCAGCTAGGATGTTTTTAAATATCATAAATTGTTTATAGTTTTATATTCTAGCCAATTTAGGGTAAAATTATGGGGTTTTTCATCTTGAGTGATTGAATATGAGTATCCACTAGGAGCCACTCTCATAATTAAGTTAAATGTGAGCAACACAAAATTTGGGGTTTTGTGGTGGTGAATAACTCCAAGTAACTCAGAGCTTCCCATGAGCAGAGTTCTGGAGAGGACTAAAAAGTGGGTGCTCATTTAAGAATAGAACATGCTCAGTTGTTTTGGAGAATCCTTAGCTCTGTGTGCTGAGAAATTGGCAGAGTTCAGTGTAGCAAAACCAAGTCTCTGTTCCAGTAGAGACTTTCTTGGATTTTTCAGTTTTTCCCAATCTCTGGCTGAAATTTCCTGTCTTGTAACCATTTAACAATATGTTACTAACCATCCATTATGTCCTGCTTTATTCTCTTTTAGATGAAAGAGCCATGTAAAAAAAAGAATTCGCCAGCCCCTGCGACTGAATTTGAGCGATAATGTCAATGGAATTAACACATTGCCATTGTTGAGTGGTCTCCTGTGGCTGTATAAACATCAAGGTAACACATTTCCAAAGCAGAAGACATTACTGCTGTGGTACTGATGTTTTGAGAATATTTCCTCACTGCCAAAACGCTGATGTAGATTTACCATTTTACTTTATCTGCTGGACAATTATGTTGGAGTGGAGGGGGTTGATTCTGCTGCTTTTATTTTTGCTGAATTCTGGTTTTATTTGCTGAAGAATCTCTCTTGCATTGTTTGGCTAAACATGGAATGAGAGCATAAGTACATTGAGGTTTATTTGAAATGAGCTGTGATTGGAAAATGCATTTAAATGACAGCTCTCTTAAGGGTCTAATTCCATTTCTGAGGGAAACCTTCTGGAAAAGCTGGGGCAGAGCTGCTGTCAGGAAACCCAGGATCCTTTGGCTTGGGCAGAGTTTGCTCAAGAATAGCTCTCCCTTACTATCTACATCCATTAACATAATTTTTATCTCTGCAAACAGGGACAGACTGAGGCCTGAATGCCCTTGGTATGTTGCTGAATAAGATGCAGGCTTCAGTTTTAACTCTGGGGGTGGCAAGCAAGTTGTAAGGCCAGGCTTGTCAGAAACCTTTTAATGGTGATAATCCCACTGCAGATTTGTTGGCACTGTCTCACCTAATGCAAGACAGAACTAACTAATGAGGATGTGGCACAGAAGCAGTTTGGAACTCCTTGGGTCACAAAATCCAGAAGCCAAAGCTGGCCAGGGGGATGTGCAGGTAACAGTGATGATTTCCTTTATTTTGATTGTCCTGATCCTGGTGCAAATTGAACAAGACCTGTGTTTCTGCAGGAATATTTTAATTTGTCTTTAGGCAAGAAAAAATTCAGGCAGTAAGTGCTAAAGCAGAACCTGACAAATTCTGTTCCTGTATAACTGCTGTTATGTGAATTTTACTTCTCTGCAAGGTTAAAGCCAGCTTTAAACAATGAGTTGATGGATTTGCTACATTTCTACTAACCAGAGACCATAACCCAGGTATTGAAGGGTGGGAAGTCAGTCTCAAGTTGACCTTACTGAACAAAGATGGACATATTTCTCTCCAGAATCCATGAGAAATGCCCACTGCCTCAACCAAATCTGTATCAGTTCTGGTAAAAAGCATTTCAGCTTGCAGAGGTGAATCTGGTACTTCTGTGAACTTTAGGGCTGAAACAGAAGAGAGGGAGGTGTTGTCCATCCAAGTTTGTGCAAGAACAGCCCTAGGCTGGATTCCTCAAAGGAAAGGACTTCTCAGCACAGGGAATGTTCTATTTCTGGTCTGCTCTTGGTTATCAAGGGATAGAAAAGAAAGTTGTGATGGAAAAAGGGAGGAGGTGCCTGTGGCAGGAGTTTGTTAGAACACAGAAAATGACTCGGTGAACCATGAACACTGTGCAGGAGTTAAATGAATAGAGTGGGCATGGTTGTGTAACCTGAAGTTCTTTTCTCTCCTTTGGGGGCTGTTTGAAGCCATCTGAAAGCCCAGAGAACAGCTCATAAACTTTGTGCTTCAGCATTGCAGAGAAAATGCTTCTCTCATCCGTGGATCAATCTTTTGTCAGCTCTGTCACAAGGGCTGGTGGCTTTTGTGTACCTGCACTGTCACCCAAGGGCACTTGGTGGGAGGTGTAACCCAGTGGCTCAATAACCTGTCACCTGTCCCCTCCTTCTGGCCTAAGTCCTGGAGTGCAAGAGGAGAGCTCTGCCGAGGTCAGTGGTGTTTCTGTTGCAGCCACAGCTCCCTTGGGAGTTGACTCTGTGCATTCTGGTGTGCAGGAATACAGGATTTGTGTCGTGCTGTGACCCACAGGGTGTCAGTGAGCCCGGGTTCCACCCCACTGGGGCCAGCCTGTTCCTGTTCCTGTGCCAGCAGAACATCCCTCCTTCCCCGTGGCCCCTGCTTTCATTTAGTGCTCATTTGGGGAGTCAGAGGAGTAAGAGAGGAGCAGATCCATCAGAGCCTGCTCTGCTGCTCACACGAAGGCAGGATTGCTCTCTGCAATGCACTGGTGTGTGCACAAAGCCATTGAAAGCCTAAAACAGGAAGGACTTTGTCTGTTCCTCTGAGAACAGGCTGCCCTTGCACAGCCACAGTGATTTTCCTGAATAGTCAAATTGCTTCTCTCATTTTCATCCCAGCTAATGAAGATAATTATATCCCTTTGTAGAATATTAATTCCTGTATCATCTGTGTGTTTACACCCTGCAGACATGTTCATTTCTTCTTTGTGAACAGGGCCATCAATCACAGAAGTTTCCTTAACCAACTCTTCTAATCTTTTCTGGTGTTCACCTCATCCAGTCTCCCTCCAGTTCCCCAGTAGCTTTGATAATGAGGTGATAAGAATTTCATGTGGTTTTGCCAGTTTGTTTTACAGCAGGCTCACAGAAAGAGGCCCTGCCACTTTCCTACTCAGCCGAATGCTATTTTCACGGATGTGTCCACTGGTTATATTTGTGTTTATATTTTCAACAAGGAAATGAATTCACACCTAGAAAACCCTAGAAATTACCTCTGTAATGGAACCTCCTTAATCTTACCATATTTTTACTGATGGATATGGCTGAACATCACTGTTCAAAACAAAAGGCTGTGATCTTTCTCTTAAGGGAAAATCTGGAACTGGGTGAAGAATTGCAGAATTCAGCAATTCCTCCTTTGGACAGCTTCTTCAGAGTATGGTGTCAAGGGAAGGGAAGGAGTAGTTCCATCTTGGAGAGGAAATACAAAGACAAAAAAGTCAGAAAGGCATACTGGGGGGACCATGTGTGGACTTAGATTTCAAATTTTTGCCCCAGGTTTCTGATAATCTAAACCAGCCCTCCCCAGCTGCTGTTGTAACTTGTCCACTCCTGTCCTGTAGAGCCCTCCAGGTCTGGCTCTCTCTGCACTGCCAGCAGTTATTTGGAAATGAAGGCCCTTGGTGGTGGCTCCAAACCTCCATGTGAGGCAGGCTCAGCTCACCAAACCTGAACCCAGCAGTGAACCCTGCAGAGACTTAAACCAGTAACTGCAGTACTGGAGGGTGGCAAACCCAGTGACCTCGTTGTTGATAACCACCTGAACTGAGCTCACAGGAATGCTCGCTTCCAAATGTGATTTTGATTTCCTCCTGCACTTTCCAGCTCTTTTCTGAGCAGAATTTATAAATATTTCTGTTGAATTTACATTGCATTATTTGTACTGGTTGGCAGGCATAGGTCAGGCTGTGAAATTGCAGTCATTTAAAAACAGTTTTGCCTCACAAATGCAAAATTTGTGGTTTTAAGAGTGGCATCTATTAAGTGTATTGATGTTTGCAGGGTTACAGAGGAGAAGAAATCCAAGTCATTTCTGCCTAAGTAGATAAAATCCAGTATTTTCAGTATAATGCACTCATTGCACGCCTCTGTTGTCCTCCTTCCAAGGGAAGCTTGTCTGTGTAACTGTTGTGACAGGACAAAGCCATGTGTCATCCCTTGCTTTCTCAAGGAATTGCATCCCATATATTTAAATCATTCAGGTGTCTGATGTTCTTAACCACTTGGAAGCATTTGTTCGATATAGTAGGGCTAATTTTTAATTTATTTTTCTAAGCACATCTATCCAAAATGATGCTAGGCTTTTATATTCACAGCAGGGAACATTGTGAGGTTTAAATATCCCTTTAATCACTAAGGATGTAATAAAAACAAGCGGAGTTCTTTGAGCTGCAGAGTGTTACCCAGGGAAAAATCTACTCTGGAGCTTACAAATGTGAGCTGAAGAGACAAACTGGGCAATAAAATCCACAACTACGGACCAAACCCGCTAAAAGTTGGTCTGTGGCTGCCCATCAGGAGCTGAGAGTCGAGGGGGGAAAAGGCCATTCAGCACCTCTAGAGCCATAAGAGCCAGGTCATAAACACTTCACAATCTGGGGAGGGGGAGGGAGCCCCGGGCTGTGATCTGCCCGCAACAAAGAACCACGACAGAAATTTCACTACGGGAAGAATGAAGGAGAAAGATCTGGAGAGATGAGGGAGTTCCAGGAGAAGTGGCAGCTCTGTTTGATGGTGTCAGTTCATGTCCACTTATGGCAACCTCATCCCAGTGCTGATTTGAGGAATCCATGAAATCTGACAGGTGCTTTTTTCTACTATCAGTGGTGCTGACCACTGACAAAGATTCATACTTGAGTATTGTTATTATGGACCCAAATGTCATTTTTGTGTGAGGTGATGAACAAGTTGGGTGAGAAAAAGTACAGCTCAGAGTTTAAGCTTTCTGCTTAAAATCCATATATATTTCCAGCTCTTTGTAACTGACTTCAGACTTTGCTGCAGATGATGGATGTCCCATCCTAACGCCCTGTATCAGTTTTCTAAAAGCATCTTGCAGGATGTGCTGCATGAATCTGTCCTGTTCATTTTATTTTTGGGAGATTTTGTAAAGCTCAGCTCAGGCTCCACAGGTCAGTTGGACATCCTGTGTGTGCAGTCCCCTTGCTGCTGGGAGATGGGTGTGCAGTTGAAGGTATCCTGTGGCTATATAATTTTTTATACGTTTTTTTCAAAGAAATTATAAATAATAGTATAAAAGGAAAATAAATATGTAGTAATAAGATCTTATTAAAATCAAACGTAAATGCTCTGAATCAAACTCTGCTGTGTATGGTTTAATTGTTCTTTTGTCATGATTTCTGATAATGATTATTAACTTCCTCAGAAAGTTCTTTAGAGCCAATATGATGTTGGAGGAACTGAGCCCTACACAGCTCTGTGGAACTCACAGCAGTTTTTACTTTTAAATTGCGATTTTAATTTTGCTCTTTGAAGGTAGTTCCTCTGATAAGGAAATATACAGGTTTATTGATTTCCTAGTTTGATTAGAACCTTACTGTGATGAACAGTTTATGGAAACGTCCTTGGGACAGAAGAGATCTGTCTTTGCCAAACAAAGTAACTTGCACCCTGACTCGTGTGGTTGAAGTCTGGCTTTTTACCTGTTGACTTTACAAATACCTAATCACCAAGAAAAGTAACCTTTTGTGGAAACCGAGGTACCGTGACAGTGTATCAGCAATCTGGAAAGTCCATGAAGTTTAGATAAAACCTTGTGGGTCTGAGCTGCTGCTTTTTTCCTGGAATCATCAGCTTTTTACCAGAGGTTGCTGCAGGGTTTCCTGCTGGGCTGCTGCTCAGCAGAGTCCATTCTGCTCGGGCCTTTTGTCTGGCCTCAATTCATGGCTGAGTAAACTGCCGGCAGTTTTTAAGATGTGCACGATGCTTCTCTTTGCCTGTGAGTGTGCTCGCTTGTGTACAAGTACAGGAGCGTTTCTGGATGGATGTAAGGCAGGGTTATCTGCTGCCTGTTCGCCCAGGCAGAGCGCAGAGTGCAGGCAGGGCTCTGAGCTTGGGAGGAAGGATGCTCGGCTGGAAGGGACCGTGAGCTGCCTGCAGAGCTCTCCCAGCCGCTGCAGCTCCTCTCAGCAGCTTCTTTTTGTGGATTCGAGCGGGACAGAGCGCTGAGCTGCGTCTGGGAAACACAATGGGCTGGCAGGAAAACAGTGCACCCAACATCAGGAGTCTGCGAGAACTTGAAAGGGCTCCAGACAGACATATTTTGCATTTGACTCTGGACTGCAGCCTTTGAGGGCAAACTCAGCCTGCAGCGTTAAGTGGCCGCTAAGTATTTCCCTTCTTGTGCCTCGCACGGGCTGGGGAGGGCGGATGTGAGGGAGGGGGACAGGGCAGTGTCCCCTTCGGCTTTGCGGCCAGGTACCTCAATCCACAAACCTGCAAAAGGAAAAGTCTTGTGGTAAGCTTATAGCGTGCAACTTTTTGTCTACCTGAGGTGCTTTCCCACGTTCCCCTCCAGAAGAGATCCTGTCACAGCTGCCCTGAGGTCTGTGACCCGTCCCCACAGCTCACTGAGCCTCTGTCCTGGGACCCTGGGGCGAATTAGCGTGGAGATGTCACCAACAGGCCCTCTCCAAACAGCTGCTTTGGTTTGCCAGATGTCATTTGTGCACTCGTGAGAGCACGGGGAAAATCTGGGGGTGATGCAATTTGGGGCTCAGTATGGGGTTTTCAGCCCTCCAGCTTTCTGTGGGGTCCCTTGCATTGCTCCCGGGAAGGTCTGCATGACATTTGTAATATACCTGAAGACACCAGATTGATTTTTTCCTGAGAAAATCAATCAAAACCATAAAAAGGAGGGGAAGAGGTGCCATTTCCCTCCATCAGAAGAAAATGCTGTGTTATGTGAGCTGCTGTAGGGAGCTGGGTAGGAACAGTTTCTTGTGCTGCAGCATGACAGGAGATATGTACCACTTCTTCAGAGGCTCTCAAAACACTCTGCAGGCTTTTACCATTCCTGTAGCCGCCCACAGAGACTTGCTCAGAGATCTGCCCAAGTTCAGGCTGTGCCTGTGCTGCCAGAGTTCAGCAGCTCTGTTCTGGCCAACCCTGCACTTGCATTTCCTATTTTCTGGGTGAGGTGTCAGGCACTAACAAGGACAGGGAGTCACATGCTGGCACAGCTGTAGGAGTAAGAGTTTCATCAGGCTTTTTCCCTGGAAAAGCTCAGCTTTTCCCCACGGCCATGTGTGCATAATTCAGGCTGCATTTGCTTCACAGTGAGCTGAGCCTGGATTTAAGGAGCCAGTTCGTGGATTCTGAGAATCTGAGGCCATGTGATGTTTTTAATGAAGTATGAAAGTAAGTAGGTATCAGTGTGGAGCTATCTGTTTTATTCTGGGCCCTGTTGATGACATGCAGTCCTTTCCCTTTCCAGTTCTCATTCTGTGCAGACGGCAGAGGATCCTTCACAGAGTTGCCAAGATGCTCTGGGACTGTGGCCTTGTGAGCCAGGTGGGATCAGCTAAATGAGTCCCATGTCAACGGCAGGAGCTTTCCTCACGTTTCAGAGGGGAGGATCTCTTGGGTGCAGTTTGTGCTGCTCCGTGTTGTCCTTTCCTGCTTTTGCAGACTCAGGCAGACAAGGCAGCCTTGCTTTAGCCCAGTTCATTAAAGCTGATATGGTAACACTGTCTCAGAGAGAAACCTGAGGGCTGGGTACTGCCTACAGCACCCACCAGCAATAATCCAGGGCTGGTTCTTCTGAAAGATGAGTTTTACATTTCTGCTGTCTCCCTGGCTGTAGCTTTGTGCCCCACACTGGAGTTTGCTCTGCGGGCAGAATGCTTCCCTGGGAACTCTGCCGGGGCAGAGGTGGCAGTGCCACTCCAGCCCCATTAGCCAAAGCCTGACACCTTATCTGCCCTCCAGCAGCCAGCGATGGCGAGATATCGCTGTGGTGGAGAGCTCGAGGCTTGTGTGCAAGCAGCTCCCTACAGGGTCCTGCTGAGCAGTAGGGGTTAAACCTTCACTTAAGGTGGGAGAAGTGCCAGAAAACATTTGCCTTGCTACAAAACCCAGAGGCGAATGTTTCTTTCTAATCAGCTTCTCAAAGAGATGCAAAGCAAAAGCTCTTGGCCTCTGCTTTTGTTATCACACATGCCCTGCCTCGTCCCTTCAGCACAGGGCAGAGCCTGCTGTTAGAGCTGGGCTCAGCAGGATTTATCCCTGCTGCTGTAAACGGGCTCAGAGCAGAGCCCTGTGTGTCACTGACTTACACGTGTCAGATCCACTCTCTCTCCCATCGCTTTCCACACCCTCAGCCTCCAATTTGCCAGTGAATTGTTAGACACCAGCACATTCACCTCCGACTTCCCATCAAACTGCCTGAGGGCTCTCCATGGATGGACAGATGAGGGTAATGTGCTAAATTCCCCCTTTGCTAGGGATGAATTTCCTGGGGATTGCTCCTATTAGCCACACTTTCCAGCAATAGTAACAAATTCACTTTTTTTTTCACTTTTAAAACATCTCCAGTGTAACTAGAATGGCTGGGAGAAAGCTGGTTGTTAACTAGTCATGGGTAATTAATGGCTCCACCTTCCCCATCAATCAGCTGGGAGAAGCCAAAAGGATTTGAGTATTTGTAGCAGATGTGCCTCCCCAGACATGCTGATCCACAGTGTGCAAATGAAGTGGCAGCAGGAGACCATCTCATAGCCTTTGTGGAAGCAGCAGTAAGTCATGATACACATCCCACGCTCCTGTCAGGTGAAGTCTGAAATTCCCAGAGCTGCTGCTGCTGTTGTGCGGGTTCTGACTGTGTGGGATGTTGATTCATCTTGCTGCTAGCTTGAATCTGACCCAATTTTTGTTCTATTTTTCATTTTCAGATTCTGATTATGGTTGTCTTTTTCCGCTTTCTTCAATTAAAATACTAGCATTAGAAAAGCAGGACATGGAGGGGGGAGCAGATGCAATGCTGGCTTTCCTTCTGTAGCAGAGCAAAAAAGCATTTCTGCATCCTATTTTGTTTGTAGTGGCTGTGCAAGCACAAGCAGAGACCTGACCTTGATACCATTTCAGCTGGCCTTTTCCCTTCTGATTTATTTCTCCACATATTTAATAAATAATTTCCATTTGAGCTACAAGTTGGCATTTCTCCACCGCATGGGATTCCTCTCCTCAGCTCTGGCTGTCTCCAAGTTACCTGAGGGAGAAAAGCCTGGAATCTGTGTTACCAGTGGTTTGAAAGGGATGCCAGCAAGGCTGGATGTGGTTCTTCAGAGGTGCCAGGGGCCACGGGACTGTCTCCTGCTATAAAACCCTCCTCAGGACTTCCCAAATTCTCCAATCCTTTTCTTTAAAACATTCTTCCTTGCCACACTAAGCATCAGCTTTTCTCCCCCTGGCTAGCACTGGGATGCCTAAAATTCAATATACCACTGGAAGAGTCAGGCCTGCTCTGATTAACTCCTTTGTCCTCTGCATTGCCTGCTCCAAAAGGCAGTAAAAACAGAACTGAAGAAATGTTATTTGGGTGTAGAAACTCACTAAATAAATTCAGAGTTTGTTTTGTATGTCAGACTGAAGATCAGATGTCCCAGTAACATCACTGACAAAATAGAAAAACCCAGTTTATTTTATTTGGAATAAATCTAGACAGTGAAAGAGATGCAGCCTTATAGCAAGTTCTTTGTAATGATCAGAGCTCCTAAATTGGCTGTGCAGGACCCAGCAGTGGCCTGTTCAGAGTGTTATCCTGCTTTTGACTTCCACTCTTTGACTGTCTTGGTCCTGTAAATGTTAGTACAGCCATTTATTTCTCTGTGTGAGTGCACAGAACCCCCTTCCTCAGGAGGTGCAGTGGCTGTGTTGTGCCCTGGAGCTTGAGCCTTGATTGCTGTCTCTTAGCACTTGTAAGCACTTATAAGCACAAAAGCTAATGGTCACACTTACAGAATAAACTAATTAAGGGAAAATGCTCAAGCCTCCGATTTCTGCTCAGCCTTGCCTGGTTAAGAGCAGTGCCTTGAGCAAGGCGTAACCTCAGTGCCTGATCCTCCCGGAAAGAAATGCAGTTACAGGCTGGGAATGCAGAAATCGGGCAGATGAGTGACGTTGTACCATCAAATGTGTTCACGTTGTTGGAGAGGGCATCTGTGGCTGAAGGGATGAGTTGCTGCAGCATTCCGGTTGGGAGAGCAAACTTTGCACAGTGTTGATCACCCGCTTGGGAAGGAGCGATGCCATCCCGATTCAGAAATCAAGAGTAAAATGATTCTGTGTGCTGAAGATGAGAATTATCACCAACCCATCGAATAGCCAAAGAGAAATTATCCCTGCTTGCTGCTTAAGGGATTTGTTTTTATTTTGTAGCTAAGTCCTCAACTGATGTTTCCAGTCTTGTCTCTATTTGTTTAAAAGTGCGTTAGCAGTAAATCAAGGTGCATTTCCCCTGTAGGGTTTCCTGTATGTCAAAGCCATGTTAATTCTCTTTGATTTTCTTCCCCTAGCCCCAGCCATTGCTGCGGATCCTTCCTCTCTTTGTCCCTTTGGACATCAAAGGCTCGCAAGGGGACAGCCCTGGCGGGAAGCTCCTCCCTGCTCATTAGGCTCCATAAAACAGGAACTCACCTTGGCTAGCTGTGCTTGGGGTCCCATCCTCGTCCCGCTCACTCTTGACACTGGATCTCGGAAGGAAGGGCTTGTGCTTGCTCCAGGAAATCAGGCCTGCTTTTGAACTGGACTATTTTGGCTCCCCTTGTAAGGACTCTGGTGGCTCTCTTGGCCCTGCAAGCTCCTCCACGTCACAGTACATGGAAAAATGCAAGCTTTACCAGGTAAGTGAAGGACTCCTTCCCTTTTCTCACTGCACAGAAAGATCCTAGACTGATCCCAGAAAGGGAACAAGTGCTCCTGAAGGGCTTACCAGCACTAATAGAAGAGTGCATGGGAGTGGAGAGGATTTAAAAACTGGTTTTTTTCACGGGAGTAAAAGAAAAGTTGTGCATTTGAGTGTTTTTTGGTTTTTTTTTTTTGAGAGCCTTAGAGGATCTTTTGTAAGGTAGCAAAGGTTTGCTCTACAATTGTGCCCAAAACTCCCTTACCCACATCACCTTGTGCAGTGTGAGCCTTCAGCTGAGGGCTGGAGGTGTTTGTGGGTTGTCTGCAAAGCAATGAGTCCTTCAGGTAGAAGGCCACAGAAAGTTTGAAAATATTCGCCATGTTTTTAGTAATGGTTCTGATACAAACTCTGGTTTTGAGGTTTTTTTCCTATGGCCTTTGAAATCATGAACCCCAATCAGGCACAGCTGACTCCTTCCAGATCCATGCCCAGCACAGGATTTGTGGCATTTCCTTAGGGTTTCAAGATGTTTTCCTTCAATCTATCTCATAACGTGCTGTTAATCTCTCCTGTGTGGAGAGATTAACGATGATTGGATTGGAATGGATTGGATTGGGCACAATGACAGAGATGCCTTGGGACATCAAGGGCCAGCCCAGAGGTGCTGTATTTGTCAGTGCAACTGAACCCTAAATTTACTCTGGGGTTTTACTCTACATCAGAAAAAAAAACTGGGCCAGTTTATAGGCACATCAGAGGTGACTGGGCAGTCTCAGCTTCCTTACTCTTCCTCTGCAAGGTGATGTCTCATTCATGAGCAAAATACATGTGCAGTGATTTGGATGATTTCTACCTTTGCTGCTGTTTTGGATTTTTCGGTCCCTGCTGTGTTGATCTGATTCATACTGATTTCTGCCACTTGAATCTTAAGTTGAAAAACAAAAAAATAGGAATTAAAAAAATGTAGACTGTATTATGGTATTTTCATCTTAAAGATTCCAACTATTTCTTACTGGGTTGCTTCTGGTGTATGACCCCCTACAGCAGAAATGTTCCAGGTGGTGACTGGATGCATCTGAGAGATAAGGCCATTGCATTTGTAGAAACATCATACTTTTGTTATTGCCAAAAAACTCTCTGGGTCTGGGAAACGAGGCTCCCTCCAGAGGGTTGGGGTGTTTCTACTGACATTGAGAAGATCAGAGAACATGGGAGGGTTTGCTTGTTTGCAAGATTAATTTTTTAGGAAGCTTTGTATATTGATGTGCATTCCTCCCTGGTGGACCCTGGATAGCTCTGTGTTGAGCTTCACTTGGCAGATAACAGCAGCAAATATAATAATAACTGATTTTAGTCAAGGTAAGCATAGCTTTTTCCCTTATTGGAGTTTTCCCACTATTGCAAATCCTATCCTACACATTTTGGGAAGGCTACAACAAATTTTCTGACATTTTAACATTGTCTCAGTAATGGAAAAGTAATTGAGGAACTGCTTTAAGTGGGGCAGTTGTACTCCAGCATCTCCTGTCCAGAGATCTTCCTCCTAAAACTACTAAATTGTCTCTCATTTCTCCATCTTTTCTTTCTGTCCCCAAAATGACAAAAAGATACGTACAGCTCATTCTAGATACAGAAACTAGCACAAGCTACTGCTATTGGTATAAGAACCTTCAAATCAAGCACAGAATACACCAAAGATCTCTTAGTTTTCAGTGCCTACCTTTCCACCTCATCTGGACATAAAGAACATGTTTTTGAACAGGCCACTTATGGTGTTACCAACTCAATGATAATAGGAATATTAAAAAAAAAATAAAACTAGAACTGCTGGAAAAGGTTTAAATCTCTTTTGGATAATAACAGTTTTAAACCCAAATTGCATGGAAGAGCAAACCAGAGAAGCACAGCTCACACAAGTTCCATTCAGTGCTTGGACACTGTGCCCAAACCTCTCTGTGCCATAATTCCAACACTCAGGCATCTTTGTGGGAGGGTGAGTGCATGAGCCATCAGTTACACAGGCACAAACTAGGAGGGAAACAAAAATCAAAATTTGCAAACAAAATCCAAAGTGGATCCCACAAATGGATCCATGGCTGCAGGGTCTCGCTGGAGCCCACGGCTTCTTTGGCTTCATTCAGTGGATGTGTCCCAGCTCCCACCATTGCTCCTCATGCAGACCCTTCACCTCCTGCTTTTCAGCCTCAGCCTGTGCACACAAAACCTGCACGGTGAAAGGCATCAGCTACATTTTAAAACCTTGGCTGCAACATTTATTGTCCCTGTCTCCTGCAGCACTGTACTCCTACAGGTGTGTTGTGGACTCTTTTTGGTAAAAACTAGATTATAACATCTGCCTTTGATTTTTAATTCAGTGTTGAACTCCTTTCACTTCAATTCCTCTCATCTTCATTGGAAAGCTCCCCTCACTAAAGACTCCTGAGATCTGCCTTGTTGTAGTCTCTTTTAATGGCATTGGAATTTGCTTAAAGAAATGTTAATTCGAAAATTCATTTGGGGAAGGAGTGAGCATCTGTCTAGCTAATCAAAACCTGTTTGCATTTATTTGTGACTGGATGGCTCCTGTGGGAAATCAGCCCAATTTTATTGTAACTCCTTTTGATACATGTGCTGCACTGAGCTACCAAATGCATCGTCTCATGGCAGCTTTCATGTCTTTGCAAGAGGATATGGGGGAAGCTTTAGTAAGAAGATGTTAACAGGCTAATCTTGGTGAGCAAACTAGGTGTCACTTCTTGGCCAGTTCATTAATGTTGGATCAAAGCAGAAAAAAGGGTAGAGGATTTTTTTTTTTCTTTTAATGCTTAAAGACCTCTACGAACAGACAAAATTGTGTTTTAATGTTTTCTACTTCTTAGTCCTGAGGGAAGAACCACTTAGATTTGTATTGGGTTGTCTTGGTGGAAAGATGTCCCTTTGTGAATAAAGCTAATTTCTCTGAAGATAGTTGTCTACTTTTTGTGAATACTCTTTTGAAGGCATTACTCAGGAAAGCTGTAACAAGCTGAAAATTCCCTTTTCTTCTGCTATGCTCTGAATAAGATCTTATCAGGCTGAGAGGCAGAAAAATCTGTCTTTTGAACAAATAGCTGTGCCTGGCTGCTAATGCACCACCCTGAGGGGTCGTGCTGGCCCTGAGCTGGGACAGCCCTGCTGCTGTGGGTGCCCTGCTGAGCAGGCTCCTCATGGCAATGCTCCTAAAGCCCTGCTGGGTCTGAACTCAGCCCACCAGAACTGCACTGGGTCACATTCTGACCTAAAATGGAACTGGGCTTTGCAGTAAGGCTGCAGCAGTCTCGCCTGCCTTACGATATTGCTGAGAGCACCTACTGGGGGTTTTAAGGAGGTTTTTAACCCAAACAGCTGTACAGAGGTGATTGGTACCATCAACACCAAAGGCATTCCCTCCAGAATGGTTTCCCTCTCCTCTTCCCCAGGCCCACAGCTGGTCCTGTGCCTCCAAGGGGAAGAGCAGGCAGATTGCAGCCCTGCCATGGTGTGTTACTGAAGAGACCTTCCACCCCCCTCACAGGCTCCTCAGTGGTTCCCATCTCCATTTCCAGTTCAGACTGGCCATTCTCTTTCCAGAACATAGTCTATACATAGTCTGTCACCTCCTTTTCTTGCCTTCACTTACATTTAGGACTGCTGTCTGTCTCATCTTTGTCTTCGGGGGGGATTTTTCACCTCTGCTACCACCTACTTGTCATTTTCCCCTATTACCCACTGGTGCACTTAAAATCTTTCCAGTCCTTTCAGCTTTCATTGTATTCTCTTGATAAAGTGTTCTGTGTAACCCTGATCACACCAGAACAGTGGATTGTGGCTACCTGCCAGCGTGGGTTTTGTAACAATGGAGTTTAGGTTGAGTTGGTACAACACACAGACCCTTACAAATGGCCCTACCAGCTAAAACCAAACCTGTTAAAGGCTCCGTAACTCTGAGCCTACTAAGTACCAAAAATCCTTTGAAGAAAAGTAAGTTTTTAAGAGGTTTTTTTGTGGCACATTCTGCCCAGGGTCAGTTCCCTCTGTGTCTGCCTGCAGTCACCCTCTCATTTCTCCTTCCAGACGTGAAAGCGCCGTGTGAGGCCCTTCCTTCCCCCAGCCTGGAGCCCTTCCCACAGAGCTCCATCGTGGTCACCCTCGAGGACATGGGGCTCTGGATGAAGTTTCACCAGATAGGAACTGAGATGATCATCACCAAATCTGGCAGGTAAGGGGCACAGGACAGCTGCCCACACACACCACACCCCTCCGAGCTGCTGTCAAAGTCTCCAGGTGCCCGTTTTTCGAATGGTGGCCCTTAAACTGGTTTTGTAGCTAGTTGTGCAGGTCTTCCTGATCCTGGCAGAAGAATTGCACTTTCAGGGTGTCACAGAAATCCAAACTGTGAAGTGCAAAAGGTCACTTGTGGGGCTGATGTGCTGAGAAAACTCCTGTACCCTTACCTCACCACTTAGCACTGGTGTTCTTCCTGTCACTTTGAGGTTGCTCTGGGAAGTGCCCTGGGCTTCCCTTTGCCTGGGTCACAGGCAGCAGCAGTTGAGCAGTAAATGCTTGGGTTTGAGTCTGTGTTTGCAGACAAGAATGTGGCCCAGACTCATAACGATCTGTGTGTGCAGACTCCACTGAAGTATAAATGAGTCATGTATTGTGGAGCTTGCAGTGAAAGAAGATGGAATTGTGAAGCTGTAAAGTATTGTGTCAAAGCTGCTGTGAGCTGGAATAATCCCTTTGGGTAGGGAGGTAGCTGTCAAAGCTTTTTTGCAGAGTCAGAAGTTAAAAGTAGTGGCAGGGAGTACGGGAACAGAAAGCTGGGTGTGCTCTTAGATGAGAGCACGTTTTCTACCCACGCTCAGATTTAATCCATGCTCCGGGGCTGTGAGAGCTGCAGCAGGCCAGGAATTACGTACAGCCTCCAAATAGTTCCTTTCAAGTTTCCCACTGCTGTGTTAGAGGAATTGGAAGAACAAAAGCAGTAGCAGTGTCAGGCCCTCTGTGGCTGCAGCCTGTTAGTGTCTATCCCATCTAAACCCACAGGACTAGACAGCCCATCAATAAGATGGACAAATGGTCAGTGGCTGGCTGGAGAAATGCTGCTCACAGGGCTTTGCACAGGAGGGAGTAAATGTGACATGCTTGATCATTAACTGCCACTTTACAGAGAAACCTTTATACTCCATTTTTCATTTCTCTTCAGACGAATGTTTCCTCAATGCAAAATCAAAGTCTCTGGCTTAATCCCATATGCCAAGTACCTCATGCTGGTAGATTTTGTGCCAATGGATAACTTCAGGTACAAGGTAAGTACTTTAAATAACACTATTTATGCTGTCCTTTCATCTTTGTTTGAAATAGATTAATCTTTATGCTTCACTTGTCACATTGATAAATAAATTCTCGTTGGACAAAGTTCAGAAGTAATTGATGGATTTTATGCCTTTCTGGAGTTATTTGTCAGTTTTGCTTGGGGAGCAGCTGGAAAGGTAACAAATTTTCATTGTAAGCAGTACAGTTTTAATCATGATTAATGTCAGACTTTTCTGGCAGCCATTGGGAGAAAGGGAGGAGAAATGAGGCCTAAATTTGGAGCTGATTTGGTAACATGATCAAGGCTCATAAGAGAGAATCTGCTACTTGTGCTTCAGAGGAGTGCACTGAATTGACAGAGAAGCAAACTTGCTGGGGCTTTTCTGTACTGAAAGCAATTTTTTTAAGCTCCAGATTTCTGTCTTTCCCTTCACAGTGGAATAAAGATCAGTGGGAGGTTGCTGGAAAAGCAGAGCCCCAGCTCCCTTGTCGCACCTATGTCCACCCAGATTCCCCAGCTCCTGGCAGCCACTGGATGAAAGAACCTGTCTCCTTCCAAAAACTGAAGCTCACTAACAACACTCTGGATCAACATGGGCATGTAGGTTGTGCTGTGCTCTCTTGGAATTAATTGCGGATGAACTTTATGGGAAATAAGCAGGATTTGTGAGAAATTAGATGATGTAGAAATTAAAACACATCCCAGTGCCCTTTCTTCCTCCCTCAGCCCTGCCCTTGTGCCCTCTGAGCTCCCTGCTAGGGAAGGCGTGGGTGTCCCTACAGGGGCTGGGTGGAGGCACCAGTCCCAGCAGGAGTCCCTGGTTAGAACTGGGGGTCCTGGAGTCTCCACGGGGGAGCTGCAGTGTGCTGGCAGTGGTGGCACATGGAAACCTTGTCCTTTGTGTGTCCCAGATCATCCTGCACTCCATGCACCGTTACAAGCCGCGCTTCCACATCGTGCAGGCAGATGATCTCTTCAGTGTCCGCTGGAGCATCTTCCAGGTGTTCAGCTTCCCTGAGACTGTCTTCACCTCTGTCACTGCCTACCAGAACGAGCAGGTACGGCTGCAGGCTCTGCTTCTGCACATGCTGGGAAGTGCTGTCTGTTCAATTCCTGTCAAGGAAGGTGTCTCCTTCCTGTCTGCTCATCCTGGGCACCTGTGGTGGGCCGTGGGAAGAAACAGGCACATTGTGGTTCCTGTTTAAACATCCCCTCTGTGATCAGTTGAGTCGTGCACCTTGATGGTACTGAGTGCACTGTCAGTGCCACAGAGCTCCAAATGCAGTAAAAAGGTCCAGATACAGATCCTCACCCTGTGTATTTCTCTACAAATCCCTTCTGACCTTGGCAAGGGTCTCTCTGTGGGTCAGTTCCTGATCAATGACAGGAGCTGCTGAGAGAGCTGAGATACTGTGGCAAGGCCACGTCCAAAACCCTCACACAGTTTACCTGTTGTGATAAATGCTGAAGTGAAGATCTAGGAACAGTGAACAACCCAACCAGTCACTGTGGTGCTGAGTCTTGTTCCTTTCATTTAAAGATTACAAAGCTCAAGATTGACAACAATCCATTTGCTAAAGGTTTCCGTGAACATGGGAAGAACACTCGAAGGTAAACTGTTTTTTCATTTTAATTTGTTTGTAGCTGGAGTTCACTTGTGAATTTTACCCAAGGTCTTGGAGCAAAACTCTACCAGCCAGCTCTGCTGAGCCTGCTGCATTGTGCACACTGCATTTCCCTGTTTCTGGGAGCCATGTTCCTCTGTGCAGCCTCTTCTCAAGAGATTTGGGGAGTGGGAGGTGACAATTCCTACAGAGATGTGGGAGGTGTGAAAAATTTGAGACCTGCACTCCCTTGCATGTTGGAGCTAGACTGGAGTCTGACATGTGAATAGCAGTGGTAACAGGAGTCCACAGCAGACCATTTGGTCTCTTGGAGATCAGCTTGATTCTGACATTTGGAGGCTCCCTTGTCTCCTTTTCCTGTGGGTGGAAAAGTGTCACTTCCAGTGGGAGATTTTGTCTGCAAGAGGGAAGATGGATACCAATACCAGTGAGATCTTCTGCCTGGTCTGAGGGCAGCCAGTGGATGAGATGAAAAAAAGCTTAAATTGCAGCCCCAGACAGGCAATAGAGAAGAAGAAAATGGAGTTCTTTTCCAAGCAGAAAATGTTACGAAAATATCTGAGATTTTATTTTGTGTTATATTATGCCTGAAAAAAATCTCCTGAAAAAAAAATTCCTGATGAAAAAAGGCCAAAACTGACTCTTTTTTACTTAAACTTTGAAAATGTTATGGGTTTTCTTTCTTTCCCTAATATCATCCCTGCCAATATATCTAGGCAAAAAGCTTACATCCAAGCTACCCCCACGTCTTGTTTCTTTCCAGGGAAGGACGAGCCAAATGCCAGAAGCCCAGTCCAGCCAAGAGCCAGAAGAGAAAGCTGTCTGAGGAAAAGGAGCCTGCTGCTGAGGAACGTGGTAATATTGATCACAACAAACCCAGAGAATGATATTCTGAAAATTTGTTAAGCTAAATCACTCCTTGCTCCAGCTCATGGTACTGCTTGGACAGGGCAGGACTGACCACCACAGTATCTGGGCAGAAAGGAGCTGGAAGGGTCTTTTCCCTTAAGACAGGACTGCAGGAGGTTGTAGTGTGTTTGCTTCCACCATCCTGTGATTACTGCAACTGCCATTGTGAGCTTTGCCTGCTTCTTCCCCTTTCTCATTCTTTTCCATTCTTTCTTTTCCCTGCTTTGAGTCAGATTTTGAGAAGGATGAGAATGTAGATGTGAAGGAAGAGAGTAACCCAGTGGTGGTGAGCAGTGGATATCCCTTCTGGGGCTCAGAGCAGAACAGCAGCCAGGCCTTCCCTGCAGCCTCACCAGTGCCTGCTGACCAGAGGGAGGGTCTGGCCAGAGAGCAGCAAGTGCCAACACCATCCTACCAGACATATCGGTGAGTCCTGCCTTCTGCTCCAAAGCCACACTTTAGTTGGTGGGTATTCCCTAAGCAAAACAGCCAGCTGGGAATAGGGGGAGGAAGCCTTTCTGTTGGACAGCACATGTGATAAGAGGTGGTGGATTAGTATGGACATAGGTCAAGGATAGCTTTCTCTTCTCATTCAAGCTCACTGGTTCTGGGCATGCTCATGTCTTTGTAATGTTCTTTACTTCCCTGTCCCAAAATACTCTCCCAGCCAGCTCTGTGTACTACAGAGCTTACCTGTCCTTTGGAGAGAGTGTTGGAGGAGTGACAAGGCCCAGTGATTTTTCCTTCCTCAATGCAAAATTGGGTGTGAGTGAACCCAGACTAGAATTTAGCCAGAATAAGTCTAGACTCACCTTCTCTGGCATTTCATTTTTCTGTGAGTGTGACAGTGAGGCCTGGGTGAAGATCCACAGTAACAAGAAGCAGTAGGCAAGGGGAAGAGCTTGGCCTGCCTTTCTCCAGGGGATCTTTGTGGGTTTTCTGTGCTTTTCCCACTCTGGTAGGTCTGACTCGCTGTTCTCTCTGCTCTTGGGCCCAGGTTCCACGAAGCTGGGGACAGCCAGCAGCTTCCCATTCGCGACGCTGCGACCTTGAACGATTTCCGGGCGAGGTGCCACGCCTTGGATCTCGCCATGGTGCCCGAGCACGACTCCAAACAGCTCCCAGAGGGCTTCACCAACCTGCCCCCGCTGCCCCCACCTCTGCCTCCTCCCCAGGACTACACAGGAGTGGTGAACATGGCTCTGGACTCTGTGGGGAAAGCCGGGGCCCGGGCGCCCATGTACAGTCCCTATGGCAGCGAGCAGGGCCTGGGGCAGTGGGTGGTGCCTTCCCACAGCCAGTACAGGGCAATGAGCTACTCAGCCTTCTCCACAGAGTACAACACACAAGGAACTCCAGCACATGCCCACGGCACCATGGCAGAGTGGAGCCAGTACCCTCTCTTCCCCTACGCCTGCTGGTGAATGGGGAGGTCCCTTCCCAGTGAAAAAACTGAAAGAAAATTGTAAATGAGATTGAATTTGCTTGGGGTGTTGGACTTGTGAAGCTTTGCCTACACTAGGCAGAGGTATTGCTGCAAGCAGTAGTGTGGGACACCTTCACTTCCTTGTCTCCTTGCACAACAACCCTCACCATATTTCACAAGCAGTGGTTAAACTGGTGGCTGCCCCAGCCATGTCATTGTGGATCAGGCTCAATGTGTTCTGCAGTGGTTTTTTTCCCAGCAGGAGTAGGAACCACAAGTCTGCAAGAACAGTATTTAAAGAGCTGCTGAACTCGCAGTCACAGTGCTGGCACCTCGCATTTGGCAGTTTCCAACATCCCTTCCTCCTGGGACTTGGTGCAAGGAGATAGGGGCTGAGGACTTCCAGTAAGCCATCCACATGGCCAAAAAGCTGTAGAAAATATTGCAAAGCAAGCAATCCTGGTGAACTGTGAGCAGCTTCCTCAGTTAGTATAGTCAAAGTAAAGCTAGAAGTCTTGCCTTTCTTCCAGCAGCAGTGAGAGTAAAATAACAGCAAGGTGTGTCTGGAGCACAGCAGTGGCTGTGCAGGCAGGGGAATGTTTGTTCCATGCAGAAGTAGCAGCAAGGCTGTGTGAGGTGTCTTCTGTGCCTATCTCTCTGTCAGCCCTAGACTCGAGGTCAGTGAAACGCTCTTCATTCTGTGGAGGTGGAGGGAGGTTGTTCATGGAATGTGGGGGGCTCCTCTGGGGCTTTCCAAGGTTGTCAGAAGCAGGGCCATGAACAGCAGTGCTGTGTGTCACTCCAACCTCTTTAGAGGGAAAGGAAATTCTCCACTGTGAGCTTACTCCTTCTCTCACTCCCTGCCACCCCTGGAGAATATAATTTATAGCTGTGGTTCCTGCTCTGCTCTGTGAGTGTGTGGAGTCATCTCACTGCTGTTTGGGAGTCTGTAGGGATCTGTCCATGTTTAGTTACCAGAGTGGTTCCACCTTCCTCCTCTCTGGTCCCATCCTGGGCAGGAGCAGCCTGTGCACTGCCAAGCAAGCAGGGATTCTGTTCATCTTCCAGTTAGAAGGGAGAGGCCTCCCTGTTTGCCCAAGTGCAGATAGCCCTGGCTTTGGGGACTTGGTGAGACAGACTCACTGCTTCTCAGGGAGGGTAGACATGTTCCCAGGTGTTATTTAGGGAATGTTTTTGTGTCACACTAATAGCTGCCATGTGGCCTGCAGCCATCAGTAGGCACTGAGGTGTGTCATTTACCCTGAGTGCCAGATGGTTTTCTGTGTGCACACACGTGTGAGTGTGAGAGTGTGTGTGTATATATATATGTGTGTGTGTGTGTAGTAAGATGTTGTCTCTGAGCAGACCTGGGCAGGTTTGTGCCCAGGATCCCTGCACAGGGACACTGGGAAAGGCTGTGCACCAGGTTTTTGGGGCTACTGCATAGCATAGGGATGTTAAGTCATGTTGTTATTGTTAAAATTACTGTGAACAGTAGCCCTGTAAATTTGTGGACTCAGCTACAGTGCCTGTTTCCTTATTTAAATTGTATTATTGTGAACTGCTTTTGTACCACAATTATGATATGTCCAGAGCAGCTGAGTACTTCCCCTGGGCTTCCCAGGATTTGAGGATGTGCATCATTGAAATAAAGGTCAGACTTTGCCACAATACATGTACACAATGCCCTGTGGGCCTCTCCTCTGATGGCACCCTGGCCAGTAGTGATTTGTACCTGCTGTGCATGACACACATGTTGATGTGAGCAACTCACTTAAAAAGAAATCTGACTGGGGAAACAAAATGTGGAGCAGTTTTTTTTAAAGCAAAAACATTGTGATTTCCTGCTGTCCAAATGCCGGCTGTGTGAAGGCAGGTCAGCTGTAAAAGGCTGTCTCTGGCCATTAGCTGTTAATTTTGCCACCACTGTCCTTCACATCTTGGAAATGAGTTGAGCAGAATGGCTGGGGAGTTGAGTGACTGTCTTGAGCACCACGGGACCCGAGGGGGGTACTTTTTGCACAGGATTGCTGCCAGCAGCATGCCCACAAGAGAGAATGCATCCCCCACAGGCTACCTGGTTGGATCTGTTTATCTTTGTAGCTGGGATGCGTTTCCCTGTCACAGCGCGCTAATGAGGATGAAAAGCTGCAGTGAGCATGAGTAACCGAGGACAGCTGGGCAGCACTGGGGAATTCCTGTGAAAATACGAGTGCTGTTTCTTTCAAACCTTTGCAGTAGCAGTGCAGGTGCTGCTGCCCCCTGGGCTTGTCGGTAGAGCTGGTTTGGCAGACAGCTCTGCACTGGGGTAAAAGACTCGGCTTTGTGCCTAGGACGAGCCATCAATTACTCATCAGCCTTCTGTTGCAGCAGGACTGGCTGCCCTTCTCCAGTGAATCATCCAGCTTGCTGGAGAAGTACCTATCCTTTCTCTCTGATTAGAGACTGCGCTCGGCTTGTTTGGGAAGCCTTTGGAGATTTTGCCTGTAGGTGTGCTCTGGACTCTGCTCCCGCCCCCTCCCTTTGCAGTTCCCACTGGCTTGTTTTCTTCAGCTGTGGCATTTAAAGTCTGTATGAGCTCGACTGAGATGCTGTTTTTTGCACGCATGTGAGATAATGTAATGCCTCTGACAGCTTCAATAAAAGGAAATGAGACATGTGGAAGTCAGGCCATTAAAACTAATAAAATAAACTCGAAAGTGTAGGTTTTGTGCATCTTTCTCAAGCACGACGTGCTCTGCTTTAGTCGTGTACCTGGAGCCAGTTCGTACATGCATGACACGCTGTTGATCTCGGCATTCATTGTTCACAGCGTGTTCAGTGAGCCTCAGGTTATCTGCTCACACTGCTAGATGTGACTCAGGCTCTTGCACCAATTCTTTGCAGCAAATTGTTTATTTTTCTCTGTGTTTTCTGCTCCTCTCCTGCAGAGGAGTTACATAAGGAGGAGGGCAAATGGACTATAAATGGGATCTAGGTAAAATTCCTATGGGAAATCAAGATCTTGATTTATTTCGGTTTCTCCTACTGGTTTTTGCAGCCTTAAGTCTTGCCTGACACTGCTTCAGAGAATGGCAGAAAATGCTTTCTTGCCGATGCTGCAGTTCTTCCTCAGGCAGCTGCAGGCTCGGGAGAGGCAGCGAAGCTCCGGCCCTGCCACAGCCCTGTGGGGACATGGCGGGGCCTGGCCCTGGCTGCGGCCTCCGCCCCTGCACCTGCACTGGCTCTGCAGGAGCAACTCCCAGCTGGTTTCACTGAGAGCTTTTCTAATTTCCAGGTGCTGCAGGGGCAAGGGTGTGCCGGGCTCGTGCCAGCCACGCTCCGGGACGGTTCCACCGGCCGAGCTGCGGCCCGGGGAGCCCTCACGCGTGTGAGGCGGGCCGGGGCCGGCCCGCGGGGCTCCGAGGAGGCTCCTGGCTGCAGAGAGGCCTGAGGAGATCCTGGGGAGCAGCGTCTCTCTGCCCAGCTGGGCTGGGGCTCTGGAAACACCTGGTGCTGGGCAGCCAGGCTGAGCCGGACTCGTGGCTTGCTTTGGGCTGACCCCAGTGCCCGGGTGGGGTGCCTGTCGTGCTCCCTGAGCCTCCTGGGAGACTGCGACGCGCATTTCCTTGGCCAGCTGAAGTACCGGCTCCCTTTAACGTGATCCAAGCAAGGATTGCAAAACCCTCTCCAGAAATGACAACATGCTTTGTAGTCAAATGGGGTTTTATTGCAGAGCTTGAAATCGTCTTATTTCCCGAGCCTCTTAGCAGGGGGGAGGCAGCATTTGGTTGGAGCGACAAGCGGTGCTGGTCACCCTCGGTGAGTGGCCGGAGCCGCGTCCCCGCTGCCCGGAGCTGCCCGCGGTGCCGGCCCCTCTGCGGCCACTTGTGCGGCTCCAGGTGTCTTCATGTACCTGCCCTCGGCCTCCAGGTACTCAGTGAGTGGCCAAGAGAGAGGGATAAAACTGTGCAGGGCTGGAATGGAGGGATGTCTCTGGGCCGTGGCGGGGGTGCTCTGTTACCTGTGCCCTTCTCAGAGACCTGACCCTGCTGCAGTGCCCCTGGCTGCCAGGGAGCCCTGTTCCTGTCTGCAGGGCTCTGTTCCCAGCTCTGCTGCTGGCCAGGCTCCCTTCTCCTCCAGGTAAGCTGCTTTTTACTGTCCTGCCTTGCAGAGCTGTAGTGAGGTCTAAATGTGCTTTCTGGACGTTACAGCAGGAGGAACACAGGGAGAGGCTTACAGGTCACAGTGAAGGAAGTAGGAAAGGCTTTTCTCCCCCACAGCACACGACACACACATCCCAAAACAAACCCAGAAGCATTCTTGAGACCTGGGCCTGAGCAGAAGTGTCAGACAAAATTTTAACTGAGGGTGAAGCAAACCTTTGATGCAGGGTTGAGAAGAGATACTGCAGCTGTGCTGAGCAGTGCTGCTGTTCAGCTTACTTTAGTGTTATTCCTTTTTTGTTTTTCCAAGTCGTGTGAGTTTGTTTTATGACCTGAAGCACTTTGCTGTGGGGTGCTGGATTGCCTCTGACACTTCTCTAATACTCAGTTTCTTTTCTTTGAACGTGCAGGTGTGCAACTACAGTGTTCCTGCCCAGACAGCGCCCTGCTTGGTGAGTGTAATGGATAGATTTAATTTTAACCTCCTACAGTTCTTTGGAGACATGCTGAGATTTTTATTTCCTCCTCCTCTATTTTTACTGAAGAGGGTAAATGATGTACCTCCATAAAGCAGAGTGGGCAGCCGGTGATACAGGATAGGCACTCCCATCAGTCATGCACCAGTATAAAGCACTGCTCACTTTCAGTATCTCTGCCTCTCGTTGTATAAATACAACTGTACATGTAAAAGAGCAGCTGTTCACAGGAGAGACTTCCTGTGTGCTGGCACTGTCACTCCAGCTCCCATCTGTGGGGTCGCAAAGCTCGGGCACCTGTGATCTCTGTACCATCCTTGCTGGGAGATGGTGCAGTAAGAGTAAGCTGCGTGGAAGTGTTGGTGCAGAGTAGACAGGGATGAGTCAGGCATGATTCCTGTCACGGCATTCATTGTTTCCCCATGCTCATCATGTCCCCAAGCTGAGCAGCCAGCCCTCTGCTCGCCCACAATCTGATTTGGGCTCTGCTTTGCTATCTAGAAGGGTCTCAGTGGAGACAGAGCTCTCCAGAGAAGCTCAGGCTCTGCCCAGCAGCATTCGGGTGAGGGGAAAATGGGAATTGCTTCAGTAAGCCTAAGTCAGCCCTCCAGGGATAAAGGCAGTGAACTAGAGCAGTGGAGGGGATGTGATCAAACCCCCTGTTCACCAAAAGGATGTGCTGAGCATTGCACTGATACAGGCTGAATGACACTAATGTGCTCCCTACAGAGCCCCTGGGGACACGAGGGCATTTAGTAAATCCTGGCTGAGAAAGCTCGGCCAGGACAGCGATGTTCAGCCCCCCAGGCTGGGCTGGCGCTGCTCCTGGAGCCGCCGCATGTTCCTCATCCTGCCCGTATGGCTGTTAATGGCCTTGTCCTGCCTCCATCCTCAGGGAATAATTGCCTCACACTTGAGCAAATGTGCTCGGTGTTTGAAAGGAATCTATCGATTTGTGCGTATTCCTGAAAGCCTCACAGGGCCCTGTTCCCTTTGAAGTGTAAAAGCATCTGTCTGTCTCTGCTTCTCGAGCAGCCTCCCGCTCCATTTGCATCTCCTCTCGGGCTGCCCAGGAATCCATCCCTGGCCCCATGCCGTGCTCTGGTTTTGGCTGCTGAGAGCTCTCTGCCACGGGAAGATGGGACTTGGAGGCAGAGGTGCAAAGCTTCAGTCTAGCAAGGGGATTGAGCTCAGCTCACAGCTGGAGGTACTCAGGATGGAGCTGTTTCTGGAGGCCAGTTTCCAGTAGACAGACTGGGAATGTTCTCGTTGGGTATTTATCTGTGGTGGGTGTGTTAATTAGGAAGGAGAGGAAATAGCCTCTGGCTTCTTCCCACCGAAGCACTTCACTTCCCATGCCAGACAGAACTGATTGGTAAGGAAGGTCAGACCTGGACTACCTTGGATAATCCACTATGTGGGAGCTGAATTGCACAGGAATGACCAGAACCCTTGATGGTTCTCTAATGTGCATTTAAACAAACACCACTGAAATGTCACCGAGTCCCTGGTCTGTGTGTTGGATTTCAGCCTGTGATTCTCCCCATCCCGCCTTCCCCTGGACAATGGGACTGGCCCTGCATGGGCTGCTTGTCCCTACCAGGGCATTTTCATGTCAGCACAACCTTACAGGAGTGACTGTATTTCTGGAGCTAGGACTCAGGGCCCTGGTACTCCGTGGTCACCCTGGGGTGGTGGTGAGAGCACAGTGCAGATAACTCCAGGCTGGAATTGCAGGGGCTGCCTGTAGCCACTGCCATCCAGCACCTCCCAGATGGTGCACTGGGTTTCCTATTTCAAGGGGGCCCCAGCAGAGCAGCCATGGCACCTCGCTGCTGGAGGCAGTAAATGGGCTCCCATCTGGTTTTAATGATCAGTAGCACTTTGGTGCTTGTTTATTCCCGTGTTTTATGCTTCAGCAATAAAATACTGCTTCAGTTTGTTCAATCCATCCTGGTGCTGGATGCAGATGAGTTCACAGCCTCTGACAAAGAGGTCCCAGTGGTATACAGGATGTTGTCTGTTTTGTTTTTTTTAGACAGCTGGGCAGAATCAGATGATGTAGTGGCTTTTGAAATACAAACATCAGTGGACAGTATAGAAGGCAAGGCACACAGCTCATCATGTCTAGCAGAGAAATTATGTCCTTAGATTACAGAAGTCTCAGTTCTGGAGCTGTAACTGCCTGCCCTCCTATCCCCCACAGAGCAGCACAGAGCTCTGGTGTGGAGACTGAATGAAGTTAGTCCCAGCTTTAAACCAGGTACTTGAGGAAATTTTAGTGCAAAGTGCTGTCCGTGGCAGTTGCTGGGCTGCAGCATTGTGCTTTAGCCATCCCACCACAGCCCTGCAGTGGCAGTGGAAACAGCAGAAGCACTGGCAGGGCCACGTCTCACCACGGGCACACACCAGCTCTGTCACAGGTTCCTGGTGCCACCATGCTCAGGGCAGCTACAGTGGGCTGGGAGCTGTATAAAATTCTCTGGGGCCAATGCAGTCATGTATTAAATTTAATCTAAGGGGGCAACTGTCTGTAAGGGGCTGTGGGGCTTTCTCCCTGTCCCCAGCACACTTGTGTTCCCTGGCTGGTGTGGCCAGGAGCAGGGAGCAGTCTGCCAGCAGCTCTGGTGCTGTGGGGATTGTCCTCCAGAGGGACAGGCAATAACACCTGGCCCATCTCTGGCATTCCATGTCTGGGATCCTGAACCAATTCTGCAAAAGCCAGTTAAAGCTTTTCAGCACCTCTGTTGCAGGGTAGGTGGGGACACTAAGGCAAAGAGATTAAAGACAGTAAACCACAGGGGGAGAAATGGGCTCTTTGTCTTCCTCCTGACTTTTATGGAGACCTGGAAACATTTTGCTTTCCCATCTATCATTCATCTTCTACCCTAATGGTGGAGAAACATTCTTCTCCACTTTATTTCCCAACTGTATGGTCCCTGGAGGATCTTTAACTCTTACCTCCAAAGAGCATTGATTTTCTGCAGAGACCCTTTTCCCCAACTGTTTGTCAAGGCTTGGAGCTTTAGGTGGCTAACTAAAGAGAGAAGGATTTTAACAAACTAATTAACCTCCCTCCAAGTCATTCAGGGTCTGTTCCCTTGGTGCCACTGATGTTGCATTTGTGCTAATTTCCCCTGGAAGGTCTAATGTAGGGGGAGCGATTAAAGGAGGCTTTTCTCAGGCAGTTTTTACACAGCAGGAAGAGGGAAGGTGGCAGCGGCTGCTCTGTTTGGTAATTGCTGTCCCCAGGGTCATCCACCCAGCCCCTGCTGGAGCCAGAGCTCAGCTCCCTGCTCCAGGAGCACTCCAGGAGCACCACCAAGACTGGCCAGGTCAGCAAGGCAAAGCATCCCCTCCAACCTCACCTCTGAAATGGGGCTCTGGGTTACAGCAAATGTGGCACCCCAGCTTCCCAAACAAACATGGGCTGGCAGTGCAGAGGGAAGGATCTTCTACAGAGCTGAGTGGCTTTTGCCATCACAGTGTCAGAAGGGTTCTCTGCTCCCCTGGCTTTCAACTGCAAATGAAGCAAATGGCAAAGCATTTGCTCCCTGGCCGCTGCCCTGGCCCAGTGCTGGGTCCAGCCTCTCGACCCTGGACACATGCTGATGGTGTCAAAGCTCCTGGAATCAGGGCAGAATTGTCATGGTGCCCTGGAAAAAAGGAAACCCTCATTCTTATGGATGCTCCTAAGAGCCTTGTGCTGCTGCAATCAGAGGAGGCTCTGGGTGACAGGAGACAAGCAAAAGCAGGTGTGGGGGCACCATGCTCATCCTCATGCTGTTCCCAGGCTGAAAGTGGGGATGATGGGAGAAATAACGCTGTGATTCCTGGGATGTAGGTCTGGGACAGCTTGTGAGCTGTGGCACGAACTCCTCGAGTCCAGACTATAAAGTACTTGACAGGCCTGTCCCAATTGCCTGGCCTATTAGTTTTATGGAGGGGCCTATTGTAAGGATGCAGTTGGTCTCCTTTTGCCACGGTAATGAAAATATAACCACGGTGGGGGGAGAGAGACCCTGGCAGGGAGGCAGCAGGAAGCCTGTGTTTGGGCCTTGGGGTCACAACCCCGTGGGCTCCTGGGGTCCCCGGGTATCTGTCGGTGCCACCGTGGGTGCACTCGGGCAAGGAAAGCCTTTGCCCTTTGGCCCGGCCGGGAGCTCCTCCGGGCACCCCCGGGCAGAGGAGGAGGCTGGAGCCGGGCATGCACAGGCAGGGGCACAGTGCCACCCAGTGACTGCGTGTGACCTGCGAGGGGACAGCTGGGGCAGCCTGCAGGGGGGTTGCTGCAGAGGTGCTGAGGCATGGAAGCTGCGGCAAGGGTATCCCAGGGCAGCGTGGAGAACAGAAAACCAAGAAACCATCTACGTTGTTGCTTTGTGGTTACAGTGCACAAGGGGTGTTGTGCTGTGTCTGGAGCGAGGGTTTTGCACGACTCGCTCAGGTGCTGAGAGAAGCCAAGTGTTGGGCAAGTTGAGGCTGAAGCAGCTCACGTTTTAGGAGGGACCTGGCAGCAAAACAAGGGGAGGAGAAGGTGGTTACCTGGGACAAGCTGCTCTCCGTGGGGAGGATGTGTCTCTGCTTTGAGAAGTGCAGGTGGCTCTGGGGTGTCTGGTCCCAGAGAGACAAGGCTCTGATCCTGCCTTGGAGCCCCTTGGCCTCTGCCAGGAAGGGACCCCTTGTGTCTTGAGCTGTAGGTGGCAGCTGTGTGGTGGATTTGTGAGGTTAATGCAGGACCTTTCCTCCCTTCTGCCCAAACTCTGCCTACATTCCTTGCTAGCTCAAGCCCTGTCTTGTGTTCCCAGGCTGTAACAAGCATCAATAGGCAGCTTGAATGGTGGGGGAGAGGGGAAGGAGCCAGGTACAGTGGGGCATGGCGCCGGCATCTCCCGAGGTGGCTCCTGCAGGAAATCACTGCCCCAAGCAGTGCCCTGATATATTTCCAGCAGGGACTGCTCTTGGAGGAGGCACAGACTGTGGCTCTATTTTGGGTGGTGACTGCAGAGCCCATGGAGCATCTGGCAGCGGGGAGGGGTGTTAAATCAACCTCTCCTTCCCCAGGTACATCATCTCCACCTCCCTCCATTTTCCACAGCTGTTCCAAAGTGGTGCTGCCATGGGGCTGCAGCGTGGGCTGAAATCAGGGCACTGCAGCGAGGGAGGTGTGAGCCCCATGCAAGCCCCACATCTTTACTGCCCTTCTAAGGACTGCACACACTTTCTGTTCCTAAGCTGCTCTCTGGTGTGTCTTTATTTTTGTCTATTTAAATTTGCTGGTGTTGATCCCACAGCATTGTGGTACAGCACAAAGCCTTGCTAGAAATCCAGCACCAGCTGGAGAGCTGTTTCCATCCCATCACCCACCTCTGCCTCCATCAGGTGGTCACTAGTGATGGTGAGGGTGGATCACTGAGCCTCACACAGGCAGGAGCTGCTACTGAATACTTGGAGTAACCTTTTTTGTCACTGCTGGGGTACATCCTGCAGTTTGGGATGATCTTGGCTGGAGATTTCCAATGGTGCTGCTTATCCTTCATGTGGTGGTCAGACCTGTGTTAGCGCATTCAGCAGAATCCCAGACCTGATTTAATTTTAGCCTTTCTGTTTCAGACTCCTGCTGATGTGTCCCATGTCCAGGCCAAGGTGCTATTTCTTGCAGGGAAATGATCTTTGTTAATTTTAGATCTAGTTCTCCAAAGTGCCGAGTAGGCACAGCTAGCTATTCCAGGTGGTTGGGCACAGTGGGAGGTGTTCGATCTTTGTGGGATATGGCTCTTCCTTACACAACCAAGGCCAAGCCTGATGAATTACATTTCCTTTGTGCCCTGCAGAGCGTGAGGCTGATGCTCAGCAGGAGTCCAGCCCAGAGCTGTGTATCCATTCTCACTGCAGACTCGGAGCCAGAGCACCAGCTGCGGTACCTGGAAAGAGAAAAGCTCTTTCTCTTCAAGGTCAGTGGATTAATTGTATCACTGGTCACAAGAAAAGGGGGAAAGAAGAGATGGTCTAATATAATAGAAATGGATTCAGCAGGTAGAAGTCCCCATGAGAGCCCCTGAACCATGTGATCCAGATCAAAGTAGTAAAGTAACAGAGTACATTAAAAACTGTGGAAATCGAGTCTAGAAATACAGGGGATCATTACTTCCCAGTAATGGGCAAGTTTGATTTTTGTATTTTTTATGACAAGGAGAGCAACAGTGCACTCTAAGGCCTGGCTGGGTTTGTCACTTCTGTCAGGAGCATCCCTGGGGGTCTCCAGGTTGGCTGCTGACTGGTGGTGGGCTGAACAGGAGTCAAGTGCCAAGAGTTTCAAAGCAGCTCCTGTTGTTCACTTATGTCAGTCCCTTCTGTCTGTTCAAAACAGCATCCTCTTCTTGGACTTGCCACTCCTCCCAAATCAGTTGGATTTTGGGTGCAGGGGCAGCTGGGGGAAGGCAAAGCAGCATGTCCAGCACTGCTCTCTGACAGCCCAGGAGAGCTGCTCCTGCCTGAGGGTCTGGAGAGGATTCACTGGATAGCACAGACTGGGAATCAGTGCAGTGGAGGGGGATTAACAGTCCCTTGGGATGCACACTTTCACTTCAGCTCCAGTGATAAATCTCTGGACCAAATGCTAGTAATGGATTTCTCAATGCTGACTTTCAGCTGCCCTTGTTGGACCAGCCAGGACGTACGAAGCAGGAGCCAGTTCCCTGCGGATGCCCCAGATTTAGCTCTGATCCCAATTGTCTGGTGTGCCAGCGGCGGGTTAGACTAATAACTCGTGCAGGGAGGGTTCTGGTTACAAAACGCCTGGAATGAAGCAAGCAGGTGCTGGGAAGGTTAACTGAGGGGAGCACTGCGTTAATTCCCCACTGCCTCTCACTCCCCCACCTGCCTCGGTGGATCTTCCGCAGGTGAGGCTGCACCGAGGGGCTGCCGGTCCCCGGTGACACCGTCACACCACGGGGCAGGGGGAGCTCAGATTTTCGTTGCCAGGGTCGTGCCAGTGTGGAGCAGGAGCCGCCGTGAAGCAGATGGGCTGAGTCACGGTGGTGGGCGCTGGGTTCCCAGGCTGCTCCCGGCGAGGGCAGGCAGCTGGAGCAGTGCGTGGACAGCCTGACTCAGGGTGGGCACACAACACTCGGCGTTAATGAGTCACAGCAATCGGTGCCGCTGTGGCTCTCGGCAAGCTCTCAGGGCTTGCGTTTCAGAGCAGGAGGCTCACTCTGGGACAGCTGTGATGGTTTCTTTCCCTGCTGCCTGCCTGGACACGCGGCCCTACGGCAGCAGGGCTCAGCTATTTGCACAGCGACCGCCAGTTTGCAGCTCGGAGGATGGAGCGTTCCTGACACTGGAACTGCTTTACCTTTCCCTGCTGAGCTGTGACTGGTGGTTCAGCAGCTGCCACAGGAGCAGCTGACCTGACCTCTAAAACACAGAGGGCACAATATGGGGCACAGAAATCAGTATGGCTGCTCCAAGGTGACTGTGGACCTCGGGAGCTTTCATCTGTGCATAGTCCACACTATGGAGAATCATGCAGAAGTGGAACTGTGTTCTGTTGTGGCTGTTTGTTTGGTGTATTTCCTACTGGTGTAAGCTCCAACAGACACACCTCTGGGTATGTCTAAAAGGGTGTTTGTCATCACTGGTTTAGAAATAAAATCTTTTAAGTAAATCAGTAACAAACTGATGAACCCAGCTGATCCTAGCCTGCACTGAAAAATGGAGGCTCGTGCTGCCTGGTGTTGGACTGAAATAACTGAACTACTTCAGATTTGCAATGGTGGACACCTGAATGCAGGTAAGACAAACCCACCCTGAGTTACTGCTTGCTTCTTGTTACCTTTTACTTTTTGCCTTTTAGCCTGAAACAGGATTACCAGTGTATCTGACCTCTTTTCAGTCTTTCAAACACGACTGGTTTTCTCTGAAACCTAATTTGCCAAATGTGACTATTTGACGATAAGACACTATGCAGAGTTGGCTATGAATGTTTATTAACATCATATGGAAATCTGTACTCCATAGAAGACAAACACAAGGCTGTCACCATACCTACAGAGTCCAGGGAACCAATACAAGCTTTGTAGGCTTCTCCTTTGCAGCAGTTGAGTGGCTGATGTTCTTCTTAAGTTTTCCTCTTATACAGGATCAGCTGAAGTATCAACACCATATTAATGATTTAACTGGAAAAAACCTTTAAGTTTAGTTAAGTTACTATTGATCTGGACTGACTAGAAAGGCAGAAGATGACCAGGATGTAGGTTCTGACTTCCAAACACAGATTCTGATGTTTTGCACCAGCACCTTGTGGCAGGGACCAGAGCCACAGTCCCTGCTCTCCAGTGCCTGCACAGGTTACACCTTAGTTACCCAACCAATGACAAATGAAATTCAAACCATTGCATAAACCAGTCCTTCTTACAAGCACAGTCAAGGGCATCACAGTAAACAAAGGTCATGGTTTCCAGAGACCCTTGAAGGCCTGGGCCAAAGAGCACAATAAATACAGTGGTGGTGGAAGAGCAGGAAGAGCACGGACGTGTCGGGCATCAGGGCAGAGGAGACAGTGGTAATCTGTATCACCAGAGATGCATCTTTTCCATGTGAACCTCCAGAGCCCAGCAGTATTGTCTGAGAAGAGGCACGAGGATGGAACAGGAGAGTATCATTCAGCCTGGCAACAGCATTTTCTCCTGCTTCATTCTTCCTTTGATTCTGGAAAACTTCAGTTGGCATGCTCTGTTCAGAACAGGGCATTGTAAGGACAGAGTCAGGGCTTAAACACTCTGCTGTTATCATCAAGGTTTTCAGACTAAAGACGACAAATAATATTGTAAGTTGAGGCAAGTTTTATTTAGACTGTAAAAACAGGGTGTTGGGGAAAAAACACAGTGGCTTGATGTTGGGACCAGTTCTATGAATTAAGTGGAGTAAGAAATTAAAAAGGCACTAATCTTAAGAAAAGACACTCCGTATATTCTAAGAATATAGTTCATTTAATACTGTTAATCTTATAGCACAAAAAATAAAATAAGCTATGATCCCCAAAATAAATTTTAAAAGCTTACACTTAATATTATTGCCTGAAGATCATGGTCTTTAAATTACATATTGTGTTTAAAAGTTTACACAGTGAAGACTGTCTCAAATACAAGGCCACCTTTCCCACTGCAATAATTGTATCCTTGTCCCAAAATACACTTTAACACAAATAAACAGAAAATGACAACTATACAGGAACGCTTTCACTGGTCCCAAAAGGCAGTCTTTTAGGCAGGTCTCACTTTCAAATGCAGGTACTGAGGAAAATGCTTGCAAACTGGACTAGAAAACAAAGGCAGCCCACTCATTCCCAGGATGTTAATACAATATAAAAAATTACTTTACAGGCACATGAAATGGCACAAAGAATGCTGTTCTTCCCTTTACAAAAATAATGCTCAGGCTCTTCAGAGCCTCAACCCAAACAGAATATTCCCTTTTGTTTATTCTTTCCCAATTTGTAAACAATCATGAATTAAATAAGCGCTTATCCAGTGATGGACACTGATTAAAACAGTTTTCATTTAAACTTTCAGACTGGTCAGAGGCTTCAATGTCTATATACACATGTACAGAGCAGGAGGAAGCCAAGCTTTTTGTGATAGCTGACTACTGTGGCACCAGGTCACTACACCAGCTCCTAGCTCCGGAGCAAGGACAACTTTAATGGTGCATAGACTGAATCCATCACTTGCAGGCTCTCATGCTTCATATCAAGGTTACCTTACACGCCCAAGAACATTTACACTGATAGATTATCACTCAGATTTAAGAGGTTTCATAAAACGACAGCACATGTGTAAGCAAGCGACAAGCGATTGAGAATCCAGAGTCCTTCAAAGAGAACCACACACGGATCCGATGCAGTCTTTATAAGAAAATACTTGTCTCATAGTAAAATAGCCAAGACACATTTTGAAGCAAGGTTACAATCAGCTTAGGCTGGTCAGTATGCTACATTGAAACGACATTTTACATACCTGAACCACACCGCTGCTACTTGGAGAAACACTGTTCATTCATGGCCTAAAACCAGGTTCACAGAAATTCAAGAATTCTTGTCTTTGCATCAGATACCACTACACACAAATTTTGCATAGTTTTGAAGGTAAAATACTTTGCTTTTCTGCAGTATTGGAACATAATTAAACCTAAAACAATGTTTGTGTTCAAAGTGTACACCTTATTCAGTGAGGGGATGAGTCAAGATGTTTATTTCAGTGAAAAAAATCAGGTTAAAAGTTATGTTCAAGATCTCAAATCTCACAGTATTTATTTACCACGCAAAGGAAGAATTCTACAATCAGTCTTCTGAAGAGCTGCCTGTAACTAGGTCAGGCCTGAAATAAGATTTCTCTGCAGCAGACTGAGTTTAGTGCAGTTTGTATTCAGAAGATGACTTTCAGTAGTACAATCTGTGTAGTAAACGTGCAGGTATTGTTGGGGCACAGGAAAAGCATGACCTTCTTTAGTTAAGAGAACTGCATAGCTTTTCTTTGCAAGACAAAATGTCAATGCCTATTGTCAAGAATTACAGCACCAAAACACTTTAGTCAATGCTACTCTACTTCACAGTTAATTTGGTAGTAAAATGCTCTACAAGAACTTCCAGACTGTCAGCCACTTGATCAACACTACAGAAAACAGTTAATAGATGAACAGAGAGACTTTTTTAAAACCTGGCATTTTGAATGTCTGCTTGTGAATGCCATTTCTGCAGTTCTTCAGTGCCTTCCAACTAAGGATCTCATGGCACTCCCACATGAACTACCAACAACGTGCTTTTATTAGGATCAAGCAACACAAATCAACAAGAAAACATGCTGGAACTTAAGACAATGTTTATATCATTAGACATTTGTAAGATCTGATGACATTCTGCAGGTGTTTCAAGTTTCTCATTTTGCTACAACCAACAGCCTTCCAAAGCTGAAAAATGGGAGCTGCTGTTTTCCTGCCAGCTTCCACACTGGACGTCTGCCTCAACCAGGCTGTCTGATCAGGGAGGTTCTGTAGCTGTATCTTTGCAGACATGTATTCTGTTAATTCAGTGTTCCATCATTTTGAAAAGAGCATTCCAGTTCACCTACAACACAATTTGCAGAAGGTGGCACCGGGTTCCCCTGTGCCTGTGTTTTCATATCCTGCCCCAGGCTCAGGCTGGGCACCCACCCAGCTGCAGCCAGGAGCTCCTGCTGCACAACACTCAGCACCAGAGCTCAGGTACACACAGGGAAGGAGCTACACTAACCACAGACACCTCTGTGGCCTCCTCCAGCCCCGGGATTATCACAGGGGGGAACCCGGGCAGCTGACTCCAATTAACCATTTTGTAGAGGGTGCTGGGAGGGGGAGGGACATGGGTCGTATATAAACCAGAGCCAATGCCTTAGGGAGGGGAAAAAAAAAAAATAAAAAGATGTCAGCATGCAGAAGACTTGGGATACAAGCAAGGAAAAAGAAGGAAGGGGAAAAAGAAGGTGAAAGCAGCTCTGGAAGAGAAGCACAGCAACACAGACACCCTGGTAAAAAGGTACTGTGTTTGAAGAGGAGCTTTTGATGAGCTGGGGCTGGCTTAACTAGGAAACTTTGGAGAGAGCAGGGAGCCTGCAGAGAAATTAACAGAAAAGGTTTAAATGTTTAAATAATAAGATTTTTATCAATATTTACCAAGTTCTTTTGTCCCACTCCTACCTCTCCTCATGCCAATCTGATCTGTCTACCAAGTAACAGCTTGATGACAAGCACTTCTGTTCTAGTAAAACTACACTTTCAAACACTGCAGAAGAGCTGTATGTAGACCAGGCCAAAGTTTTTCCCCTTGAAAAGCTCACTTTCTACAGTTAGTGCTTGCAAAAATCAACAGAAATGCATTAAATAAGTCAAAACCAAGTTACAAATGTCAACTCCTCCAAGGTTTCCTTATAAATAAACGCCTCAGCTTCAATGCAGTTCATTCAACGGTTATTTGCATTTAACACACACGGTTTCAGGAAGATCAACATCAAGCTTAAGAGTTAACAGAAAAGAGCAGTGTCTAATACAACTGCTTAGAATACATAAACTCCAATTATCAGCCTTTAAAGAAACCATCATTTTAAAAGTACTACCTTTGGACAGGTCATTTCAAAACTAAATTTTCTTCAGTTCTAAAATTGCATTTTTGTTGTTGCTTTTTGTTGGACAGTAATGCACAAGTTGCATGTTTGATCTAAGATTAGGGCTCTTCTTACTGATCAAACCAGAACAAGTCCACAGAAGTCTCAACAGGAAAGGTTTTCTCCCAAACCTCTCTGCTATATTCCGGTTTGGTCTTCTCCAGCTTAAGGCCCAATAAAGTTTTAAAAGCGAAGCTAAATTCTTGATGTCACAACTAGGGTCTGAAGGTCAGGCAGGGACTTCAGGTGTATGTATTCCAAAGGTATATTAAAAGAACTGTCAAACTGCAGCAAGCTGGAAAATGGGCAATGCTAGCAATGTGCCATTAAGTCATCATCCCACCTCAAACAACACTTATGATAGCCAGGAAAATGAAGCAGCAGTGTAAATCGGGCAGAGGGAGTCATTCGTTCTCATCTGGGTTTTGAGGGTCAAATATTTTGACATGTGTGAAAGGGAAGAGCCCTTTTCGACCGTTGACTTCTCCTTCCCACTGACCGTTTATATTCATCCTCGTAACCTTCACAATATCTCCAACCTGCAGAATTAGAAACAAAAAACCTTAGCACACATGGGATTTCACCTCTGAGACAAATACAGATGAAATGAAGAGCAACACAAGTTCATCACAGGGAAAGGAATCCTGCCCTCTTCCTGGCAGGAGGTTCCACTGAAAAGTTACTTTGACTGAACTATAATACCATCACTTTGCTGTTAAACATAATAAAGTCTGCACACTGACACTCTTAATTTATCAAGATTACTGAACTACACCTCTTTTTATAGGAGAGCTTCATGCAATAGTATCTTTAGCTTAGATATAAATTCACATCAGTAACGCTATCATCAGTGATGAGTCACAACATCCTTTCAGAAGAGCACAGTACTGGGACTGGTTTTAGCAGCAGCTGACTTAAAAAAAGTGTAGTTTTCCAAAGAGAGATTCCTAAGGCAAAGAAACCATTACTGGAAGCACTGATTCTGATGACTGCAGTCTAAGAAGCTTCTGTAATTTCTAAAATAATGGTACACTTCTAAAGTGGGGAAAAGCAATCTCAAAATTTTTTTATTTTTTTAGTAGATGTAGATTCTAGCTTTATTTGTGGTTTTCATGCTTACTTCCTGTCAAAGCATTTGAAGCAGGAATATGACATGTCAGGTTCTTCCTACCATAATTATTCTTTCCTATCTGGCAGTGAAAAATGACAGAAGTCTATGTCTATTATCAAGCAAGAAACAACAGCCCAAATGATGCTAAATTATACTCTTACTGTTCAACACCTGTATTTAATCTGGATTAGGAGAATTTACAAAGTGAAATACCCAAACTGACAAGAAGCATTTAAAACAAGCAAAATACTCATTGTCCCTGAGATGCTTTTGGAGAGCTGAACATGTGGTGTGTCACAGCAGCTCTCTACTTTCCCCCTCCCTTCCTGTTTACTTATTTGACTCTATGTGGTAACTACAGTAAATGTTAGAAAAGTGATATTAGCAGCTAAAAACTAATTTCACAAAAAGTAGAACCAGCCTGTGACCAATGCCCAACAGTTCCAAGTTTCTTTGCCAAACTAGGTCCAAGCTCTTTGTAACTGAGTCTCAGTTATCAAACTACTGCTGTGAAATTCAAAGGAAGATAGCTTTAATCTTATTTAAGGAAAAAATAGACATTGATACGTATGTATCAATGTATGTAAAGCAAAGCAATTTGTCTATGTTTTCTAAATAGTATTAAAATTCAGACCAGATGCAGATAGACCCTTGGCCAACATCCTTAACTTTTTAGGTGGGACCTGTATATTTTATGTTAAAGAAAAAGCCCTGAGTTTACAAAATGATGTGCATGTCACTAGATGATTTGAAGCCCATTTAAACCAGTTACCAATACAGTAACAGATATTTTGAAGATCATGCAGAAGCAAGACTTATAAATTCATTGGCAGTCAGTCACTCATTGTTGTGTCTCTTAAAATAAAATTTGTTGAACTTTGAAACTATTATCAGAGCTTTAAGCCTTATGTGTTGCTCTGCCTTCTCTACTTTTTCTCCACTACTTTGGTTGTCCGTGCCCTCTCTGCCCCCCATATTTGAGACTGTCTCACTTGGAACAATTGTAACCTTGTGCTTTTGAGAGAGGACAAAACCCTTTGAACTCCCCTAAGTTCTTAGGCTATAACTGAGGCCGTATTACTTTCTTAAATGGACATTTTTATATTTGCTGTTCCTAAACTCAAACATGAAGGCAGCATACAGAATGAAGCAGTTAAACACTGCATGTACACACAGAATTCACCCAACTGCTTTTCATCTCTCTGGGGCCTGCTGCAGCGTGCTCTAACTGTGTTATTTGCTAAAAAGCACAATTTGTCAGACTTCTCACTCAAGAAAGCTTTAAATAGTAACAAGATGACCTAAACAGGAACCTAGCAAATATCTCTTTAGGAAAAGGCTGATAACATCTATAAATACCCTCTGTATCATTGCTACATTTAAATAACCCTTAAAGACAGAGCTAAGTTCCAAATTCTAGACCCAACCTGATGAAGACACAGCCAACATCACAACAGTTTAAAGCTGAATTGCACTTTCACTACACCAGAAACCAAACCCACTCTCAAACCCTTTAATCTTAAAAATAATCTTTTGAATCAAAAACACGGGCCTGCATTTTCTGAGATTCTGACAAAGTGATTCTGTTCAGGCACTGTAGAGTTCATTATTCATTCTGAAGCTCTAGAACAGAGATTCTTCAGCTTAGTTCTGAGAGACTTCACAATGTGAATAGGTTTGGAAATCTTGCTTCAGGTGCCTGAAAAGAATATTTAAAATATGTCTCCTATTGTATTGCAATAAATTGCCCTATAGATTAATGATGCAAAATGTCCTTTATGCTGCTGGGTGGGCAAAGCTGCTGCACACCAGCATCTGCCACTAAAGAGAGCTTGCTGACAAAAGCTACTCAAAACATACTCCATATGATGAGAACCACTGGAACAGTAAATTAATTTGCAATAACTTTCTACTACTTTGAGAGGGCTTTTTTTTTTAATGAAAGCTGCTGAATATCCTCCTGTGCTGTATTATTTTAAAAATGTAGTTTCCCTGAGAAGACTAAATTAAATAGCATGTTGAAATAAGATTTCTGGTGTAGGAACCTTGATTTCATGCTAGACTAACTCATGGATCTGGAAGACCTAAATTTTAAAAATTATTAGAAAAATCTGGCCAACTAGTCCCTCTATGTATTTTTCCCCCAAGTAAAAGCATTATTTCCTAAATGCCTTTTAAAGCATCTATAACATGGTCAGTTGAGGTGCAATCTCTCACTGAAATTATTTAACACACTCTTTTTTTCAGAGAATGTTTCAAGCCAGTCAGAAGAATTGTCTTATGATTAGGTACAGCACAGAGTCAGGAGACTGGTTCTATTCTCATCTCTTCCACAAACTTCCTGTATGACTCTGGACAGCTAATAGCCCTTATCTGTGGATGAGGAGAACACTTCCTCAGACTCAGCATCTCCCAGAGAAGTTAATTTAGTTGTGAAGCACACCAGCATGGCTGGAATGAAGTATCACTGAAATGAGTAATGCTTCTGAAATGCAGCCATTTGGTTACACCCAAATGATAAAAATCAAAATGTATTTTAGATAGCATCTTTCATTATGTCCTTGTTAGAGCATGAATTCAAAGCCCTGGGGAAACACAAGCTGTGGAACATGCCAGTCAGAAAGCTTACTTCATTCACTCTAGACTCTTCCATACCTGTCTTCCATTTGAAGCTGACTCATAACCTGCAAAAGGTTTCCTGCAAGCAATTTTAGTCAACCAATTCAATGAGTTTTAGAGATATTCCAAAAATTTTATGTTAATAGTTCTATAGCTGAGTTCTGTAATATAAGTTTAAGGAGATAAAAATGCATTAAAATTCTAAATCATTATATTAGCCCACTGGGTCAGTGCTATAGAAAACACTGCACTCAGGAATCTACAGGGGTTAAATCTGTCATTATCCTAATTAGTGTCACAGGTCACCTTCTTTGGTAACACTAACATTAATACCAAAACAGTTGTTCAGGCCAGCTGCCTGTCTGGAGAAGAAAAGACAATGTCCAACACTGAGAAGATCCCTGATACCCCACTGTCCCCAAAGTGAGGAGCTACACAGGAGAGGCAGAGTTCAGCCACACTGCAAACAGGACAGAAGGACACTGAGGGAGCTGCTGCTGTATGGATTGGAAGTTCCAAGAAAGCACCAAGCTAAAAGCACAGCTTAATTATCCTTCACTTCTGATGTTGTGGGCCAGAACACAGTTAATGCCCAAACTGGAGAATCAAACAGTTCAGAAAAAAAGCTTCATCCATTCTTGAGGCATGAGAGGAGGTTCAAGGGCAACACAGAAATGTGGGAGTGCTAGATGCAATTAATCTGGCCTCACCTAGGAACAGATTGAAACAAAGGAATTGTATTTCACCAAGAGCCAGGAAAACTGTTAGAGTAGGGGTTGCAGCATCAAAAAAGTGCTGCTTTTCACTACATGGTGGTAGCCTGTCTCCTTCAGATTAAGCCACTGTTGTGACTGTATGGAATTTAGAGTTCACTTTCAGTTTGACATTTATAGCAACTTTAGTTTAGCAACCAAAGCTCCCTGAGCAACAATTCACACTATACAAATATAGGATCAATACTTTGCTTAAAATCCAGAATTTGTGGGTTAGATGCATTTTAATGTTCAACACAGCAAGGCTAAGTTTCCTTGGCTTAAGAAAAACATAATGCTTGTTGTCTACTGAAAGAAGTAGCCTAATTTCCTAATTAAGAAAGTTCTACTGCTAGCACATTTTGGCCTACTTGTCTCAACTTTCCTTTGAAGAGGGAAGAAGTTAACTGTAACCTAATTGTAACAAGCTCAAGAGAAATATTCTAAGTCAGTTATATAATTATGGTGGATGGCTATTTATTTCACCAAAACATTTTAGTGACAGGTTAACTCTGTACTAGCAAACATACACATGGTATGATTGTTATATCACAAAAAGATAAACTACTTAATACTATAATGCTGCATGAGTCTATAAGGAGCCAACACTGGTATAAAAACTTTAAAAATACAGTGCAACTCCATAACACTGTCAAGTTAAGTCTGGAGACAAACTCTAGAACCACTGCTGCCTTCAAAATTAACTATGACACTGATTAGAGCATTGGTGATATATCTGAGATCATTTTTTAAACACAACAGGTATAAATCTGGTGGCTGCTGCTGTTTCCTCATTTTCTGGTTCCTTACCCTATTTCATTCTATTTTATAAGTGAATATAGAATTTGTTGTTCATGTCCTGGTTAGAGTTTGAAACAAGGCACACTGTTGCTAACACACTGGCTATAGAATTACTACAAGTTTTTAAAGGCTGGGAAACTTCCAGGTAGACTTTGCTGCTCTCTATCACAGTAACAGTGCCAGAGACTCTGCTCTTACCAAATCCACCTTTTTCAAGTGTGAGTCCCTTAAACATGGGACTGCCCTGCCAGCTGTGCCACAGTAATCAGCAGGATTGAAGAATGGCAGTGCACAGCCCTGTGGTGCAGTGCTGGTCCCCACAAGCACAGCACTGTAACCCTTCCTCCAGGCAGCAGAAAGGAAGGAAATAGCCTCTTGGCTACAAGTACACAAGTAAAGAAACAGACCTGGCTTGTGGCTGTTGAGTTTTTCGGTTAGGGTTGGGTTTGGTGGTTTTTAGTTTCATTTTATAGCTTTCTTGCTTAGTGGTTTGGGGTTTTTTTAATGCAGTATCCATAAAATTCTACACATATTAGTAATGAATTTAGTAGTAGTGAGAAGCTGCAGACTTCAATCTGTAGAATTTAATGTTCGTTAAAAACATTAAATCTGAACTGCCAAAGTAACTCAACAGACAAGAGCACATGTAAATCTTAGGAATACATGTAATTTATTTTAAGCAAATCTGGCTGTTCCCTGGTGCAGGGAGATGCACAAAATTACACATACTACCAGCTGTAAGCTCTGAGATAGTGTCTATACTTAAAACTACCACTTTAGCCTATAAACAGATTATAATTTAATTTTTTATTTTAGAGAATAACAGTGGAGTATATAACACAATAGGATCAAGTCAACACTTAGGCATTACTAACTTCAATAACACCAACAGTGTTACACAGAGAGGCTGTGAACTCCCCATCCCTGGGAATTGTCCAAGGCCAGGCTGGATGGAGCTTGGAGCAACCTGGGATAGGGGAAGGTGTCCCTGTAAGGTCACTTCCAACACAGACCATTCTGTGATTCCATATAAGATAAATGAACTTAGCCCAGCAAAAAGAACTATTGACTAGAATCCTACAGAAATAAAATTGTAGCTGCTCTTAAATTGTCATACTTTTAAATTCACTAGTTGAACCCTTCATCTTTATCCAACCTATCAGACCTTGTTTCATGTTTTCTGTAGAATAATCACTTGGTCACTTAATTTTTCATGTTAAGAAATTAAAAAAAACCAAAACCAAAAAAAAACTTGCTTACAAAACAAACTTCTCTGTGACAGGCTATAAATTTTTACCTTTTCTTAAAGAAAGATTTTTGTCAGCTTCTGTAAACAACAGTGTACAATAGAAACATGACCTGCAGGCAGGGAGCTTGTCCCATTTTCAAGCTGAACCAAGAAGAATGACATCGCTCCACTTAAAAGGGAGTGGAGCAGATTACTATGCCATGGCTTTATTTACTCCAGATGCTCTTCTCTTCCTTTTAAGTACTGTCTGTGTGCTGGCCACACAAGGCTACAGCCAGCAAACAGATATTTCATATTGCTGTATCAGTTTGAATGAGATTGCACAACCAGCAACCATGAAATCACACTCACAAGGTGTTCTACCTATACAAGCTGAAATGCCACTCAGGGTACACCTACACTGGGGTGGAGAACTGTCAACCAATATTTTGATGAAAGAACACCATTGACTTTCTTCCCCAAAATAGTCCCATAACCTGTTTTTTGTCTAACACTACTTTCAGTGGTCTTACTAAACGGAAGTTCAGTTTATTTAGTAATGTGTAGAGCCCTCACAAGGCTGAGATTAAATATTTTATCAGGGTCCTGTAGGTGTTTGGCAAACTAAAGGAAAATCATGAAAAGAAGCTGAATGATTTTTCTCTTTAAGAATAGCCCATGTGGCAAAAAAAAAAACCAACTGCTATAATGAAGTTGCTGAAGTTCCCTAAGCATGGATAGATATGGAGAAGCTGCAAGCACTGATTTCAGTAAAAATGTAGTTCCCAGAATTCTGCTTCTGAAGCCTCTTGAGAAGCTGCAGTGTGGATGAGGCACACTTGCAAAGAAAACACTGCATGGGAAGACAAAATATGCCAGTGTTGAGAGACACAAAAACATGAGGCAGTAAGTGATTAGAGGATGAGAAGAATCTCTCAAACAAAACTTCAGTAATTTGAAGGTTTAAACCAAGTCAAACCTACTTGTTGGCCAGAGAATTAATCCTACTGGTATCCTAGAATAGCTAAACTGATGGGGTTAACTAGGTCACTTAAAGGGCAAGTGAGAAAAGTCTGTATGTGAGGACCAACCTTCCAAGTGGTTCTGCTACCCTGCAGCAATTAAAGTTCCCCGAAGTAATTCCATGACACATTGATAACATAACAGAATCAATTGCTTGCCTTGCTTTGCTTTCAGAAGCATGAGCAGTTCTGGCAGGAATTTTCTGTGCAGTGCAATTGGCAGTGAATTTACAATTTTTTCTATGATAATTTTCACACACTGTTCACAAATAACAAGCTGCTAGATTTCACAAGACAAAGAAATTCCAGTGATTCATATTTAACTTTTAACCCTAGAGGAAATCATACACATAACCTTCCAAATTTCAGTCAAAATTATCAGCCATAGGTAAAAGCTTTAACTTGCAAAGCAACTGAGCAAAAACAACAGGAAAAGTTCAAAAGTATTTTAAAAAACTATTATTATTTTACTTGCTAAAATGTTGTTGCTTCCTATGCTTGTTTGCTTGCATTTGTTCCTGGAAGTACTGCAGCACACTCAAATTTAGCTTTTTCCAGGTGAGACATTTTTTGAAATACAGGTTAATTAGCCCTCAGTATCATCTAAATGTAAAAGTAACAATCTTAGTCTTCTGAATATAGCTTTCAAAAACTTCATCCAATCAATCATTTATTCCAGTTAATCTAGAAATATGATATGAATTATTTCCTATTTACTGAATAACGCTCTGAAGTTTTACAAGATCTGTGTAATAAAATTTAAAAATGCAATAGCAAGCACAGGAACTTGCAGCACTTGAGAGGTTACACTACACTCTTCACTCCCAATTTAGGTGTTAAGGTTTCTCAAATTCCACTTTTGAAAACCAAAGTAAAAGGGACTAGAGTATTTCTGGTACATTCTGCCCAGATTTCAGCTCTCAGCACAAGATCATCAAAGTGCACCTCATAGCTGAGGATGAGAAACATTAATTGTAGCAGCCAGCAATCTTTACCTTTCTCTGGAGGATGCCACTGTTAGTTCTTAGCCTGGAACTCTACCATGATTAATGAAACATCTTTTTCCTTTCCCAAGATTAGGTGGAGAAGCAAAGCCATCCTCTCACTAGCACTTCTTCAGCACATGTACACTCTGCTACTCTTGTAACATTTGCACAGTTGAACAACCAAGAAGGGAGGGAAAATACAGGTCCTAAAGTTACTTACTAGGTACTTTTCTCAAAGGAAGTGGTAGGGATGAAGCAATTCTCGTGGATATTTCTTCAGAACATAACCTAACTTCTCAGTCTCTCGACATAAATAAGCAGACTCCACATGAAGTCATCCACAGCAACTTCACCAGAACAATTTTTTTTTCTTTCTTTCACAAGGCAATTGAAAACTCTGAGACTGGAGGAAAAACTTACCTCTAATGCCAGCGCAGTCTTGTCATAAGCACAGGGTACTCTCTTTTGGACAGCTTTGGCATAGACTGGTCCGTTCTGTGTGGATGGCAGAGGACTGATCACTGCTCCTGGTGTGCTGGGTACTGAGGGAACGGGAGTTGCGGTTTGAGGCTGGGCATAGGCATGGGCAGGTTCTGGAATACCGTAACTGTTGGAATTCCTGTTTCCATGCTTTGCTACAGAAGGTCTGCCTAGCTTTTCTACGTAAGGAACAGGGATCATCCCAATCCGACCACCCTTGTTTCTGGCACTCCACCACTGTTCTTCTGGCTTCTCCACAATCACCAGTAGCTCGCCCTTTTTAAATGGCAGATCCTCGGCATCGTTGCCAGGAAAGTCATAGAGAGCCCGAACGTACTCCGCATTTTCCTCTGCAGTGGGCATGGCAGGGGCAGGTCCAGATCCCATGGGTGGACTTGGATACCTGAAGGTTTGGTAAAAGTAACAGCTATTGGTTTGTATTTCCAGTTACAAAGCTCAGTACCAGGTTTGCAGTAGGAACATCAATTAGAGAAGAGTTATGTACTTGGATTTGTAACAAAAGTATCGGCTTGGTAGCACTGTGAGGCATTTCATGAGTAACTCACATTCTCAAATAATTACTTAAAAACCCAAAGTAGCTTCCCCAGAAACCCAAAATAACCTGTCAGGGGATGCAGAAAACTGGGAGAAATAATGCAACATCTTCATTCACCTGTTCTGGATTGTTGTGAAGATCTTAAGAGTCAAATTAATTCTATAGCTTAAGTTATGAGAGTAATGATACAGAAAACCAAATTATGACCATTTGGGTGATTGAGGTGGAAGGGCAATAAATAAAAATGTAGCTGTGAATCTCTGAGTCCCTCACCACCTCCAAAGTAATCCAAACATTTTTATTTAGCTCTTAATTTCAGCATCCACTTTTAAAGAATTCAGTAAGTAAATGCTAGACTTGAAGCACTGTAGAGAAAAAAGGGAACAAAAGTTAGATGGTATGACATCTTCATAAAGACAGTATGAAATACTTGCACCCACTGATAAGAAGGAACTAAGGAAAAAAAAAAGCTGACCTTCTAGAAATATTCCTCTGCCTATTAACCATATTATCTTTAATTTATTTACATAATTGTTTATTACTATGTCCATCATTTGTCAAATACAGTCACTTTGTTGTCTGTGATAATATGTAAGATTGTCCATCAAATGAGAATGTTTTCACTATTTTCATCATAAATGTTACACATTTTATTCAAAGCAGCTGTCAAAAAAACTTAATGGATATAGGCCACAGCAGACACTTATTATCTAAGCTATGATAGCAGGAATGCATGTCATTAGCCTACTTCAATTCCCTTTTGCTACTTGCAAAACACGATAAAAGTCAAATCCCTGTGATTTTTGCAAGATATGCCAGAAGCCCCGAAGATATTCCATCTTTGAGACACCCTGCTGCAGCCAGAGTGGGGGATAGAGGGAACCCTCCAGGGAATAATTGCTCAGCATAAGCAAGAGCTCAGGAACATCAGCAAGGATGGTCAGAGCTCACTACTAGAGATGCAAAACAAAGTTCAAAATGGTCCATTTACAAGTGTTTAAAAAGTTTAAGATGTCATCTCTAAGACCCAGAAGTACTCTAGGGCTCTCTACAGAGAGCACCTTTCAGACTGTACTTTATGCAATTGAAAGAATGAACAGCTTTCAAAAGAACAAGCATCTGAGAGCAATGTGCCCAGGAAAGTGCCAGAAAAATAAGAATTAATGTAACAGTTCTGAAGCACATACCTGGCCACCCCATTCTAAATCTAGTCCATTAACTGAAAATAAAAAACTCCAGAATCTGGAAATGCTACCTTACATCCTCCCTCTTTCAACAGGAAGTCTCCCTTGAACAGAATTTAAAACCATCAATCACATAACTGATTTTTCTAAGGGTTTTAACAAAAATCATGCTAAATAAAAACTCCTAGTTGATCCCATTTGTAGCTCTATGAAACAGCCTGTCAATGCACAGCAGGTTAGGTCCCATCTGTCTCTGCTGAGAGAACAATATGCAAGCAAATCCTTGAAAATACAGTGGTACTAAAATGTTCACAGAACATTTCACACAGGACTCTTAACAAATACCAAGTGTGCAAGTGCCATCAGCTCTAAGTTCTCAAGTGTTTGGAGAAAGCCAAGTCAGTCATGGCCATAAATGATTAAGAGCAAGTTTTTGCATCCTGAAAGGTTCAAGAGTATCCAGACTGGAGAACATAGACAGGCATAAAGACTGCTTCAGCCATAAGACTGTTTCTTCCCAACTCTCCACATGTTAAAGCATGCACATAACACTGGGCAGCTCCATTTAAGCGTTCTGCAATGGTGAAAATAATTTTTTTTCATCTGCCCATCTCTCTAGCCACAATCACTTCCCAAAAGGCAGCCTGCAGCTTGAAGAGTTCCTGAAGGTTGTGCTTTCTGTCACATGCTGCCCATCACTTGACACCTTTTGAGAATGACTTTTGAACACTTGAGTTTTTTAACTTGACAACCTATTGTCAATCTTTGACAAGGACTGACTATCATGAAGTACTGGTCTATGCCAAGGTTCAGTTGTGACTATAGATCACTCAAAGTTATTCTTCCCTCCTAAGAACTTGCCAATCTGCAAAACATAGTAAGATATTAAAATGCAGAATACAGAAGTGAACCAATTTGAATTTATTTTTTTAATATGTCACTACTTTTCTCTTATTTAATTTCATTTCATTCTATCCAGGAAGCCCAAAAGCTTTCACAAAAGATAATGAGAAAGGCTTTAGTAATTAAAAGTAAGGAATATATTCTAGAGTGCTTCATAAGCAATTTACTGATGCATGTTGCAGGTATGTCCCATGCTGGGACCAGGACAAAGAAGGAGCTCATAGCCAAGTCACATTTTCCCATCCTCCTAGAACAGCATTTCTCAGTGAAGTGTATGGCATATGCAGATATAGACGAACAGTGCCACAAGCAAACTGTGAGAAATAAGTGTTTTACATTTTATTGGCGCAGAAATGCCACTCTAGAAGTCTGGGAAATGATGCCCTAAATGTATTAATGCTGACTTAACAGGACGAAGCAGTCTAATGACATAAAAGCCAGCTCTATTGTAATCAGTGGGGGTGCAGGGGTAGACAGCAAACTAAGCTCAGAGGCCGTACTTGAATCACGGAGAAGACTGGTGAAGCAGCTTCTCAACCACCCTTGGAACAGAGAGACAATACCAGAAGAAAGGGAACACAAAAAGGGTGACGTGCGACCACACCCTCTTTCAAGGCAATCATAGCCCATGGTAGAGGTACACGGTACCTTCACACACAAGGTCAGCACAGGGACCGTGGATGACTTGACTCAAAGAGCAACACTTTTAATCGTCACAGAGATCCAGAGCGTTAAGAAGGCCCAGTGTTAGAAACGAATGTTTCCTTTGTATCTATTCATAGCATCTACATCCAGTGCCAGGCTCGCGGAGCTGCTCGGCGGGACTATGACACCTTTACACCTCCCGGCGCCACTCGGAGCAAAGGTGGCGGTGGGTGTGGCGGGGGCGGAGGGCACTCACCTGGGCGCGGGCTCGATAAGGGTGGTGGTGTCCAGGTAGTGGATCTTGTAGAACTCCAGTAGGGCGGGCAGGTGCTCGAACTCCTGGTCGCCGATCTTAAAGCGGCGGTTGGGCAGGGAGTTGATGATGTAGTGGGAAACGCGGGAGTTCTCGGACACCGAGAGGACGTAGTCCCCCGGGCAGGTGGACGAGTCCCGCACCAGGAACACGCCGTGCCGCTGCCCCTGCAGCCGCGTCTGCGCCTCCGCCCGGGACACCGGGCCCACGTACCAGCTGGAACGGTCCGACGAATCGAAACGAGCGGCGGAGGACATGGCTCCGGGCGGGGAAGGGGAAGGAAAGGGAGGAAGGAAGGTGAGGAGCCCGAAGGCCCAGGCGGAGGAAGAGACCCGGAGGAGGCCTGGGCAGAGAGGCCTGGGAGGCGGAGCGGGCTGGGGGCGAGGGGGGAAGCGGCTCGTGCCTAGTCCAGGAGAAAGGAAACCCAGGGAAAGTGGGATAAGGGAGAAGGAAACTCCGTGCCGCTGGAGGCGAAGGGCCGAGGAGCGGTTGGGGTGGGGCTGGCCAGACGCGGCGCGCAGGCCCCCCGAGTCTCTCTCAGCGGCGGGGTGTGCAGGGCATCCTTCCCGCCTCTCTCAGGCCTGCGGCGGGCCCGGCCAGGCGGGTGACGAAGAGCAGCGGCGCTGACACGGACCGGCGGCCCGAGCAAGCGGCGAGCGGAGCCGGCTCGGGGCGGGACGGGAGGCAGAAGCGNGGGCGGCCGCGGGGCGGGGGGTTCGTGCCCCGGTGCCTCGTCCTGGCGTCCGGGGCAGGGAGGGAGCCGCCCCTTCCCCGTTTCTCCGCGAGAGTCACTCGAGCCGTCCTCGGCGCACCCCCGGTCGGTGCGGTGAGTGAGGCGGGGGTGACCCCGCGCCTGCCGCACCCCTCACAGGGCAGGGCTCCCTCGCTGCTGCAGGCGCGCTTTGACGCGGCTCATCCCCCAGAAACTCCCCAGCCTTTGGCTTTAAGGTATCTGAGGGGTCCCCTTCATCTTCTCCCCATCCCTCTCGGCACGTCCTCCCTCCTCGGTGCCGCCCAGCCCCAGGCTTTGCCCCTCCGGTGCCCGGGACTGCCTCGGGCCGCTCTCCCCGCTCCTGGATCTGAGGGGTGCCAGCACCCTGGCCCCAGGCGGTTTGCAGACAGACACCACCTCCCCTGAGGTTTTGCTGCTTTTTACTAGTTAATTAATTTTTCTTTTAAGGAACAAAACGGCCCGCTGTGATAATCATCTCTGATCTCGAGATAACTTCCTACGTGCTCTGAGGGGCCGTTTCCTGCCTGTTCTTAGCCGTGCTCCCAGATAACGGGGCCAAAGCCCTGCTGGCCCAGGCGGGAGCGAAGATGGTGTCGCAGCCGCTGAAGAGGAAGGAAACCCCGGAAAGGACTCAGCAGGGCTCGGGGGCAGCGCTTGGCACATGGTGCGGATGAGCTGTTTGAATTTGAGAGGGAGGTTGGCGCCGTGAGCCCAGACAGGCACCGAGCTCTGACTCACGGCCCGGGGCCGGCAGCGGCGCTCGGCCTGTGCGGGCAGCGACCGGCTAACTGCGCTGGTAACTGCTAGAAACCTCTGCAAACCGTGTCCTTTCTGCTCAGTCTGGTGACTTTGTTTAATTTGTGCTCTTTTGGTTTTCATTTTGCTCCAGGGCCGGCAACGTGAAATGAAGCAGCGCTTGAAAGAAAAAAAAAATAAATTAAAAAAAAGCCAGTTCAAATGGAGAAATAGATTTAAGATGTCTGTCTTGAAGAGCTTAACACTGTTGTGCAGTGTTATTCCAGCTTTGCTGTCTTTCTTTCATGCTCTGCCTTTTCCAAAAGCTCAGTCTAGGCACAGTCATTTTTTTTCCTCTTTGTTCCTTATCCTATGTTGGCAGCCAGTGCCAACTGAGGTGTCTGGATTGGAACATATGGGCCGTGTCTCTGCAGACATTTAGCAGAGTTCAAATCATCTAAAATGGAAGACTTCTCCAGTCATGTTTTAGACAAAACCATCCAGGAAAAGTCTCATCATTAAGATGAAAGGATCTCAAAGCAGCCCCTGAATCCATGTACAGGTATCACTTTACCAGCCGCTGACATACAGCCATCTCCTGGGTGGAAAACAACAGCTGTTAGTCACGTACAGCAGCACTGGCAAAACAGTGACCTAGAGATGAATAATCACATCTGAAAATTCACATCTATGCACAAAAATTTTGTCCATTACTAGGAAAACTTACTTTGTAGCTATACCTCTGACCCATTCCTGCTGGCTTAAGTGCTTGTATCTGCCAGCAAGAGTCAGTTTTAAACACCTGTAGACAGGCTGCATATATTCTACATATAGACTATGAAGGACAGGATGTTTTCTTGTGTCATTTGAAGAGATCTGGTTTGTTTTCTGTTTTACTATGGCCAAAATACAGTTTAAAAGGTAACACTTGGACTTGCAATAATTTGCTGAATAATCTTTAAAAATAATTACAAAAGCTGTAAGTTAGCAGCAGATTTAGTAACACATATAAAAGTATATTAAAAGGAATTAAAAATTTCTGCTGCTTCATTTGATTGAATTACAATTTTTCTTAAAATAAAAATCAAATATACATAGTGATTTTGCCTCCGTTTTCTATGGATAATACTAGAATCTCAAAAGCGTTGAAACATGTCAGAAATAACCAGTATTAATTATAAAGCAGTTTTTGTGCAGTACTGAAGCACCAACACACCCACCTTCCCATCCAGAGAGGATTCCAAGGCACAGAGAGGTTTTCAGTTTGGAAGGAACTTTCAAATGAGATGTTCTGAACTTGTGTGTATGCAGGCTGTGTGCATCCTTCAAGTAATTCCCTCCTCAGTTTTAGTAACTGTGATTAAACTAAACCAGATATTTTAGGTAAAAGATCCCACATTCTACTTCTGTATGAGAAAAATGAGACTTTCATCACTAATGTTTTCTGATAAGACTGGGCTTAACTTCCTAGACTACAGGCAATCATCTCAGGTGTATTGCATCCCTACAAATGCATTTGGTTTAGGAAGAATGGACAAATGTCTGGTACCACTTTACCTTTTCAGTACATATAAACACCTTTATGCTCTTTGACTTTACCTGTTGGCAGCTGACACCCTCAGAGCGTGGCCAGTTGTAATGCAGTGGAGGAGGTGGGAATCTCAAAAGAGCATCAGCTGCCCATGAAATAAAAACTCAGTTGGCAGAATATTCCCTTGAGAAGGCCCTGTACCTCTTTCCCTGTGCCCAGCTGTTCCTTCTTCCTTTCACCAGAAGCTTTTGATCCCTTTAGTTGAGCTGAGTGCCAAATAAATTGTACATGTGGCTCATCCCTAAGTAAGGAGAAGTAAATTTCTGTCAGGGGTACAGAATAGGAATCCTTATTTTGTTTCAAATCAAGTACTGGGTATTCTTCCAATGCAAAATTATCAACTCTAATTTAAACTGTGAGGAAAATGGGAAAGGATATGTTGGATTAGGAAGTAGACAGCTGGAGAAGAAATACAGTAGTGAAAGCAGTTATGAAACAAAACTGAAGCAATCACAATCACTTCTGCAAATGTGGAAGCCTGAAATACTTCAGGATACAAGTCCACTAATTACAAATCTGGCAAATATGCCTGTACAGCTTTACCTCTGTGCTGGCAGGAAATAGGAAAATAGATCATCAAGAAGCCTAATTACCATTCTTCTGGACTTCCTAATGTATCAGCAGTTTACATGTTGGTATTTTGATCACTCAGTTCTGGAGGAGCTGTTTGATTGTTCTCTCACAGACCAGAAATAACTTAAAGCTTTCTTAGTTCACTGCCCATCTGTCCACAATGTCTTGTTTTATACTGGCTCAGAGAGCTCACTGTAAAAAAAAACAACACAAAAAACCAAAAAAACAACACCTTTTACAGATACAAAATTGGCATATTTAGGACACCAGAGATTTTATAAGTAAAAAAAGCCAGAATCAGCTGGAAATCCCTATTAGTCTATGTCTCTCTTGAGGTAAAAGAAAGCCTAAGTGGGCTAGTGAAAGTTCAGTTCATGAATCATCATGCTTGATAGGAAAACCAATCAATAATTACAGCTCTGTGTATCAACCTGTAATCTTTCCTGCAATTTGTTTACATAGATAATGGTAGTAAACAAGGAGTGCTTTATGTCTGCTGAGTAAGAGAAAATTGACATTTTCAAAGCAAAGCAGTTTTATTATTATTTAGCCTGTGTGCTAGTTTGAAGAAAGGACATGCTGTTTTAAAATGAGCTACTGCTAAAAAATTTATTAGGATGGTTTGAGCTAAACTCCATGTTTTTTCACCTAAATGAAATACATGCAAGTAAGATAGTGCATACTGTAACTTTCAACATTATGCTCAGATATAAAGAAATTTTGGGGCTGAAAGGAACAAGTTTTATTTTTATAAAATACTCCCTGCCCTTAGGTTTAGTTCATGTAACTTAAGGTTATTATACCAATAAGTAAAAAAAAAAAAGAAAAATAATGCAGTGCTAAGGTAGATGATCATCTGCTTTAAGTAATTTCCTTGCAACTGCATTCTAAGCCTTATATTCATTAGCTTTGCACATCAGCCAACTGCAACATTCAGTGAGTAATGCAATCACAAAATTGCATGTGCTGATAAATGGATTAAGGGATGAGCTCTCTAGAAATCAGTATTCAAACAGGAGTGACAGGGTAGAAGCTGGAACACTCCCCCAAGTTTTCTCAAGATGTTTCTTTGGCTCATTAACTACTCATGAATATCTTCTATTCTGCTATGTAATCTAAGAATTAGCCTCTCAGGCTGGTTATTTGTAACAGTGAGAAATACCCTCTAGTGGTACACACAGGAAAAGGAGCTAGACAAAGAATGATTCTTTCTTTTTTCATTGTTGAAGAGGCTAAGTAAGATTTCATCTAAATACCATAAATAACCCTGTATCTTTGTATAACACAGGGCACCACAAGTCTGTCTAGAGGTGCTGGTTAAAATGGGAAATGCACTGCACTGGGTTAGATATCTATTAGTTAGAAACAGCTGGGTCTTTAATCACTTGTTTGCAGAGGAAACAAATTGCCAGCTGCAGTCTGGAAGGAGTGGTTCTAGTGATACCCAGGTCAGAGAGGTATGCCCTTACATCTGAAAGATACATTTAATTCCTATATATTACAGGTAACTGTAGGCAAAAAAGGAATATTTATCAGTCTCTACTGTTGCAATGTAATAAAGTCTACAGTTCCAGACCCTGTGTGCAGTCCAGAGTTCACTATCAAAAAAATATTTTCTGAAAAAGCTCAGTCAGGGTTTCCTGCAGTTACCAGGTCTTTTGTTTTATTTGCCAGTTGGCAAAGGTTCAGAGATGGAGGTGAAAATTGACAGTGCTGAAGAATGAAGTCCAACAAATGCCCCTCTTACCAAGAAAAAGCTGTTGGACTTATTTAAACAAATGTGCAAATACTCTTGACTCTTTTTCTAGAAGCCCAGTCTACTAAAGCAAAGTAATCTAGGTCTGTTTTGAAATCCTCTTTACTTCCATAATCAGAATACTCCCAAGCAGAGGAGTTTCTCTGAAGTAGCACATGCATGTGCAGTATCTGTCACCATGTGATGACACTTGACTAGTCCCATGTCATTCTCATTGTCACTGGTTTTGCCTTTCTGCAACCCCATCATTGCAATGGGATTTAAAAGCTTTTGGTAGTGTTTCAGGATTTTCTGGTGGCACTGATTACTCCACCCCTCCAAGAGGAAGGATCTCATACTGTTCAGTATCACACTGGTTCAGATTTTAAATCAGCTTCTAACCTAATGTTAAGCAAGATGGGAGTCAGGAGCCAATTATTTTAAGGCCCCATGAAGGAAGGATTTACTGTCCCTTATCTTTCTCAGCTGTAGTTCCTGGCATTAGTTCAGCTACTGCAGGGTCTTGGGCCAGTGTAATCTTCCATACTTCTTGCTATGTCATTATTTTTTAGTTATGCTGGGGCAAACCAATCTCTGTTCTCTTTATTCTCTTCTAAAGCATATAATAAAAGAATGAAAAAATTGCCCATCTCCCAGACTGGACTAATGTTGCCAATCCTGCTCTAAGGATACAATGAAACTTTCAGCCACCACATCACTGTTAATAAAACAGAGACAGCAGTTTAAAAAGTTCTGACAAGAATTTATTAATTTATGGTTGAAAAGAAATGTGTCTGACAGTGGAATGATGAGATTGCCACATTCTGTACAGAGAGATTTTTCTAGAAATCTTCTTTTCACTGTGTTGACAGAACTTGCAGTATAGAAGTTCAGGAGTGGGTGTCAGTTCACAGACTGAGCCAGTTACAAGGATGGCTGCATGCCCAGATGAGATGAAGGTTCAGACTTTCTTGCTACTGTTCCTGTTTCTGTATGTTCAATCTTGCTGAAAATCTAATCAAGCTGTCTGACACCTGGCACAGGAGGGCAACACTAGGTGTTACCTTCCTGCATTAGGCTGACTAGGAAGTTTTTATTACCCAAAAGAAAAGGAAAACAAAATCTCAAGAAGCTATTTTGAGCTAAAAGCTGGAAGGAAAGAAGCTAGTCAAGCTGAGCCTTCTGTGCTTTTTTTTGTCCATGCTGAAGGCTGAGAAAAGCCTCCCTCAAAGTACAAGAACTTCTATACAACTGGGGAGAAATGGCAGTTGTGTGGTTACTTTAAAAACGCTGGCAGGTGGGCAGGTACTGACTGTAAGTGCATTTTTGTGCAGAACACTTGCAGATGGGTAGATATTGACCGTGAATGGCGTTTTGTGCGGAACACATACTTTTAAAACCTTTAAATACTTTAATGTATATAAGAAAGACATATAAAATCTCTCAAGTACTTTTCCCCAAGCCTTAATTTCCTCATCCACTGGCAAAAAAGAAAAAAAATAAAAATTAAAGTTTTCTAATCTTCACTTGAGTTGTCAAATTCCTCCCAGTCTGATACACTCATAACTTCTGGTGGAAAGTCAAGATGATGCTTCATTCGGTCTGCGTGCCATTCGGAGAGCCACTTCTCTGTTTCCATTAAAATAGCCCTGGGCAACGTGAGGACACAGGCAGCCATCCCAGAAATATCATCCTCCAGCTGGGGTCCTTCCTCCCAACAGTCCCTCTCTGCATCATAGATGTGGACATAGTCCATGCGGATTCCCCTGTTGTGGGATCTGCCTCCCAAGACATAAATCCTGTTGTCTAAGACTGCGATGCCTGGCTCTCCATGTCCTGCAGGAAGTGGGCATACGTTTGTCCACTGATCAGTGCTTGGCTTATAGCAGGCAACCTGTAAAACAAAAAAGAAAAGAGAGAAGCCAAAACTGAACTTGTATCCTAGTGACAGAGCCTGGCCATAAGGTAAACTATTTAGGAAGGAATATCATCAGTCTTTTGACAGTGTGTTGGTAATGGAGACAGCATATGACTATTGAATACAAGCACAGTGTTCAGCAGAAAATTGTGCCACATAATTTTGTGCCACAAAGCTATAATTGCCACATAGCTTTGAAATCACAAGTTCTGACCCTGCTGCTGGAGTAACAGCTGTATGCCATTCCAAAAATGTATACAAAAGTGCAAGAGATGGGGACACGTGCTAATATAAGCCCAGATATTATGCACCTGTTTGCATTAGAGAAAAAATGCTGGAACACACAAATATGACAAATATGCTAAGCTGCCTCTGCACCATATGTTGGAGAGTTTTAGATTTCCTTGGTACCTACTTGGCTAACTGGTTTCATTTTGTAGGCACCTTCTTATCATTCTGATACACTCTTCAGCTAGATTTAATTCTGCCATCTCCACTGGCTCTATAGAAACAGTTACTTTTTGTGTCTTCTTTTGAAATCTCTAGCAGTTCTAGAAGTTGGAATAAGGTTCAAGAGAATTCTCTCCAGATGTCCCTTACTGTCAGATACTGCACATTTTAATTGCATTATACAATTGCAATCCAACATATCCTTAACAGCTCTGCCCTGCAATTACACACTGGTAATTCAAAAGTTCTCCACTTAGAAAAAAATGCATGTAAAGACAGCATAAAGTAAGTTTAACTGATGTTCTACTTACTGGGCGTATGCATGCCAATGAAGTTATCCATTAGAGACGTTTTAAAATTGGTAAGAATTCCAAGTGCTAGAGCTTTAATGCTGAGACAAAGTGTTCAAGACAGACAACAGTAAATCATTGCTTGTTCTGCGGGTGAATGGGGAGAGCTCATCCAGCAGCCATTGCTGAGCAGACAATTTTATTTGCATACTTAGTAGGAGAAAGACATTTCATCTAAGTGCCAGCATCCATAAGGAAGCAAGAAAAGACACAGGTGTGACGTGGCCTCACCTGGTGAACGTCCCTCCTGTAGCCAGAATCATTGTTGCTTCCCCCGATGACGTAGAGCTTTCCCAGCAGTGCAGCCATCCCGTGCCACGCCCGCCTCACTGGGCCATCTGCCAGCACATCCCAGCGGTCAGTCCTGGGGTCGTAGCACTGCAGCTCCTTCAGGTAGTCCTCTCCTCTCCTCCCACACGTGATGTACATCTTCCCATCCAGCGCCGCTCCCGCGTGCGCGTACACCTGCACCGCCACGCCAACGGCAAAGCAACAGCGTGAGCTCTGCGTTTGTGTGTTTCTCCCAGCTTTGAAGCAGGGAACAGACATTCTTCATGAGTTATGCAGAGATCAAAATCAGAAAGGATTTTCTTATGGACAGTTCTTTCTAAGATATTATAATTGTGAATTTCTGAATGAAACATACTAGAATTTCTAAAACTTCCAGAACTCCAGCATTCTCTGTCTTTATTGTTCCTTGATTAGAATATCATTCATACTATAACTTTACTCCTTAATCTACTTGGAAGCCTTTTTATTGGTGATTTTTCTTATACAAGCAATTTTATGAGGAATGCAAGTTATTCTACTTAGTAGCACTCAATTCAGGCTTTTTATATTTTCAGCACTGAACACATTTATTATTTGTTTTATTAATAGTTTTAAGGATTAACACAATAAAGGTACAGGCAAAATCAACAAGAAACAGGAAAAATAAGCATTTAACTGGAAAATGTAATTTACACATGCTATTATTTTATTTTCTTGTCTTCCATTTATTCCATATACAGACATTACTACCTCCCATCTGAATATCAGCAAATTAAAAATTACACGTGAAAAAAACATCTAGCAAGATTAAATCAGGAATTGGGGAACTGTGGTTGTGTGTGGCTAATGCACTCCTTACCTCCTTCTTCAGAGGTGTCACATATTCCCAAGTGTTGGTTTTAGGGTCATACCTCTCCACTTCCCTCAGGTCTTCATGGTAATCTCGGCCTGCGACGGCATAAATATAGTTGTCCACGACACAAACACTGAGGTCAGCATGCTCTTGCTGCAGGGACTGGATCTGGAACCATCTGTTGTGTCGTGGGTCATACCTTGTAAAAGAGTAGGATCAAAGAAAGTTATTCCTACAGCCACAGAGTCACTGCTGGAATACCAGACAGCTCCATGGATGGGGCTTACTGCACTGTCTTCAGCTGAAATTGAGCTCATCTGTAAGTGATGTGAAATTTGGCCTTGTCAACATTTTATTATTAGCAGTGTTGTTTTATTCTATTTATAGAAGATGTACTTTAGCTGACATAATCATGCTATAAAAGCCTAGGTTTTCCATTATCTTGTACACTGCTGTTGGGTTACATATCACAATCTCTGTTTGCACAAAACCATTCTACAAGGTAACACAGTCTAAAAATAGCATAGACTGAATCTGGATCTTCAAGAATACAAGACAGGCAGAAATATATGGTGTGTTCTTTGATTCCTGTCCCCAAACAGCTGCTGCTCAAAGTGGATCGATCTCATGATTCACTTTCATGTCAGACTATCTCTCCCATCTGGAAATTTTAGTTACAGAGAAAACTGCTTGAGAATTGAAACTATGCATGCCATAAAATAAGAGCAACTCAGCTAAGACTTGTAAAAATGAGCACAATATAAAGGCAAAAGGGTTTCTATCTGTTTTTGCAGTGTAATGGGCATGAAGGTCTAAACCTGATCCTTCCTCCTGCTCTTTTCCCTGTCACACAGTAATATAAAAGGAATGCTGCTATTGTGAACACAGATTTTTGAAAATCTGTCCGTAATAGCATTTTATTTAAAATCCTTTTGTATTGTGACAAAAACTACACACAGAAGACATCTAGAAAATGCTAATTAGAGAACATCTAGACAACCTAGAGTTCAGGCTCATTACTGCTTCCCACACTTTTAATACTTCCCTCCTCCAACAAGGCAAAAAGCAGAACAAGTAATACTCTTGAATGAGAAGCTGTTTCTACACTATCAGGTTTAGCTTTGTCTCAGAAGCACTGCTGGGAGCTTCCTCTTACTATGAAGCTCATTTCTTGTGTTTCTTCCAATGAGGCTCCTGCTCAGTTCCTAATCTTTGGGCTGGCAAGTGTACTGACTGTCATCTGGCTCAGAAATGGACAACAAACAGGGTGGCAATAAAATGAATAGCAGGATTATCCTTATCTTACCTCCAACACCTTGACTCTGCTCGAAAACCACTTACATTGTTGTCTCCACCAATTAAATATACAAAATTATTGAGAACAGCAATCCCTTGGTTGGACATTCTGGGGGCTAGTGCAGCTGTAAAATGCCTCCACTCCCCCAACAAGGGGTTCAGGTACTTGGCTTGATCACTGAGGACAATGGATGGAGTAGAATGCATCCCTCCAAATCCCACTACACACTGGAACTCTGATCTCAGCTGTGTTTGGGAGCTCTGAAGCATTGGCTGAAGACATTCATTCTTGTGGTACATTAATGCATCTGCAACTGTATCTTTTAAAGGGCACGGACTTAATTTGTCATGAAGCCTTTGTAGGATCTGGGGTTCCATCAGAGGAAAACGAACTGTCTCAAGCAGCTTAAGGGGTTCCATCAGGGAGACCTGATCTGTCTCCAGTTCCTCTGGAGAATAATGATAAAAAAGTGCTCCATCATAAACTTCAAATTCATAGTTAACCTCCAAACGGTTGCTGCTGAGAAGGGAATAGACCTTCTGCAGTGGCAGCTGTCGGTACACTTGTGTCCTTGAGAAAGCTGTAAAGTTCTTCAAAATGTAGGAGTCCAGCTGCTCACTCAAATGCCTCAAGTCATAGTGGTCAGCTAGTCTGTACACGTCAAGGATGTTCTCTTCATCTACCCAGGACATGAGGAAATCACAACAGAACTTAATGACTTCTGGAATCTGCAAGAGAGAGAGATTTCTCATTTCAGACACCACCTGCCCCACACTTGAGAGCCAGGGGACTGAGGCCTGGGATGGCTGTAAGGAAACTGTCCATGAAATGGCTGCTCTCCTCACAGTCTGACCACCAGCAACGCTGGTGCCCTTTGTCACCTTTCACCAGAGACAGAGAACCCAGTGTGGCTATGGAGATGAACATAATACAGCTCTTCTAGCCACGCTGAAAGGCTGAGTTTGGCTTCAGGTGCAGCAGCAATGTATCTTCCAAGACACAAGGGCAGCCAGGCTGCCTGCTCTGCAGCCTGCCCAGGAGCAGCCAGGGAAACAGACACTGAGGACGTGGTGATTACAGTCACTCTGCTTGTTTTTTCAGAGCACTACAGACATACTATAGCAAAGATTGTATCTGTTACAAATAGATTACTCAAGGGCATAGGAAGCCATTGAAAAGGAAAATGAATATTTCATATTGTCTTCTGAACACAATTTGAAGTTTTATCTGGCAGGAGGAACTACTGGCAAACAAAGAACTAACTGCTGTCCTGGAGCCCCTCTGCTGACAAAGTGTGTAAAAAACAACCAAAGCAAGCACTCAAAGTCCAAGATTTAGTACCAAAAGCTTGTGCAGGAGCTAGCTGCAGGGGAAATAAGAGAAAAAAACTTGTCTTAAAAGCACAAGAACCTTGCACTTAGTGCAAGCCATAGTGGCAGGATTTCCTGCAGTGACGGGGTCAGGAGGGGTCATGTGCCTGTGGACTCACTTGGGAAGACCTTGAGCAGCACAATTTCTGAGCAGCAAACCCTGTTCTTTACCATAGGCCAGGGATATTCTGTTTCAGGGAAGCTTTCATAAGCAGATCAGTGAAAGAGAATGCAATATAAAATACTCCTGTAGATGAAATGGGTGATGTTTTAACTAACAAAACCATTGGCACAAATGAGATGTGCAAGTACCCATTCATTGTTCCTCCCCTTCCACAGTTAGTTCCAGTGGATACAGCATCCCAGAAATCCTTCTTATCATGCCCATGAGCCTGTTCAGCTTTTAACCCTCCCTCTAACCACATATCCATATTTGCTGTTTCTTTCATCGTTGCTTTTGTTTCTTGCTTCTTTTTTGTCCCATCTCCCAGCACCTCACCTGAAGTTGACAGGCTGCAGCTAAGGTTTCCTGTACACTGTTCACACTGAGTTCCAGCTCAGAAGTGTAAATGAAGTTCAAGATTTTACACATTGCATTGTAGGAGATGCCATGAATATGAACTTCTTCTTGTTCCATCTCTCTCAGTCCTCCTGCAAACATTCCTCTGCAAAACAGACAATGGCACATGCTATGGCAGATGTGCATTGAAGCTATTTCCAGTTTGCTCATCTTATATTTCCTGGGAACATAAAAAATATTCAGAAATACAAAAACCTAGCTAGACATGTAATGTGATTCCCTCTTCACTAAGTTAAGAGTACAGGCCTTTAGAACCTAAGAAGGTAACTCTTCATTGTGCAGGAAAATAGTAGGGGCAATATAGAAGGTACAGTTCACAGGTGAAGGACTTAAATACAGACCCAGTACAAATGGATAGTCAATGGTCAAAGGCAGGTACTCGGGCTGTGGGGGAAGAGGAAACACAGAGGAACTTGGGACAGTGGGAACTTTTTTCTGAGGTAGAGCAGTTCTTCCTTCAGTTAGAAGTTTGTCTGGATTGACTTGGGTGTTTGCTCTATGAAAACAAAGAAACTGCTGATCAAATAGACTGGAGACTGCCTGGTTTAATGGCCAGCGAGTCACCCTGCAGGCACACAAGAGTGGCCCACCTCCAGTGAGTTTTTGTGTATTATGAAATGATCACCACAATGGGCAAAGTCTTACAATGCTAAGGATATGTTAAAAGCCACTCAGAGTGCACTTAAGCAGAAGACATCAGTTCAGATAGTCCCTCCTTTCTATAAACCTCCAAGTACCACAGTGATTTAGTGGAGGTAAGCTCAGAGTGCAGGAACAAGAGCTTTATTTCTGCAGAGAAATAACAGAGAGATGAATAAAGCCATAGTTAGTATTTTGAAACAGCCTCAGGTCTGATTTTAGATTCAGAAGGAGTAGGCCCAGACAGAAGATTTGGATGTGAGGGTTTTGACTAACAGTCAGACACGTGCTCGTTACTGAAGGTACCTGAAGTAGTCACAGGAGGCGGCCAGAAGGATGCGATGAGCCTCGATGGGTTTGTCCTCCACCACCAGAACCACATCGAAGAGGATGCTGCTGTCCCGGAGAGACACCAGGCCGCTGAGCAGGGCCTGCGAGTGCTCTGCGCTGCGGTACGTGTTGCTGCTGCGCTGCTGGAGGGAGGGCTCCAGAGGAGCCTTGTGTGCCTGAGTCAGCTCCTGATCCTCCGCCATCCCAGGCAGAAATGCTCAGCCACCAGCTGCAGCAGAATGAAATCTGTGAGACAACAGAATCGGCAAAGGTTTGTGCCTTTTGCTTTACAAACGGTTCCTCTGACCCTTGCCTGTCACAGAAAACAAAGCCACTCTGCAGTCAGTGGAGAGACAATTCTATCCTGAACAAATGATTCCAAATGATACTGAAAACACACAGATGCACATCAGCACTCCAAAGTGGCAGAATAAGGATTTCCAAAAAATAGGTATTCTGACTCCTGGGTTTTCAGACCAATATTAGAGTATGTGTCACAGGGGTGTTTTTTTTCCTTAGCAAGAGTTTCACTCCCAACTCATTACCAAAATCCCTTGTTTCTTTTTTATTTCTTCATCATCTACAACAAAAAACAGACCAAATTTTTGCCAAATTCCATATTACCTAATATTCTCAGGTAACTTTTCTGCAATATAAACTGCACCTTCCATCTTTCTCTTAATATTTTACCCCAGAATCAGAAAGCTCCCCTCTCAGAGACCTGTGTTTGCTTTTCCCATTTTCTGTAGCTGAGCACATTTCCGACCGTAATTGTGCAAAATACAAAATGTATGAAACTGCAGGCTTCAAAATGAGTTTCTTTATTTTGGCAACTTCAAGCTAGCATGCACACCTACTTTCCACTTCCCTCTGACTCCCTGCAGAGAGGAAGTATTTCCTCCAGAATGGGCACTGTCCAAGGCTATCCTGTACCTCTTTCTAGGGCTGCCACTGGCACACTGGGAAGGTCCCCTATGGCACATTGGGAAACACCTGTAAAAAGCTATCTGGAAGTGATTGTATTTCATGTCTATGGTTAAGCAATCAAAATCTCATGAGTCATCTTCTACCATCCTGTAATTTACCCTGTCCATTGTCTTTGAAGAATGTCAAGTTGTAGCAGTCTGAGCTTAGACTCTATCAGTTGTGCATTTAAAAAAACACCTTCCATTAGCAAAAGGAAGCAAGTGAGCTGATATGGCTGCTAACACATTCACAAGATCCTCTCTTCAGCAGCCTGGGAAACAGCTCAGTGCCACAAGGGATAGTCACAAGGGGTTAGCAGCAGTCAGGGAAGCAAAAGAGAACAAACCCAGCAAATCCAAACAGTGAAGAAATGGGACCATTGTTTAATTGTGCCAGCCATAGCCAGAGAGTGCAGCACTGGGGATCTCTCAAAATACTGCAGGTGTGCTGGGTGTGGGCAGCAAGGAGGGAGCTACCCAGACAACACCAAGAAGTATGAAAATGTTTATTTTCTGCCTGAGAAAGTTACCCTACACTGTCCAAAACAAAAGGAAGATGGTGTTGCGTGGTGAATGGGATGGAAAAAACCCTGAGAAAGTGTTTGAGTGTTTATCTGCTTTTTGCCAGCAAAATTGAGACAGCAGCTCAGAAGAGGAGCTCTGATGAGACAGCCTTCTGGGGAGCACTCAGGTCGATTAGAGAGGGAAAACTATCCATGATCAGCTGAAGAGATGAGTAATGGGTTATTTTTCATGACATGTTGAGGCTTTTCTTAGAAATCAAACAAAAGCAGACAAAACAGTACTGTATTACTGCATTTGCTCCTGGGGAATACTAAGAGTGATGGATTGAGGCAAGAAAATAATATACTAAGAATGGCAAGTGAAACAGTGAATGTTACATGATGTTGATCAGAAATTTCCCATTTCACTAAAAGGAAATAAATGTAGCAAAACTAAAGTAGGGTGACATATGGTCCAAATGAGGAACAGATTAACTCTGTTAATGTGGTTTAATGTGGTTAAAGCTCCAAAACAGGTTACATCCTTTCCTCTTCTTAGAGAGCTGTCTCAAAAGAAGTCCCTATGGAAATAAAATCACTATATCAAAAAGCAGAAGCAAAAAGCAGCAAATTAACTATTTTCTGAATCCCAAGACATTTCACTAGGAGGTGAAACAGTCTGACCTTTGATACAATCTTACAGTGTACCATATACTGCAGTCATTGGTGGGAGAGAGGCCAAGGCAAGATAAGTGAGAGATAAAACTACATAGGTCACTGAAGAGAAAGAGATCCATGCAGGGTAGACTGGGAAACCCATATAATAATGCAAGCCTTTATTTATTTAACTTTAATTAATATGACTGTAGATAGCTGCTGTTCAGAATATATTCTCTATGCAAATAACCTTGAAAAGTTACAGAAAGGGGATGAAGCTTTCAGCAAGTAAAGCCCCAGAAGAGACCTGATCTTACAAAAGTGGTAACTGGAACCAGGAAGATTAAATGTTATAAAAGAGATAAAATAGAAATAAATTGAAAGGATAAATCATTCAGTGATTCTGTAGCCAACATGAGCACTGGTATCTGAATAGCCCTCAGTGACAAATGGAGGCTGTCTTGGAGACCTGCAGGGAGTTTATCTCACACTTAGTTTGAATAGATACAGACCTGAATTATGGCCCAACCATTATCAAGAGCTGAACAAAGCTCTGCCATGACCACCCAGTGTGGTCAAAAAGAGATGCTGGGAGTGCAGTTGAAGCATCCTCCACAGCTGATTTTTGGCTGGTTAGCAGCTGAACCTACAGATGTTTTGCTACACTCCCAGGATTCTGGCAGCCCTGACCTCTTGTTTGCAATTTCTGCCCCTGGGTTGTACCTTGGCTGTCACTGTGAGCTGGGCTGTCCCTCAGGGTGGTCACTCATGCTTTACATAACTCTAATGAACTGCTCCCAGCCTATGAAATGAAAGGTGAACATTTGTAGTATTAGTCTATAAAGTCTGACTGACATATGTGGTCAAGTCTTCCTTGAGCCAAAAGCCAAGGAAAGCCTCTCAACTGCTGCCTAGGTAGTTCCAGGAGCTGTTAGAAAAGAGGTGTAAGACCAAGAAGGGCAGAGGAGCAGGGGGTGTCTGTGGCCAGCAGGATTCCCTCAGCTGAGTGTGCTCAGCTCTGGCACAGCTGGGCTCGGGTGGGCAGGGAGGTACAAGAGTGGCTGCTGAGGCAGGGTTAGTGGGGTTGTATTGTGGGCTTCTTTGGCATTTGAGTTTTCTGGATTAAATGCAGTGTGTTCACTGAGCTGATTGATCATTTTGTGTATTTCTTTGTGTATTGTTCTAAATGCTGATTATAAAATTGCTGAGGAGGGATATTCCTGTTAGCACAGCACCCTCCTTCTCAAACTGTGTGGTTTGACCAATGTGCTTTGTGCCTTTGTTGCTGTCTAAAAGTCTCTTTTGATTAATCTTTATTAAAAAATACCCCAAAACTGCCTAAATGTAATGTAAGCAGGACAGTTCTGGACGGAGAGACAGAATGAGTTTGTTCCCTCTATCCTGAGCGTCTCTACTGTCAGCTTCTTGCTTGCAGGATGTACCCGAGGCCCCTCTGCTCTCTTCTGTTATTGTGAAAACAGCTCTGTGACTGAGACAAGTTCTTAGAAATTTGAGTAATATGTTTCTTTCCCTCCTTTTCTTGTGAAAGTTTCTCAATACTGATCAGCTGTTAGCAGTGGGCTTCAGTGGCTGAGTACTGCAGAACTAATCCTGCAAGTGAAAAATATGAGGAATTCTTTGACTCACTGTGCTTCTTTAACAGTAGCAAAGATAAGGAGTCTGCAGAAACAGGGAGAGGGAAGTCCTTGTTCTGACCACTTTGAAACTGCAGAGAAAATCAGGCTAGGCATTGTCTTTGCTGGCTGCACAATGTATTTGAGCCTGCAGTTATGTTAGTTTGTATTTGTCTTGTAGAGGGTGTGGGTTAATGTAATGATTAATTTTAAGGTATTACAACAGAGTTTCCTGTACATAAAGAAGAAAGCATTTGGGATCAGTAATTGTATGTGCATGTCTATAGGCAAGTGTAGAAAGATGTTGACTGGTCACTTTGAATCAAGGAGTTAAAAAAACTACAATAGGCAAAAAAATCCCCCATAAATGGAAAATCTCCCAGGGGCACCTAGAAACACAAGATTGTTCTTTTCCAATAGACTGAAATCTTCTATATTCTGTGTCTGGATTCCATTTAAAAACCAAGAGGAGGCAGCCATGCCTTGCAATGGAGGGAACACAAAAGAACTTTGGTACTTCTCTTTCCTGTGTTGTACACCAAGTTCACTGTATCTCTAGTGGTCTGTGGTAACAAGCTTGCACACAGCAAAAGCTACAATGTCTCAGTGACTTGCAGATGACTCTGGGTGGTTGTCTTGTATTCAAATTCCACTTCTACAACATGCTTCTGCAGATTACTGGTGTGAAGAAAAGTAGAGGTCTTAGGCTTCTGATTAATCAACTGAAATAACTCATTAACTACCCATGAAAGAGTCACGGTAATTTTTTAAAAACTAAATCCCCTCTCTGATCAACAACAGAATACTTGCTTTCATAACAAAGATATGTGGCTTATGACTGAAGAAGCTGGCACTGGGACAGGAGGAATTTAGGGAATGCATTGTAGTTTGATCAATGGCAAAATGGTGAGAAATTGGTAGGTTGGTTTGCTCTTGTGCTCACTGGAAATCCTTATCCTTTTAAGAACACAAAGTCTGGAGTAACTCAACTACAAGCAGAGGGGAAGGGAAAAGTTAAAGGCATGGCAAAATAGATATGGTAGAGGAGAGTGCAGTGTCTGTCCTACCAACATTTTTCAAGACAGATCAGTGTCACACCACGGTGTTCCTGTGCTGCCATTACAGCTAACTCAGCCTCTATTCTGTGCTGAGGGATGCTGTGCTTTAACGTGGTGTAGATCATTTACTGTTGGTGGTGTGTGTAAGATACACACCTAGCCAAATATTCATCCCTTGTGTGACCAGCACCCAGGTCAGAGAGATGCCCCTAATGTGAGGTGCAAATGTGGGTTTGGGGCTGGCTTTTTGTAAAGTTGTGCTGACAGCCTTGATTCTCTACTGTAAAGAAATGGCTGGGTGCAGGGAGGATTAACCAAGTTAGTTTCTATGGAAACTCAGACATTTTTGTATTCAGTAGCTCGTGGCTGTCAGTTACATCACTACAAAGAGGTGTTTTACGCAGATAGTGATATTTTCTCGTGCATCAGCTGTGCCCAAAATAAACTTGAGCTTGCTGGTGTCGGGTATCCAAATCTGTTGAGCTTACTGCCATATGGACAGGTGGCTTGAGCTTGGTGGGGGTCCCATGCTTTCTTAGAAGTGTGGAATAATTTAGACTGGAAAGAAACTTTGGAGGTCTTTAGTCCAATCTGTGCTCAAAGCAGGGAAACCTTCAAAACTGGGTCAGGATGTGGAGAGCCTTACCTAGTCAAGTGCAAAATCTCCATCCTTGTCAGTGGTCAGAAAACTGTTTAACCACCAGATTTGTTTTCTTCTGTAGCTGTTTGAATTTTTTTTTCTACAATTTGTGGCACTTGCCTCTCATTCCTGGTATGAAGTAGCACAAAGGAGAGTTTGAGTCTACATTGTCCTGTGCCCATTAGGCAGCTTAAAAAATGTCAGCTGGCTTTGCCCTTATTCTTTTTGACCTGTACTGAACAAATCCAGTGTTCTTGCCTTGCAGGTGCTTGTATCTTCTTGTAAGTGCTTCTGCCCTGTATGGTTTCTCCACTGAATTCTCAGGTTTTTCTTCCAATAGAGAGCTCAAAACTAGGCACAGTATTCCAATTTTTTGGGATTATGAGTGCTCAGTAGAGTGGGAAATAATAATTTCACATCACCTGCTGGCTGTGCTCTTGCTAACACAGCCCAGTATGAAGCTGGTCCCCACTGGAGAAATCATATTCAACTAACTGCCCATCAGGACCCCCAGGGTCTCTTCTTCCAAAGCTGCCTTGCAGCCAGGCTTGTCTCCTACCTGCTGTGATATCTGGAGTTACTCTTACCCAGCATGACTTTGCTTTTGCTGTTATTATGTAGCTCCTCCTGGTCCCCTCTTGGAGCTTGCTGTCCTCTTTCTTGCAGGCCATATTCATCAGAGCTTTTCCCTGACACAGAACAACCAGTGTGCTCTGCTCGTTGGGATCCAAACACATTAGGCCCTTCAAAGTTTTAATGCATTGGAGGAATTTGAAAATCTGTGCCCTAAGGCCTCCCACACCTCCATCTCTGCCCAGGGAATAACAAGGATTAGGATTTAAACCAGGCTTCAGCTGCAAGCCTGACAAGACAAGATACAGGGCTGGAGCAAAACGCTAGTTCTGCTGAGCCTCGGGGGCTGCAGATGCCAGCAGGCAGAACCTGGCTATGCACCAGGATTTTAACAGGGCAGAGGACACACAAACACCCCGAGTCAGGGAGTGTGCAGAAAGGGGAGGCAGATGGTGCCTGCCAAAATAGTTGGGAAAACAAATGTGGTGCCACAACAATGTAAAATGAAAAAGCAAAACTATTGTTCATTCTAACTGGAGTACAAATACCAGAATAATTCACCAGCTATGTGCTAATTTGTAATGGTCATTTGTGAGGCTGCTACGTAAAAGACAATTGAGTTCATGTTACATGTAGACAGTATGCTTTTTTCAAGAAAAAGGAAAGGCAGAAGCTTTTATCAGTAATTCTTCTTTCAGAATCCCTCTATGCATCCATAACTGTCCAAAAATAAATATTCTATAATAGTCCATTTTAGGAACCTTCTACAAATACAAGAAACAACCCAAACAGCTCCTTTCAACTGAGGTCCCCACAAAAAGAAAGAAATATTATATAATATCTCAGCATTATTTTTGAGCACTCAGATGATGATGTGCTTTTGTCTGCTCTGTACACACAGTCTTCCCTTACATCACTAATGGAAATAAGCAGAAACACACTCTCAATTGCCTTTCTGAGCCATTTTCTGTTCCTAGCATTAGTAGTATATTTGAAGTGTGGGAGGAAACCAAAAGGTGTGGCTTGGGAAACAACTTTTGCAAACTGTGCTGTCTCACAAACGTTGGCATTCATTCCTTTCAGCAAACACCTGGGAGTTTTTGCTTTTTTTTTTCTTTCCAAACCCATTTCGAGTTATTTCTACAGCATACCCAAAATAAAACATCTCATTTAAAATGTATATGACAGCATCACCATGAAGTATATCTATATTTAAATAAGTGGATATTTAAAAATACTTTTTCCTCCCATAAATAGTAGTATAACCTAAAGAATATGAGCTTTCTAATTTGAGTGTTTTACCTTATCTGTAACAGATTTGCAACTTATCCACATTTATAGAACTGTAATGTTTTCTGTTGTGGAATTTTTGTGTAATTTATGAATTAGCCAATATGCTTAAAGAATTTTGAGAAACTCAGGTAGCTGCCAAGACTTTAACCTGATTTAATTGAATTTTTAAAATCACATAACGACTTTTAAAGTATTCTAAAAAAACAAGGAGGAAAAAAATTAGAAAGCAATCATTTCTATGCCAAACACAACACTTAAATGACCTCTTCGAGCACTTTCCAGCGCCAGTTTCTCATGAACGTTATTTTTTTCAGATTATTCACCACAATAATTTTGTTCTGGCAGACATCTGTGGGGTTCTAACCCATGACTTAGACATTTCTCATCGGTGGCACAGGGAGAGCAGTTCTCCCTGCAGGGGAAGGTGACCTGGAATTGCACCACTCATGGAAGGAGCCTGGCTCTAGAACAGCCCTGTGACGAGGAGGTCAAAGGCAGGTCAAGCACAGTCAGATTTTCCTTTCTGCTGCCGGGCTGCCAACGCCTCTGCCGGTGCTGACCCCGCTATGGTGGCACTTGCGGGCCCCTCCCGTGCGGGCAGCCCAGGTGAGGCAGCCCAGGGAGCCCTGCACAGGTGCGCGGGGCCGCCCTCCACCTGCCGGCCGCCCCCAGCGCTGGGGCTGCCGCTGCCCCGGGCCCCGCCACCGCCCC
>VZTB01017145.1:55143-118618 GCA_013397245.1 Thryothorus ludovicianus | reverse complement strand
CAGCGGCGGCGGCGGGCGGCGCTCCCGGAGGCGCCATGGACGTGACCGGGCCCGAGACCGACTGGCGCAGCGCCAACTTCCGCCAGAAGCTCGTCAGCCAGATGTGAGTGAGAGCCGCGGGCTCGGTGCTGGGTAGGCCGCGCGCGGGCCTCGGCTCCCGCCGCCCCCGGGACCGCCCGCGGGGCCGCGTCCCGCCCGTGTCCGCTCCTCTGCGAGGCTTTCCGGCCCTCCCCGCGCTGGCTGGGGTCGTGCTCGGTCCCCGGTGTTTCCTCTCCTAAGGAGGAACCTCTCCTGAGGGGGCCTCATTTCCCGGATTTACTCAGACCCTGTGCGGGGGTAACCAGGACTGTTCTTTGATTTAATTTTACCGATCCTCCTTCTGTTTCACTTTTCTTTTCTCCAGCAATACCGGCTTCCTGCCCTGTTTGACGCCGTTTCTTTTAGGGCTTCGATTTTGCCGGTGTCCATGGTGTGAAATTTGGCGTATTCAGCCTTATGGAAATCATTGTTATGGGCTTGCATCTGACTTTTGGGGTCAAACATGAAATAAAAATGCTGGTGACTTAGTGTGAAGTTCACCTTGTTGCCTTTCCAGTTTTCCTTTGTGAAACAATTGCTTTCCTTGAATTACTTTGCTGCTCTGCAGGCTTTTTCTGTTTTTGGAAGGCTCTTCTATCCTGGGCAAGGTGGTGAGCACAAAAGTGAAAGCACTGCTCATTGTTTCTAAGTCAGTGTTGGAGTGCTAATTTATGTATGCTTGGAAGGCTTGATATTCCCTTGTTGATTTTAACAATGTCTAAAACTGGGTTTTTTTAAACGACATATAAGGAGTTTGAGTGTTTGTGGGTTTACTACAACTAGGCTGCTGTTCCAGAATTAAACTGTTGCAGTATTCAGTGAAGAAGTATGATGGTGTTTGTCAGAGCCACGGAGGCTTTTTTGGTGCTCACAGTGGATGTTTCACTTTCTAAACATTCTGTAAAGTTGTTATTAAAGTCATTAATCTTGTTAGATTAATTCCTCACTTCCTCTCCTGTTCTTCTACTGCTTCATCAAAGCAAGCAAACAAAAGTGCTCTAGAATGCTGTGTGACTTTGAGGAAATAAACATTAATGAGCACGTGCTTACCTAGTACAATAAAATTTGAGTTTGTGTTTGCTCTCCAAACTGCAATGTTTTTATCTGAGCAGCAAACAATGCTCATAAATGTTTCAGTGGAAAGTGGGCAAGAAATTACTGCTGACCAAAAAATCTTTAAGGTTGATGCCAAACTAAGAGATGACAGTAATCCTAAACTTGTAGTAAATGCTGTCTATTTATTTTCTGTTACACAAGTGCACAGATGTCTCTGTACAATTCATGTGCTTTTCATTACAGATGTAGTGACAGTCTTTTTTGGTCACTTCCTTGCACTCCATCCAGTTTTACAGTATGGATCAGAAATTTGTATTCATGGCCTTGTTTAAAAGCAAGCAAAGCTATGACTGGGATGAGTTGTTACAGTGGCTGCAGCAGATTTTTTTTAAGCAATTACTGTGTGTTAGATATGCAAAAACAGCCTTGCCTGGTTTCATGTGGCACTTGGAATAAGATGAAGCTAGCCAGAAGTAAGGTTTGTTGAATGAGAAATAAAAGCAATGCACTTGGTAAAAACTTGAGCTCTCTATGCAACAAGTTCCTGTTTCTTTCCAGAAGCTCCCAGTTTTGTCATTAGAGGATGACAAAGTAGGTGGAAGAGGGAGGTAATTAAATATCTGGTGAATCATCTGAAGGTTGTTATGATTTGTGGGAAGGTTCTTCTGAGCAGTTAGGGAAATACAGTCTTAAATGTGTGTGTATCTCCCAGTTCATCCTGCAACCAAGAAGTGATACTTGTCAAGAAAAATGTTAGCACTTGGTCCTGAACATTAAAAACATGAAACCATTCACATAGCTCATTTTGAGTGCCTCTTTATAACTTCTGGATATAGATGTCTCAAGTTGTTGCAATTTCATACTTGGGTTTTCATTACAACACTGAGTTTAATTTTTCTGGGTTTTGGCTTTGTTTTTCAGGAGTGATGTTATGTGAGTGGCCATTTCAGTGGGTGTCCTGAGGAGTGTGTCAGTGCTCCATGTGCATGATTTGGTTGTGACATTTGAGAGAATAGTGCTTTTGAAGTCCTGAGAAGCCTTTTCCAGTGCTAGGTTCTGTGTGACTGCAGGCCTAAGCAGAACTTCCAGGATTGAGGAAGCCTGAGCAGGATTGAGAGAGCCTGAGCTCCAGTGGCTGAGGCTGAGGAGCAGCTTTGGCTTCTCCCAGGGTGTTCCAGGAGTCAGCAGTGATGGAGGAGTGTGGTAATACACTTTTGCTTGCAGGGCACTGTTTTATCCTGGCCCTTACAGGGAGCCAGTGCACACTGATGCCTTGAGAGCCTCCCTCCAAAGGCCTTTCCTTGACACGTTTTTAGATGTTGGTATTGCCTGAAGGACAGAGCTGGTCTGGGCTGTGCACTCAGTCTGTGGCTGTGTCTGCTTCCTGCCTGGAGCTGCTTGGAGGCTGTGTCAGAAGGGAATTGTTCTGAGTGTGGGAATGGGATGGAACTCAAGTTGTGTGATGGCCCTGAAACTCCTTGTCCTGGTGTTTCGCTGGGACAGCTGATTCACACAGTCCTGGTGTGGACTGGGAATGGGAGCCAGGGCAGTTTTGAAGGAGAACACGTTCTGCAGGATTTTTCTGCTCGACCAGCTTGCCCGAGTGAGAGGTTGCACATATTTGGGCTGGAAACAAGCTTCTTGAGAGTGGAGGGGGAATTCCTGAAGCTTGTGTTGGTGTTGAGTGCTTCATCTTGTGAAACCACAGCTCTGAGTGTTCTGCATGGCATCAGAAGGGCAGATTTTTAGTGCACATCTACACATTTACTAATGATACATTTACTGAGTGCTTACGAGGCAGATGAAGGTTGAATTGGTTGGTACCATCTAGTTCCCAAAGTTTTGTAGAGCTGGGTGTTCTGCAGGGAATGTGCTCTATGCTAAAGCTGTGACTTTTTTAGCTGACTTCCCTAGTCTTTTAATGTAACTGTTTTTATGTTGATTACAGTTTAATATGTGAACAAGGAACAAGCTGTGTGGTTTTGTTTCTTCCTAGTCTAAACCTTTATTGAAATGGTAATGGATAGGACATGGAGAGCTTGGAGTGGAATTTTCAGTAATGCAGATGTAGTCACAATAATTCCATGTTCTGTAATGTCAAGAGGAAATGATCCATATAAAAGCAGACAGTTTCTTTGCTGTGAGTTTCTTTCGAGCTCCTGATATAATATTGATCACTGTCTCTATCACATCCACTAAATATTACTTTCTTTCCTTGCCTCTGTGTAATCTTTGTCTTTTTGTCTGCTCAGTTTTCAGTGCTCCCAACATGAAAGGCATTGTCATTGTACTGGGGCTGGAAATTTAAGGATTCAGAGTAGTGTGGACTTAGAGGCAGCCTTTCCAAAAAGAAAGTGTGAAAAAAAAGACTTGTTAATAGAGAATTGGTTATGGCTTCTTCCTTCACAGCAGAGCTCCTTTGTGAGCAATTCACTTCAAGGCTTGTTTGCCCATGGAGGAACAGTTCCTGTGCATTATGTTCAGATTCTGCTTCAGTTTCAGTATAAGCAGCATTGTTTTGGTGGCTGCCAGCCCCCACAAGCAGGTTCCCATGAGAGCCTTCCAGCAGGTACAGTGTTCCACTGTGTTCTGTGTTAAAGTCTGCAGCACTTTGGCTGAGAGCTGCTGGTTTGCCAGGTAAGGGTGTGAGTTGTGGCAACCTCAGCTCCTGCATTTTAAGGCTGCAGCACCTGCTCTTTTCTTCTGAGACTGTCATTGAGTTAATTCACAAAGCTGAACCATTCCTGCTGCATGGGAGGTGGTGGAAATTCAGGGGAAAGAAAACAGTAGTGCCTCTTCAGAGTGGCTGAAACTTCCAGGGATCACTGCCCTGACAGGTATGTAATGTAGGGTAGCTGCTCATGCAAGGCAGTCACCAAGAAATAACTTTCTGATATGCTAATTGCAAAGTGGAAGTATTTCCTAATCACTTGTTTGTGGAATTTAGACTGGAGCTGCCAGGCTGCTTTAAAAAAGAGCAGGTTTTGCAGGGAAGTTGCTGCAAATGACAGTGCCTAGAGGATTGGAATAGGGCTTCACCTGGCTGAGCTCCCTGTTTTAGGATGTCTTTCTTCTCATGTTCCATAGTTGAATTGGTTGCTGCTCTTTGATGTACTGAGAATGCCCCTCCTTTTCCACTCATGTCCCCTCCCACTCTGCCCATCCCTGCACCTCTGCCCTCTGTCCCTAATCAATCCTCCCACTCATTGGCCTCACTCACTGCTTAAGCCTCTGTGCCTTTAGGCAACCTTTTCTTTGTTTTGTTTCACTCTTCCACCTTACGTTTAGAGAATTCTTTTGGAAAATCCCAATGCTAGGCAGCTCAATCTCATTGTTTGCCAAACATGGATTACATTAATCCTGTCATTCAGCTTTCCTCAAATAAACAACTGCTGGTATTTTGTCAAAATAATACATCAGGCCGGAAAATAATTACTTGTTTAGCAGTTGGTATTGAATTTCTGCAAAGAATATTTCTGTTGCCTTTTAGAAATTAGTTGGCTTTTTTCTCCATTGTTTGAAGAAACTTTAAAGGGTGGCAGTTTTAAGTAATATGTGGTGGTGGTTTGGGTTTTTTTTTGTGGTGAACATTTGGGTTTGTTTTTTGTTTTTAATCTGTAAATGAGGGAGGGATAAAAAGCTGTTTCACAGACCTTTCTAACTACAGGAAGTATTTTGCAATGCCCTCAATTAATACCCAGTCTTTTTTCTCCCTCTTTTTTTTTCAGTGATGAAGCTATGAGGAAAGCTGGTGTTGCCCATAATAAATCTAGCAAAGATATGGAGAGCCATGTGTTTATGAAGGCCAAAACAAGGGTAAATCTCCATTTGCTTCCAGAAGTTACTGGGTGTCAAAAGAAGTTTGTAACAAATTGCAGAAATAGCAAAGCCAGTGCACTTAAGAATACAGAGTTGTTTGAATTTTGATTTATATGTGCTACTTCTTTTACCTTGAGGGGAAGCAAGTTCTGGTTCCAGTAGATGCATCAAACTGGAGTTGGTGCAAAACAGCTTTGCTGATGCTGCAGTGCTTCATGCACATGTGGAACCACACTTTTCTTACCTGAGTATTTGTGTGTAGTGAATTGCATGGAATTTCCTTTATCTACAATGTAGCACTGTTCCAGTTTGGTGGTCAGAAAAATTTAGAATATCAAGAGGCTCTGTCAAGAATAACCCCAAGGGAAGAGCCATGGTCTCTGTGAAGGTCTGGCTGTAATGTACAATTCTACACTCTTATCAAATGATAAACTTCTTCCCTGGAGCTGTGTTATGAGAACTTGGGTACTGTTGGTGTATCCAAAGGAGCTGTGTTTGAAATAGGGCTTGTCTTGGTGAAAATGTTACATTGCTGATGTCACAGATCTGCACTCAGGGGGGTTGTTCTCAGGCAGGAAGGCTGGCTCAGCCCTCTGCAACTTCCTACAGGTTATGAGGCACACTAAGAAAATATTTCAAAGAGCATTTGTCTTTTCACTTCTGGCACTTCTTTCACGTTAGTTTTCCAAGTTATTAATTTACTGGTATTTTTAATATGAATTCAGCTTTAAAAAGAGTTACTGTAATACAAATGTGACATAATTCAAGGACTTAAATAATTCAGTGTGCCAAGTAACCAGCTTCTGTCCTTATAAAAAAGGAATTATAGTGGGCAAGAAGTGGAAAATGTATGTTGGTTTATAATGTTTGCATATTGAGGTGCTGTTAGTGTGGCTGTCAGGGAGATTCTTTCCTGTGAATTTTGTGGTTTCTTGGTGTTCTGGTACCATCAACCACCATGACGTATTAATAAAAATATTCCTGGTTAATAAACAGACTCTTTGGAAGTGAACTGCTCTGAAAAGCCCACACACATTGTGAAGTAAAATCCAATGTGTTGAGGAAGAATACTGAAGAACCAGAAAGTAATGGTTATTCTGTTTAAATTTCTTATGCTAAAATACTCATTTTTCACCTCTAGGAGGAATATCTTTCTCTTGTGGCCAGACTTATTATCCATTTCCGAGATATTCGTAAGTAATTTTCTAGTTTTGGTTTTCTTCTCAATCATGGTTACTCATTGAATCCTCATAAAAGAAAAAAAAAAAGTAAATTTTAGGGTTTCTGTGTGTGATTCTGCATTAAATTCTTAACAAGTGGCTTTAAAAATCTTCCTGTAGTGTGCATACCTAATTTCTAAATACTATTTCTTGTACACTCTCTATAATTGAAAAGTATTTGAGAAATTATTTAAACTTGCTACTTCTCCTCCTTCATAATTTTTCCTGTATCTTTGCCTTCTTTCCATTTTTTATATAGTATTCTGATTGCCAAATTGGCTTAGGTTATTGTATTTTATTAGAGCTACCATAGATAGTGGATTTTTTAAATTTATTTTTTAAATTATGATGTGAATATGTTTTTTGTAGAGAGTATATCCAAATGTGACAGTATTAGCAAAGATGATTAATTGTTTTTTCTTTGCAGACAATAAGAAATCTCAAGCTTCAGTGAGTGGTAAGAGTTCCTTTTTTTGTTGTTGTTTCCTTCCTTCCCCTGTACTCTCCATTTCTAAACAGAACAGCTTAGAAGTCAGGGCTGTGGTGTACTGAGAGTGAATCTCTGTATTCCCTGGCTGGGTATGAGCTGCTGCAGGGGTACAGGGAGGGGAGCAGGACAGCCTTGGAGCTGTTCTGTGCTGAGGGTGACAGGCCTGGCCAGTGCCCTCCAGGTTTGTTCCCCTTTGCTCACAGCACTGAGGCTCATGAGAGCACCTGAGTGATTGGAAATAATCTGCTGGGCAGCCCAGCTTCCTGCCTGGTGCCAGCTGTGGCTTCCTCAGAGGTATTTGTGGGGCCATTTGGTGAGCTTGGATCTGATCCTGACTTCTGCCTCTGTGCTAGTCCTCACTACAGTGGATGTCAGGGATATGGTATAGTCCTGTGGTTTTATCCCTCTGCAGGGCAAATACGCAGTCTGTGATTGATTAACATGCAGTCTAGACCTCTGGAAATTATTTTAAGTGTTTTTAAGAAAGAGGTGGTGTGTGTTCTGTGTCTGGTTAATATTACTTCTGCACCCCGTGTTGTGTTTTGACCTCTTGAATTGTCTTTCTCTCTTTAACTTCACTTTTCTGTGTGCCCAGGATTCAGATTATGAAAACTGTCTTGAACCATTGAAATTATTCAATGCACAATAACAGTGATGTGGGGGGAATGGTTTAACAAAGTACATTCTCTGGTCTGAGCATTGCTTCTCCAACTTGAGAAGGAAGATCCACAGTGGGACTCATGGGTTTTGAGGTTAAAATCTTTATATCCTCTTGGAGTTCTGTTGGCAGCTTGTTTTGACTTGTGTATAAGTTTGGAGATGGCTTACAAGTTCCTTTTCTCTGATATATTTACAGTCTGTGTGGAACTTCACAACACTGTCATGTCTACTCCTTTTACAGAGAGGCAAAGATGTGCTGGAAGCCTTGTCTCACAGGCAGGGCAGTGAATCTGAGTTTGTCTGGGCATTGGCTCTAGTCATGGTCTGAAGTTGCCAAATCAGAGAGTGGATGATGGAGGGCTGAGGATTCTGGAATTACATGGCTGGCTGCATTCAGTTCTGTTTTCTTTGTAGATCCAATGAATGCCCTGCAGAACCTAACAGGGGGTCCCACGGCAGGGGCACCTGGGATGGGCATGGCTTCCCGAGCCCAGGGGGCACCCATGAGTGGGATGACAGGCCTTGGTCCAATGGCACAGCAGATGAGCCTCCCAGGGCAGCAGCAGCCTCCTGGAACCTCAGCAATGGCCCCTCATGGGATGCCTGGTGTCTCTACAGCTACTCAGCAGAGTAAGTGTTCAGTTTGCCTCAAGCATTGGAGTTGTTGGATCAGCTTTTCAGTAACAAGTCCTTTCCCCAAGGAAAAGGTGCTGAAGAGATGCCATACTCCATGCTAAAGCAGCCAAGTGAACTGGGGAAAGAATTGATTTCAAGTACTGCTATCTAATTGAATAAATGTCTTCCTTAGTATAGCAAGCAGTGTAGCTGTTGTATGAGCAAATAATTCTTTCATCATGTCAACTTCAGAGCACTGTTTTTGTAGAGCTCACCTATGTTTTCCATGTTATGGTGACCTCAGTGCACATTTTTGCTCTCTTTACTGAGGTTGCTGTCTCAATGGAGGCAGAGTGAATTAGAAGTTGCTAGTACAAAGTGTAATTAATTCTGCTGTTAATGTGCCTCATCCATTTGAGGAAGCAAAAGTATATACTGCTAAGGAAGGACATTTATTAATCTCACATTATTTGGGTGTCGTGTTTTAAGTACAGTCTGTCTTTTCTTTAGCCCAGCTTCAGCTTCAGCAGATAGCTCAGCAGCAGCAGCAGCAGCAGCAGCAGTTCCAGCAGCAGCAGGTGGCCCTGCAGCAGCAGCAGCAGTTCCAGGCCCAGCAGTCAGCCATGCAGCAGCAGTTCCAGGTGCAGCAGCAGCAGGCAGCAGCCGCTGCAGTGGCGCAGCAGCAGCAGCAGCAGCAGCAGCAGTTGCAGGCTGTCCAGCAGCAGCAGCAGCACATGCTGAAACTGCAGATGCAGCAGCAGCAAAACCAACAGCAGGTGATGACAAACAGCTACGATGGCAAGTGTGGTGATCAGTTACTTGTCAAGTGAGGCTTGGCTTTGCCTGTTTCTAGCACCTTTCCTCTTTAGGGTCAGGCTTCAGGTTAGACTGGCAGGTTAATTGACAGCAGTGTGTTACATGCTAGAGAAAAGGCTTTAAAGATGTTCTGTTGCTTTCCTCTGTCACAGTAGGCAATTAAAATCTTTATCTCTTTATAAAAATGTCAGGACTGTCATTCATTCTGACAGAAATTGGTAAAGAACAGTACTTGATTTACTCTAGCAATACTGGCTATTTTGTCATTGTGTGAATGATGTGTTGCCACTTTAAAAAATGTGTGTATATACACAGTGTGTATGTATATATCATCCTTAGGTACAGAAGCAGGTGAGGAAGCTTCAGCTGTCATATTCTTGTGCAGTTTTTGGTAAGGGGTGGTTACATCTGAAAAACTCTGTCTGAGCCCATTTGTACAGGAGAGGCCAGTGGACTTCACCTTTGCTTTTAAAAGTTACAGGAAAGCTTGTAATGTGGAAATAGAGGCTATAGCACCATTTAGGGTTGAGATATATGAAGGATGAGTGGATAAAAAGTTGGGCTTTCCCTTTGGGCCTAAATCCTCAATCTGCTGTGTTAGGATTCTGTTTACTTTTGGTTTATGTTATAGAAGTAAGACTGCTGTTGCATTGCTGGAAGCTTTAACAGCCTGGCTTTTCCTGCTTCTCAGATGCAGCAGCAGCAGCAGCAGCAGCAGCTCCAGCGGATTGCTCAAATGCAACAGCTGCAGGCAGCACAGGTCATGCAGGCACAGCAGCAGCAACAACAGCAGCAGCAACAGCAGCAGCAAATACCACAACAACAGATACAGCAGCAGCCACCTCAGCAAGTCATGCAACAGCAGATGCAACAGATGCAGCAGCAACAGCAGCAGCAACAGCAGCAGCAGCAACAACAGCAACAGCAGGTTGCTCAGGCACAACAGTCTCAACTTCCACCACAATCCCAGCCTCAGCCCCAGCCCATGGTGTCTCAACCTCAGGCAATCTCAGGACAAATTCCCAGTCAGGTTATGCCTGTTACTCTCACACCACAGCAGTTAAAAGCTATGCAGGTAAGGGCTAGTGAGCAGATGATTGTTGATTTGTTATGACCATCTAGAGAAATAAAAAATAGGTCTGACTTTTGCTGATAATGAAGTAGGAGAACCATAACTTGTTAAGAGCTCTACAGTTAGGAAGTGAGGAGTACAGGCTGTTTAAAGTTTATATCTAGGCCTGCCAGTAGAGAACAGTTTGGTACCTAACAGTAGGCATTCTGGAAATCTGTGAAAACCATTCATGCAGCTAATATTTAAAAAAAAATTTATTGTCTCACTCTTGAATGGACAAGTGAAAAAAAAAAAAGAAACATACTCTGGTTAAAGAAAAATTACCTTGGTGCTGTTTGCTTTTCTAGACCATAAGTACTTTGGAGTGTTGTAGATTGCAGCCAGTGTTAGCTCTCTACCATGATTCTGCTGCCATGTTGGGAGGTTTTGGTCACAGTTTAATGTGCTGGTTGTTCCTGCTTTGTAGAGAAGGTGGGCAAGACAATAGTTTTACTTTGTTGAATCTCTTGCTGGGTCATCCTCTTAATGGTATAGCTTTTTGAAATGTTTCAGGAATTTTTATCTGAGCTGCATAGGTTGCTGTTGGGCCAAAGCTCAGACTTGTTTTTCTTCAGGCCTTACTGGGGAGGAAAGGAGTGTCAGCCACACTTCATAAATGGTTGAGTTGATACCTCCACTTTGTGCTCCTACCAGCTAAGCTAGGAGTAGTTAAATGTCATGATTGTCACAGTGACAGATTTAATGAATTTATAAACATTTGAAATACTGGTCATTAGTAGACTTGACAGAAAGTTAAGTTTCTATTATTGTATATAAGACCTGATAGTACAGATAAGAAATTTTAAGAAGTTGTTGAATTGGGTGTGCAGACTGCAGGAAAGCTATTCTAAATGTTTTAAACATGGGAACTTGTTTTCACAAAAAAACCTCAAAAACTTTAGTTTGTGTGGCAGGTCTTGTCTCCATACTCCTTTTCATAGTCAATGCAGGTGAAACACAGTGTCGTACCCTGCTCAGGTGTGTTTGTTTACTTTGGGTTTTGTTCTCATACTCCAGGTAAGAGCTCAGCTGGTCCAGCAGCAGCAGCAGGCAGCAGCAGCAGTGCAGGCAGCTCAGGCCCAGGCTGCTCAGATGGGAGCTTCAGGGCAGGTAAGGGCCCAGGGCCAGTGGCACAGGTGACAGGCCTGTGGCAGGTGCATGCCAGAGATGAGCATGGAGTTGGGTTTCTGGTGGTTTCTGATGAGGGGTCTGACATTGGTCATCTCCACTATAAAGGGGATGTGGTTCTTCTCTGCTGTTTCTCCTTTGCCTGGAGTCAGAGGCAGGATTTCATTGCCAACCTCTCTGTGCATGCTCTCTGTCCCAAGTAGGTCCGAGTGTTGCCTGTACTGACACAGGAATGCACATGAGTAAGATGGTCTCCTGTGGGCACACTACAAGTCTGACTGTTGGTACCTGGAGTGTATCACCTCTTCTTTCATTCAACTCTCTTAGGTGACTGCTTTGTTGTGTAAACTGATTTCTGTACTGTGAATCTTTGCCTGCTACCTTTAATCACATGTGATTTACCTTCCATCTTCATGTATTGACTATAAAAAAATTAGTATAGATGATGAAATCTCTCTACGCTCCCCTTTCAGTCCCTTCATCTTTCATTCTTCTTCTGAGTGAAGTGGGCAGTAGATCTAGATGCTCTTGTTCTGGATGTGAATTGTGAAGAACAAATGGTGTGTGTCACAAGTGCAGTTACATTAAAAAAAGAAAAGTGCTGGGTGAAAGCTTGTTGTCTAACATGGTATTTTTTATCCTGCAATATGCCTGCAGCCCCAGTGGTTGTTTTTTGATATGTGTCTGGTGTGAAGGAGACTTGGGGGAAAAAAATGGGGAATGGCTTGAGCTGAACTTCATCCCATTTTCCACAAGAATATGAAAGTCTTTTGTGGCTTACCTCTGTAGTGTTTCATACTGAGGCATTTTACAGACGTGGGTAAGTACAAATATCACCACTCTGTGGATGAGGAGAGAGGCAGACAGATGAAATGAGACTGACTAGGACTAATGGCAGAATTCTTTCTGTATACCCAGACATTCCATGTTTTTCAAGCACCATTTTCCATTCAGTGTTCAAGTAATTTTATAGATTCAGTAAGAAGCTTTTTATATGGACTGTGATGGCAATTACTTCTTCAATGTACATCTCCCAGACTTGTATCAGGGATAGTGTCTTGTACCATGGTAACTCTGACGTGGCCACATCCTTGTTGGTGTGGCCAAGTTCTGTTTCTGAGTTGCTCCTTTGGCTTGTGTCAGTGTAACACAGGATACAAAGCTGAGCCTTGGTAAGTACAGTTGGGACAGTGCTCACAGCATTGCAGAATTCTCTTCCTACAGTTGAAATGTGAATTAAAACTTGTTTGTTTCTTAAATAATTTCCAGGTGGGAGTTGCAGGGACTTAGGCTGACTGGAAGGAGACACTGAATTTTTTTTCTTGTTACTAACTTTAATGGTGCTCTTTTCAATTCTGAAGCAGATGGATTTGCTTTGTGTAGAGTCAAATTAATTCTTGCCCCTTACTGACTTCATGTGCCAGTGGCTTAACAGCACAGTGCATTTGAAAAGCTTTGGGTGATGATGTGGTTGACAGCCAGTTTTGTATTGCAGCTTTGTCCAGTCCTGTGTAGTAAACTTGGGGATTGCTCTTTATCTACCACATATGCAGTTTGGAATATTCCACATATGAGCTTTACTCCACTTACGTTTCCTGCCATTGCAAGATGAGTCTGCTAAAATTCACCTACCACTATGACAAAAACTAAATGGGTTTCTTGTACTTGTCTAAATATTTTCTGTATATAATAGTTTTAAGATGGTGGCTGTATATGATATTACAATGCAGCTTCAGTGTTGAGAATGTACAAGGATTTTTTTTACTTTATAAGAAATCTCTTTTAAGACTAGATTTTTGCTTTCTATTTAGTACGTTTTTCAGTAGCATCAGCATTTTTAATAAATCTGCCTTGATTTCTTTATTTGGTTCTGGGAAGCTTTTTAAATAAACAAACCCTATCCTAATCTTTGCTTGTTACATTTAAACTTAGTCTTTAAGGACTTTTAAACTGGGAATTTTGCTTGCTATGACTGCATTTTTCCTTTTCCATAAAGTTTCTGTAAATCCTTCCTACATAAAGGTAAAAGCAGGCCCAAATTTTAACATGGATTCATGTAAGAAGTTCTCTGAAGTTACAAAGACAGCACACAGGTCAATGTTACCCTGCTCCAGCCCTTGTGAGCCTGTAACTCTCAAGGAATCTCACAGCAGTAGTGTCCTAGCAGCCAGACACTGCACAGAATGCTTGCAGCACCAAGGAAAAAGGTCTGTGATCAGCTGCAGTTAGGTGTTAGTAAAGTGAAGTCACTGTTGTGGTGCAATTCCTTCAGGTGCTCAGAATGCAGAATGGCTGATGCTGGTTGAAAATCTGAGCTGCCTTTAGTGGAGTGGCACTGAACATACGTGTGCTCACCAGAAACTGGGCATGTATGGAGTGCTGAATGTTAGATAAAAGAAGGTTACAGGTTCTGGATTCTATTGGTTCTTTTCCACTTCATTTTTATCAAATAATGGGGTTTGTAACTTACTTTGGAGGGAGATCCTCTGGGGGATCTCTGATTTAACTCAATTTACAGAGTCTGTAATTTTACCTCATAAGAATCAATTTCACTTGTGGAGGGAGATATGTGTCAGTTAAAATCTTTTTTAAAAGTACTTAAATATTTCTGGTTGTGTTCTTATTTTATGAGGAGAGTAACTCCTTTATGGACATACTGCTTTGGAACCCCTTTTCCTGACTCCTTTGTCAAAGGGTCACTGGTTTTGTAAATATAAATGAGCTGGAGAACAGGGGAAAATAGATTACTTTTATTAAGAGAGTGGAATTGGTGTCATTTTACATATGTATTTCCTTTCCAAAGCACACATTTCAAAAAATACAAAAAACCTAACCCAGAATTGTGTGCTTGTGCACCCGTTTGACCAACCACAATACTACAAACAGCTGAAAACCTTTGAATTGGTGTTTGTCACTGGTGTTCAGTGGTTTACCAGACACTTAACCTGTGAATATTCTTCTAATTTCCTTTGCCTCAGTGGAAGTAATCTAAATCTTCACACTTTGGTGGTGTGGCTTCAGAAACGTGGCCAAGATGGGACATGTGGGTCACCATAACATGCCTGAGATTCCACACTGAGATCTGAGTGCATTCCCAAGGGTCTGAGATGGGGTGATTGTGCCTGAAGGGACATATTCCCCCTGCCCTCCCCTAGCAATTTCCCCCCTTTTTTTTGGTTTTTTTTAGGGTTATGTTGCTTCACCAGCTCTCATGTTGATACTGTAGCTCCTCACTGCACTTCAGTAGCATCCAGCTGTGCTTTGTGGCAGTGCTGGGTTGTTGTTTGCTCGTGGCAGCTGCTGCATGCTGTGTGTGCACGTGTGCATGTGTGTGTGATGTCTGAGGCGCTCTCATTTGTTCTCCTTTTGAAATCCTGTCTCTGACCATCCCTCTCTGCCTGGATGGAAAGGGACTGCATTGCTCTGATGTTGTGAACTAACAGCTGTGCTGAATTTGACACTATTTTCTTTATCAGTTATTGCTTTCCTTTTTCAGTCTTGCTATGTTGTATTTAATTTTATTTATTTTTAACAATTGTAAGCACATGCATTCTTTGACTCTCTAGAGATGTGTTGCTGGCTGCTTCAGTCCATTTACATAAACACCAAGCAGGACTGCCCCAAACCATTCACAGGAAGGAGACTACGTTATCTCTTAGGTTAGTTAGGATTGTGTATGTTCCTTGATAACATGTAAGCTAGGAAAAAAAGGTAGCCCAGAGAACTTTAGTGTAGATCCTTGAAGTTCCAAACAACAGCTCTTTTACTGATAAGTGACTCTGCCAAAGCTACTGAATACTGCCTCAATATTTGCTGTATTTGTTTTAAATTCTCAGTATGTCAAATTTTAAGTAGCAGAGGGCTATAAGGTATAAAAGATTCAATCAATCTCTGTGGCTCATGCAGGCTGATGGTTCTGAAAGGTACTTTTAGACACTGCAGAGCAGCACAGTCCTAATACTATTTCAAAATAAAAATTGATTCTAATGCTAACCTTTATCATTTACCCTAGATGATTGTACTTTAGGGTGTGCTCACTCTATACAGCTGGAGAATCAAAAAGCATGAATAGGCTTGAGGAAGATCATGGACTCAGAATAATTTAGCACGCCTTAGCAGGTATTTGTCAAAATTATGGTAATTAAAAAGGTATATTTGACTCAGATTCAAGGTTATAAAAGGAAGGAAATAGATTTTTCAAACCTGGAAGTCCTTTTTGTTGTCTTTAGCACCGTTAGACTGGCATAGGTTAGGCTGGTGTGAAATTTGCTCACTGTGGAGCATTGTACTGACAGTTGTCTGACAAAATGTCCCATAACAGAGGGGACAGGGGCCAATACTGCTGAACCCTGAGAGTCCACAGTGGGGGAAGGCACATCAGAAACCTGTGGCATTGCAGGGCTTCCTAAATGGAGCATCCTGACAGCAGTGTTAGAGTACTCATTCCCAAGAATTTTAGAACTTCAAGATGTCAGGGAAGAGTTAGGAAAGGCCCTTCATGGAAGTGACAGGATAGTCAACCCTTGACCCACGAATCTGGGTCTGCACATGGGCTCTCTCAGGATGCCAGGAGTTCCTTAGGTGCTCTCTGAAAACAGGTAGAAGGAGTATGAGGAGTTTGATTTCCAAGGCAGCACTTCAGGTGAACCTTTAGAGACGAGCTCACTAACCTTCCCTTCATGCTCCCCCTCCCCAGTTCCCGGAGGCTGCATGTGCTTCTCATCCTGCCAGTGCACTGCATTTCTTGTTTTGCGATTACTTTTGTCTGTTGTCCCTCTGTCCTCAAAGATGATCACCGCACCTATGGCCCGAGGTGGGATGCAAATCAGACCACGGTTCCCGCCTACCACCGCGGTGTCTGCTACAGCACCAAGCTCCGTGCCCTTGGGCGGACAGCAAATGCCACAGGTATTTACTGGGTCACAGCTCGTGTGTCAGCAGCTGGGCACAGCTGCACTGCCTGGCTCTCATCGAGGGGAACCTCACAGCTGGGCACAGCTGCACTGCCTGCTCCCAGCAGGGGAGCCTCCCAGCTGGGAACAGCTGCACTGCCTGCTCCCAGCAGGGGAGCCTCACAGCTGGGCACAGCTGCACTGCCTGGCTCTCATCGAGGGGAACCTCACAGCTGGGCACAGCTGCACTGCCTGCTCCCAGCAATGAGAGCCTCACAGCTGGGCACAGCTGCACTGCCTGGCTCTCATTGAGGGCAGCCTCACCAAACAATGAACTTGCTGGTGTTACTCAGGGTGTTGATCTGTTGAGGTTGTGTTTTTCATTTTAAGTTACAGGTTTTTGAAGAGTTTGGGATATCAAATAAAGCATTTTTTTAAGTGGGATAGATCTTTATTTTAACATTTAAAACTTTTCCATGTTCAGAATTGATTTGAGTCTCAAATGAAAGGTCCACACCCCACAAGTGTGCATTTCTGAGTGTTGGACATCAGCACTGCAGTGTACCTGGCTGAGTGGTGTCCAGGGCCTTGCTTGGCAGATGTTCACTCTCTGTACAGGTTCTTGTGTTCTTAGTAAACTTGGCTCATTTCAGTTTGGGCAGCTTCTTGGCATGGCATCAGGGACCCAGAACAATTTGAGCTGTTCTTTTCTTCCATAGTTTTGTGGGAGGAACTGCCAGAAGGTTTCCATTTGTATCAGAGAAGAACCTGTGTAGGCAGGCTGGCAGCTCCTATCCAGCTGTTGCTGGAAAATGCCCGAGGTCAGAGCACTTCATTTCTTCTCAGGAGTTTGCACAGGTAGTGACAGTGACCAGAAAGATTCTGCAGTCCTAGACAAACACATCTATTGTCATTTCTGGTTGGAGATGGATGGTCCTTTCAGTCCAGGACAGTGTGGATACATTGACTGTCACAAACCCCAGCCATGGCTGTGGAGTCAGAGGGGAATTTACTTTGTGCTTTGGTCACTGTAGCAGTTAATAGATACTGAGATAATCATCTCCCATTTGAAATAGCCACAATATTCAAAACTTTCTCATGGATATTTAAATATTAGTTTTGCTTCTATTTAATATTTGATTCATAGGAGAAGACTTCTAGTTCAAGCATTCAGTGCCATAGGGTGATCCTTCAGCTCTGTCCTTGTTACTGAGGAGCTTTGATTTCTGACACCAAGTGAACAGCTCATCTGTTCTCAGTTGTATGGCAAGGATTGTGAAAGTGATGTAGAAACAAAAGAAGAAGAAGAGAAGTTTTTCCTGAGCAATGATTGGAGTGAAAGTGGCTCTGAAGTAGATGCTAGGATGAGTGAGTGAATCTTGGTTTGCTGATGGCTGGAAACAAGCTTTGGAGGCAGTCTGACCTGCCATATGCTTGAGAGCTCTGGACCAGCAGGAATCTCTAGTGTTGGCTGCCAAAACATTTTGTCCAGGTTCTAGGTAGATTAGAAATTAGAAATGTTGTCTTTTGCATCTCTTAATCTTAAAAAATGCTGAACTACAGTTGTCTGTTGGGTATGACTTCCTTGTCCTCAGGGCCCTTGCAGCTGTTCACAGTAGCAGAAAAGGCTGTGGCAGATGTGTGGTTATTAATCACTCATTTCAGAGCATGTCCTCTCCTTGACTGTAGTATCAAAATCCATTTGGATGTGGTGATAGGTAGTTCAGGGTGTATTTTCTCTTTAGAAAAGAATCTTGGTATTGCACTGAGGAGTGCTTTTCAACAGAAGGACCAGGTGTCAATACTTTGTGGTTATTTATTTTTATCCCATATGACAGAACAGTCTGGCCTGTGTTACCACAAGACTCATTTAATTCTCCAGTGAGTTTATTTGTTTGGTTGGGGTTTTTTGCTTCTTACTGTCTTTTCAAACAAAACAAAAATTACTGATATGAGGTTTTATTCCACAATCACCTGGAGTTTTGATTTGCAAGAGAGTTAGAACTGAGAGCCCTGACCAGCCTCATCTCCTGAGTGCTGTTCTGTGCCTGAGACTCAGCAAACTGGAGATAAACTCATAGCTGGGTTTATCTTCCAGGACAGTGTGCTCTGAACACTAAGAATAGCTTTGATTTCATGCATGTAAATGCAAACTTTTATCATGCAGGCCTGAATACCTCTTGGGCAAGACTTAGCAAATTGGAGAATGGTGTCGTGGTCAGGTCCCTGTAGAGTCACAGAGCAGATTCATGCTCAGTGGGCTGTAGCTGTCCATGGAAATGCTTTTATGTGCAGAAATTCATATCCCTCGGTGAAAAAATGTGAAGTTGGATTTGCTGGTATCTCTTGAAGATGCAGGGTATGCAAATGATCAGTAACAATGGCTCAACTCTGCAGTGGAATGAATTCAGCAGAGTTAAAGCTCCAGAGAGGAGGGGGATTTCTGTGTTCAGGGTTCATAACTGTTTTTGTGGTGTGTTTGGTTGGTTGAAGTTTTTTTAAGCCCTTTTTTTACTCAGAGTCAGCTTCAAAGAACATTCCCTAGAAGTTGAAATTTCATTTAATTGTTACAGTCTTAATCCATATACTGCAAACAATGTAGAAACCTAAATCTGAAATCATCTTTAAATCTGTTCCATAGAAAGACGTCTGAAATTATGTAGCAAATGAACTGCCAAAGCCAACCAAGGCAGTAAGTTCAGAGCTGCACACTTCTGAATGCATGTTTTTGCAAATGTCACAATTTTGCTTACTATTAGACATTGGCCTTTGTGGTTCTGAAGTGAAGCTGGCAGAGAGAAAACCTGGAAAGGAAGAAATCTGTTTGCCTGTGCAAGTATTTGAATGAGGAGGGGTAGTGCAAAAAAATTCCATTCATCCAGGGCTTATTGCACAGTAAATGCTTTTTTATCCTTTTCTTCACTTTTCTGCAGCATTTGTAAATGCATGTAAATAATATCCTTGGTGCAGAATTACACACAGAAACTTAAATCTGCCAGAAAACTCAATGAAATCTTTCTCTTTCCCTCCTTCCCAAAACACAAGGGTTTAAGATGATCAGAAGTATTTTTTTGTAACCAACTTGAGACACTTAACAGGGGCCTGATTTTCAGGAATTGATGAACCACTCCAAGTGGTCTTAGTCTGACTTGATGCAAAATGGGTGCAGTATCAATTTGGGCAAGTTCTACATCCCTTGCTGTCTAATAGCACATTAAAGAGACTCGTGAAGAATCAGGGAATGCTTTTTGCAGTGCCCATCTTGGCTTCCTTCCAAACATGGTGAGCTGCCTGGTGTCTGCAGGAGGCAAACTGTGTTTTATAATCTCAGAAATGCTTTTCCAGCTGTTGAGGAGAGACATGCTGTTAAAGAATCCACCTCCTTTGGAAAACAGGAGTTGATGGCTCAGGAGTTGATGGTGGAGAAAGGGAAGATATTGTTTCATTTCAGCCTCACTTGTTCTGTGTATTACCTTTGTGTGAGAGGTTGCAAAGGTACTGGGGTTACTGAAGACTGAAAAAGAATCATATGTCAGGCTGCATTTGCATTTTGAATTATTGTGTAATGGGTGATAAACTGGTATCTACAAGCTTGGTAGTTTTGCACTGAGCTGGGGATTGTTTGTGCCCTTTTTTGGGGAGTATGACCTTTTGCATAGCTGCAATGTGATGTACCAAGCAAAGCATTTCCTGCTGCAGTCAGTGTGTCCATGCAAAAATAGACAATGCAATACCTTTCAATGTGCTAGATATCATGTCCCCTGCACACAGTTGGATTCTTTAGATGGATATTTAACCAGAAGGGCAACACCAATTTGCAGTGCCTGTGATGGGCCTGGGACTCGTGGATTTACTGGAAAATTCACTTAAAAATGGTTTAGACTGAGGGAAAGAGTTGTTAATGCAGAGATGCTAATCACTGACTTACAGAATGGACACATGGGTTAATAAGCCACAATATAACATTGCTCTGCAGGCTAATTCCATTTATCTTTGTAGGTACTGATTTATAGCCTCAAGTCATAAGAACTCTGCATGTGCCTTAAACAAATGTGGTCTCTTAATATCTGCATTACTGTTCCATGCCTCTGCCATTGCACAGGTTTTCTTGTTTGGTTTTAAGTGATTAAGGAGGAAAATGTGTATTTGAACAAACGTGAGAAGTTGCTCAAATTTTAGTGTCATTGACTCTGGCAATGACAGAGAGTGTACAGAATAAACTTAGTTGTTACCCAGGGTTTAGTGCTGTTGTGGAAGTGCTCTTATTTGCCTTTTTGTCCTTTAGGCACACCTCATCACTCTCTGAAGGTCAGAAAGCTGCTTCATTTTTCCTTCCATACAGCTGTTCAGTTTGGAGTTTCTAGCTGCACCCAGATTTTCAGAACTCAATATTTAAACAAGATGTTGGTGATCTGGCTTGCCTAATTTTTTTTCTTCCTAAAGAAAACCATTTGAGAAGCTGCAGTTGAGTCTGACAGACCTTTGAAGATTGTAATTAAAATGTCTAAATAAGGAGGAGTTTTTGACTCATAATTATCAAGGGGGTGATGTCTTTTCTTCCTGCTCTTCTTTACTTCTAATAAAGTACAGGTTTTTCACATGGCACTTCTGACATTTTAATTGCAACATGATGGTTTGGGCAGTGAAAAATAATTATTGTACAGTTAATTCAAGCTATGTGCATTTTTAATGGTCATTTCTTCTGAAGTTGATAAGATTTACTGCCCTGAGAGCTTCAAGAGTGATACAGGTGGGAGTGTCCTTATGGGGGAGAAAGAAAACTAATGCTTTCATTTCTTGTAGGCCTGAGGATACATTTCTCTCCACAGGTAAAGCCTTTTAGTTAGGTTCCCCTCCTCTGCTCCCTTTTGTTATTGTTGATGGTTTCTTTCCCCACGTTCCAGGTCAGCCAGAGCAATATTACCATGATGTCCTCCCCCTCTCCTGTGCAGCAAGCTCAGACCCCCCAGTCCATGCCTCCACCACCACAGCCACAGCCATCTCCCCAGCCAGGCCAGCCAAATTCTCAGCCAAACTCAAATGTCAGGTGAGCCACACTGCCACTTCTGGGCTCTCCTTTAGTGCCATAAGTGGGGGGTTTTCAGGAACATTCAATAATCTTACTCTGTTTCCATTGAAGTGAGTGAATTTTAATCCCAGCTCAGCACAGGTGAGAGGCTGTGCTCAATTCACTCTGAATATATTTTTATATATTATATAAAATATATTTATATTATACATAAAGAGTCTGTGTATGGAATCTCACCAAGGCAGAACTACAGACTGCTATAATGATGCTTTCTAAAATCATATCTGCTTACAGGCTGATGATCCTTCCTTGTCAGATTCTGGCAAGTTTAATTTTGTCCTTGTTTTCCAGCTCTGGCCCTGCTCCATCACCCAGCAGCTTTCTCCCCAGTCCATCTCCACAGCCATCACAGAGCCCAGCAGCTGCACGAACACCTCAGAACTTTAGTGTCCCATCCCCAGGTCCTTTAAACACTCCAGGTAAATGATCTGAGAGCTGTGCTGCACACCATGGCGTGGGCTGTGTTTGGTAACTCTAATAGTGCCTGAGAAACCTGTTATTTTTGGCACAGTGTGAACTTCCAAGAGCTCTACATGGCAGCTGGCATTGCAGGTAGTGAATGTGTCACATACACCACATAACAGAACAGCTTGGATTCCCAAATGAAGAAAATCAATTGAAACCTCTTTTTTCATCACTGAACTATGTAATGGGTTTTTCTAACTTCCCCTTTTTGAAAGAAAAAAGAGTGATACTTAATTTAATGAAGTAAGTTTATAGAGGCATAATAATTCCTTAGTTGCAGCAGGAAGGAGCCCTCAGTGACACTGTGCAGCTGTAAAGGACATAAGCACTTGTGTCCTTTTAAGCAGCTGGCTGCTTTGCTCCAGAACACCTTCCCTGTGTGCCCTGGCACTTTGCCCTTCCCTCCCAGCACAGGCAGTTTGTGATCTGTGAATGGAGGTGACACACTGGCCCCTTCTCATACCAGGGGTGTGTGCTTTGCAGATAGGAAAGGACTCACTTGACAAAAACGACTGTGAATTTATTGTGTTTATTTCATGTTGAAAGCATCAGAGTGAGGGCAAAATAAAGACCTAGAAAATGGGTATATGGAACTAATGTAGAAAAAATGCAGAAAAAACTAATGCAGAAAAAATGTATAAAGTGGGAATTGTTGTTCTGCTCATAGAACATATCATTTCTACACAAAGAGAAGAGGGTTGGACAAGCACTTGGAGGGCATCCAGTTGTGGATTTGGATATTTGACATGAGCTACACTTTGAGAGGGCCATCTTTCAGATCAAGATTCTGAAATGTGAGAATAATGTTCTGCAGTATCTTTTATCACCCTGTGACATGCAGTCTTTCTTTTTGCCAGGAAATCCAAATTCTGTCATGAGTCCAGCCAGTTCTGGTCAGTCAGAGGAGCAACAGTATCTGGAAAAGCTCAAACAACTGTCAAAATACATCGAGCCACTCCGGAGGATGATCAACAAAATAGATAAAAATGAAGGTGAGCTTTCCTGTGTTTGGCCTTGTTATGCATTTATCTGTGTCAGCTCTCTTATCTGCTGAAAGAAGCAATATTTTGTCTTTTGTGGTGGCTTCTTTTCCTGGGAATAAAAATGTCAGAGAAAGTTAGCTTTTCTGTCTTGCTTCTAACCAAAGATTTTAGCATGAAGAGTGGGCAAAATCCTTATCCTTAAATTCTCATCAAGTTTTTTTTTTTACTTCTGACAGTTTTGAAACATGCAGAGTTTATGTTTTGGATATACTTAGGATTAGATGAAAGGTCTTTAATCCTCACTACTTTCTTTAGTATTGGCTGATGTTTTCATTTTTGCCAGTGTGCTGTATTTCTGTCTGCAAGAGTGGAAGCTGTTCCTGTAGTCAGTGTTTGTGTTTCTCTCACTGTTTCAGATAGGAAGAAGGACCTGAGTAAAATGAAGAGTCTCTTGGATATCCTGACTGACCCTTCAAAACGGTAACTTTTCCTATCAGCTTTCCAGCTATTCCCTAATCTGTGTTTGTCACCCAGCCCTGCTGCCATTGAGGCTGTCTCTGGGGCTCAGAGAGCAGCAACATTTCAGCTGAGGTGCCCCTTTGGTGGGTGATGTGGATGGAATTTCTCCCCTTCTGCAGGTGCCCCCTGAAGACGCTGCAGAAATGTGAAATTGCTCTGGAGAAGCTGAAAAATGATATGGCTGTGGTATGTAAGGCTTTGTGCCAGCAGAGATAAGCAACTCATTCCAAAAGGTCTTAAGATTTGGCAGGATCAGTTTGGCAGTTTTTATTACTCGTGCTGTTAAAACCTAAGTAAGGTTGGACAAAATAAGAAAATAGGAAAAAAACCAGACAAGTTTTTTTTGTGTAAGTCACCTGTATGGATCTTTTAACTGAACTTTCAATTTCTTGTGCTCTGTGCCAAGACTTGAATAATTCTTTCTTTGGACTGTGGCTGGTTTCAGGACAACCTTCCTAAACCAAAACTGCATATGTTTGGGATTTTTTTGCTTCACTTCCTCCCTTAATGTTACTATACACAGTTTTGAGAATCATTTGCATTTCATGCCTTGGAAGTTGACTGCTATAAAATTTTTCAGAATCAACAGTAGATATTTCTCATTTTGGTGATGATTAAAGGAAAAGGGACTTGTGTTGTGTTTCAGCCTACTCCACCACCTCCCCCAGTGCCCCCCACCAAGCAGCAGTACTTGTGTCAGCCCCTCCTGGACGCCGTGCTGGCCAACCTCCGCTCGCCGGTGTTCAACCACTCGCTGTACCGCACGTTCATGCCGGCCATGAGCGCGATCCACGGGCAGCCCATCGCGTACGTACGGGGGCTGCTGCCTCGGAGCCAGCCTGTTCTCTGGGGATTGCTGAAACACAGATGGCTCTATGGATGGGGTGACTGTAGCTTTGCATTTTCCCCGTGTGAAGTGTTTAAGCAGTGTCAGCACGTTGGCACCCGGTCCTTGTCTTACGCAGGGCCCCCATCGCTTCCCCTCGAAAGCGGAAATACGAAGAGGATGAAAGACAGACCATACCAAATGTCTTACAAGGAGAAGTTGCAAGATTGAATCCTAAATTCCTGGTGAACCTGGACCCTTCCCACTGCAGTAATAATGGCACAGTTCATCTCATATGCAAGCTAGGTAAGAGGAAAGGGGGAGATGTTCAGTCTGGCTCCTCCTTGGGGTTCACAGGCTGGAAATCAAGCTCAGTTATGCACAAAATCCTCCTGCAAGGCAACCCTGCCTGGCAAGAAATGCCCTGCTCTGATGGACGTGTGTTTGCCTTTTAGATGACAAGAATCTTCCAAATGTCCCACCACTCCAGCTCAGTGTTCCAGCAGACTACCCAGATCAGAGCCCTCTGTGGATAAAGAACCCCAGACAGTATGGTATGCACGTGCTGCCATGACATTTGTTGGGCACGTGTATGTGGCAGTAGTGGGGAAGTGTGAACACCTAATGTTGCTCTTCTATTTTAATGTTTTTTAATATGATTTTTATGACAGTTTCCTTTACCTGCTCTCTCTTTTTTCTCCAGCAGCCAATCCCTTTTTGCAGTCAGTGTATCGATACATGACTTCAAAACTATTGCAGCTGCCAGACAAGCATTCAGTCACAGCTCTCTTGAACACCTGGGCACAGAGCATTCGTCAGGCCTGTCTCTCTGCTGCATAACAGTTCACCTCCTCAATCATGAAGCCAGAAAGCAGCTCTCAGCAGCTGGCCTCTTCCACGTGCCACTGGAAGACCACAGTGTGGGGAGGTTACTTCAGAAGAAAGAAGCCTTATGTTGTTTTGTTTCTAGGTTGTCAGGTTCAGTAGAGAACCTGATGTTAGACTTAGCTTTCATGCTTTCTATCTTCTGCCTCTGTGGACTTTTGCCAGCATTTTCAGATATACAAAATGTGTATATATGGTTCTCAAGACTGTATTTAGGATGAGTTTTTATTGTCTTCTTAGAGAAGAAATTATTTGTGGACTTCCATCAGGGAGTCTGGTATAAGAGGGGGTAGGGAAAAATGTCCTAATTTGCTTCAAAATTTGCTCAGTGCCAGTATTTCTTTCACACTGTATGTTTTGTGACCTGATACTGCCCCAGAAATAAATGAGCTGCAACTTGGACGTGCTTGCAAACTTCCCAGTGGGTGCAGGAAATCTTTCTATTAGCTTTGCCCAGAGATGGGATAAATTACATCCTTTCAAGGCATCCCTCGAATATGTGAGATAAATCTGGATTGTTATACTTGGGGGTGGGAATGTGGAACCAGAGCAGAAAAGGTATTTTATAGCTTATTTTAAATGCAACTTTGTATAAATGGTTTTTGGTTAGCATGGACCATGTTTCTCACTGCCTGTAAGGTCGATGAGAAAGAAGAGATACCAATGTGCACACTGACTTCCTCTATAAATTCAGTAAATGTGTTCATAAAGATGGGGGAGGCACCAACAGTATAATGGCCGAGTGACACAAACCAATCCAGCAGGTTTGTAGCTGCATTTCTTCTTCTAAGAGTCTTTCTGAGGCATCTGGCTTCCAGTGGGAGTTAATGCAATGCAGAATATGAAAATGTTTCTATACTACATCACTTTGTTTAAAGAAAAAAACCATCTCAGGAGTAGAACTGACAACTAATGCATCGTGCCTTGAACAGTGATGGGCACTGAAGTCAGTCACAGCTGCCTTTTTGTTGGCACTTTGAATGAAAGCATTTGCTGCAAGTAACTCTAATTTAATGCATTTTTTGTATTTCCCCATGTATCTAAATTGCTCCTTCTTAAGTTCCTAGTGAAGGAGAATTTCAAATATCAGGTGTTCCAGTTATAATCTGCCCCATCTCTCTCTGTACTGTGCAGCAAACCTTAAAGAGCAGCTGGGCTCTTACAGTAGTGTCAGGAAATTGCAATGACCTCTGTAAATCCATGTGGTGTCATCAGTTTTAGGATGTTTTTAAATGTGGGTACTTAGTAAGCACTGACTGAGGCAGCAGAATGCTGTCAGTATTTTGTACATGAGCTAATGCATTATCTGTTTGTTTCTACTGTAATAAATTTATTATTATTCCTGTGTTGGATGCTAACATTGTACTGCTCTTCCCCTGGAAGAGGAACCCAGGGGATGAGGGTTACTGTGTTCTGTGGTAAGTGAAAACTCACAGGCTTTGAAGGTTAGGGGACAAAATCATAAATGGCTCTGTATTTGATGCACCACATCCTTCCTGTCCTTAGTGAACTGGAAGAACTGGTCAGGAGGTTAATGATGGGATCTACCTGTGGCATGACTGCAGTTTTATCAATACTCATGGCTCATTCTTCCCCCCCAAAAAAACCAAAACCAAACAACATAGCCACTAGAGTCTACAGGAACACTTTTATAAAAATAAAATGTACATTGATTATCTCTACAAGGCAACATCGATGTTTATAAAACTCCATTAGGTTCAGTATTAAAAAATATTTTAGGCAGATCTGATATAATTAAAATATTTTAGTCATGGAATCCAGGCTCATCCTTAAAACATTTATTTTTACAAGCCAGGAAGAGGAAACTAGTGTTCATGTGGTTTCCATCCTTCAAAGAAAAAAGTCATTATTACAGCATAAAGAAAATAACCAATTAGGATAATGAATGTGCAGCCAACTGGCCCAACATAAAACCAGGATGCAAGGAAGTAGATCATCAGCAAAGAAATCAGAGTCCTGTAGCTGGCCAGGAACCTCAGACTGATCCTGGGCCCGCAGTTCTGGCTGGCTCTGTCCCTCACCATGGGGCTGTACCTGATTTTCTGCAGGAGCTGGGGGTTGGTCAGATGATAGCGACACAGTCTGCCAACAAAATCATCCCTGGAGCACAGCACTTCCATCTGATCAGCAAACTGAGGGAAGAGGCATTTAAAAGTTAGTGTCCTCCTGCATATGCTGTCATAAAGTAACTTATTTTATGATTTTCTTCATTTAGAGAATGAGGACTAAAGGAAATGGGGGGATCAAGCAGCACTTTCAAACAGCAGAACTGTCTTAGTGCAGACTTGCCTTCTGTTTTAATACCTAAAAAAATGAACTTGCTTTTCCTGTTTAGGGCATTCATTCTGAATGTTACTCCACTGTTCATCAACCATGAGTCCCTTAATAAATCCCATTTGCAATGTTTTATGTAGGAAAAGCAGAATTACAGGTAGAGAAGGAGGACTCATACTACTGGGAAACGCCCATCCAGAGCACAACAAAGAGGCTGGAGTAAGGACAAATGGAGAGTCCTGCAGGTACAGGGGGAGTGAAGAACAGCAAAGTGCTGGGGGGAGCCTGAGGAAGGCAGGGCTGGGAGCCCTGAGGGAGGCAGGGCTGGAGTGTCCCCGGCCCCGAGGGAGGCAGGGCCGGAGTGTCCCCGGCCCCGAGGGAGGCAGGGCCGGAGTGTCCCCGGCCCCGAGGGAGGCAGGGCCGGAGTGTCCCCGGCCCCGAGGGAGGCAGGGCCGGAGTGTCCCCGGCCCCGAGGGAGGCAGGGCCGGAGTGTCCCCGGCCCCGAGGGAGGCAGGGCCGGAGTGTCCCCGGCCCCGAGGGAGGCAGGGCCGGAGTGTCCCCGGCCCCGAGGGAGGCAGGGCCGGAGTGTCCCCGGCCCCGAGGGAGGCAGGGCCGGAGTGTCCCCGGCCCCGAGGGAGGCAGGGCCGGAGTGTCCCCGGCCCCGAGGGAGGCAGGGCCGGAGTGTCCCCGGCCCCGAGGGAGGCAGGGCCGGAGTGTCCCCGGCCCCGAGGGAGGCAGGGCCGGAGTGTCCCCGGCCCCGAGGGAGGCAGGGCCGGAGTGTCCCCGGCCCCGAGGGAGGCAGGGCCGGAGTGTCCCCGGCCCCGAGGGAGGCAGGGCCGGAGTGTCCCCGGCCCCGAGGGAGGCAGGGCCGGAGTGTCCCCGGCCCCGAGGGAGGCAGGGCCGGAGTGTCCCCGGCCCCGAGGGAGGCAGGGCCGGAGTGTCCCCGGCCCCGAGGGAGGCAGGGCCGGAGTGTCCCCGGCCCCGAGGGAGGCAGGGCCGGAGTGTCCCCGGCCCCGAGGGAGGCAGGGCCGGAGTGTCCCCGGCCCCGAGGGAGGCAGGGCCGGAGTGTCCCCGGCCCCGAGGGAGGCAGGGCCGGAGTGTCCCCAACCCCGAGGGAGGCAGGGCTGGAGTGTCCCGAGCCCCGAGGGAGGCAGGGCTGTGCTCACCCTGTCGTTGAGCAGCGAGGACAGGCGGAAGAGCAGGCGCACCAGAGCTGCGTTCTCGTAGCTGCGGATGGGCTGGAGCTCAGTGTCCCCCTGGTACTGCAGCTCAAACCTCCGTAAGCCATTTATGATCTAGGAATGGGAAAAGAAACACCTGACCTTGCAGTTCTCACCTCAAACACCGTTTCGCTGGCACCTCTCCTAGCCCCAAGTAAGTTGCCCCTCTCTGCATCATAGAAGGAGAAGTTTTTTTCAAGAACAGCCCAGGTAGTGAGATGGAATCATTTTTCTCTCACCTGGTACCTGCCGAGGGGGGTAAGAATGAGGCCATTCTCACTTGCAATGCAGTCTGGAAGCTGTTTTTTCCCATTCTCATCTTGAGCTGTCCCACACTTCATCATCATCTGGGCCAGCTGGGCTTCACTCAGCTACACAAGAATAACACAGTTCTAAAGCAGGTGTTTTTAAGATTTATTTCTCACTTAAACTCATTAGCATTGGAAGCCTTTGACAACCAGGTCAGATACCAAGAACTGCTTAACAGCACCTCAGTTAGACATTGAGATAAACCTCTCCAGATATTTCAGTGCTTGTCCAGTTCTAGAGAAGTGCTCTGGTTTATATCTCCCTTAGCTCCCAAGGAGTATCAAAGAGCTGTCTCCTAGGGCAATTCTCTACAAGGGAGCGTGGCTGCAGAGAAATTAATCTGTTATTTTTAAGTTTAAAAGTTTGTCCATAGCTGCAGTTGTATTTTTACAGCTCTACATTTAGAAGATAATGGAGAGTGTTTAAAATTGCCTGTTTGGAAACATGAGGACAGGCTTGGTATAAACAGGTATAAATTAAACTTGATATAAATCATACAGTCCAAAAGAGTGGTCACTTAAAGTAGGTTTGATACTTAGAAATTCAGAACACCTAATCCCATCTATATTGAAAACAGGTTTTGAAGCAGGTAAAGTTGAGAAGCTGTTAGAATTTACTAGCAAGGTCTTTTACTAGCAAAGCTTTGTGTCCCCACAAGATAGAAGAGACACAGATGTACATTTGACAAATCCTGACTCTTGTTCTCATTGCACAAGTTCTTAGAAAGATGTTACTCACCTTAAAGATCTGACACAAATATTCCAGTGCCTTCTCTAAGTATTCATCTGTTTTTTTGATGCTGTCCTGCCCCATTTCATCGAGGTCATTGCCTGTGTAGGAACCATTCACCTCAGATGGTGTGAATCTAAACCATGAGAAGAAGGACTGGCTGGCCATTGTCTCTGCAGAATGGTCTGATATGGACTTTGCTGTCTGCTGTGCCTGACAAATTAACTGAGCCAGTTTTAACACCTAAAACAATAAAACAAAACCAAAATTGTGTGGGACAAAGCCAAAGGACTACTAAGTATCAATACATGGATAAAAGTGTGCCTTGATAGCTGAAAGTGAGAGCAATCCCAGCAAACTCACTCCCTGAGTGCACATGGATTTGTGCTGACTGCCAGCTGCATTTCCAATAGGGCAGAGGCAGTTCAGTTGAAGCATTTATGAAACCTCAGTGCTGCTTAGGTTCTTCAGCTGCTTTTTTTCTTTCTCCTGCTGCTTTTGTCTGACTTGCTGGTAGGTACTGATCAATCCCCAGTAAGCATGTTTGAGAGAAAATACCATACACTGTTCCAAGGCAGCAAGCTGTTACATTAACTTATTATTTATCAAAGAGAAGCAGAATTTTACAGCTGTGCTGGACTGAGACCCCTCAGGGTCCAGAAGTCACTGTCAGCAAACTAAATTAGTCAGTAATGCAGGGTGTGAAGTTGTCACTCTTAACTTCTCCTGATATGGATGCTCAGCACTGAGAAAACATCAGTCACAGTAGACAGGCAGGTGACAAGGAGCTTGTTGCTTACCAAATTCCTGACTTCTGCACCAAACATCTGTTTGTACTGGAAGTCCTGCCCTTCCAGGCTGTAAACATGACTCTTCACCTTAAAGGAGGCATCTGTAACAGCTGGAGACCGAGATGACAAAAAACTCCCACCAAGAGTGGGGCTCATAAAAAGTCGGTGTTGACGGTGGGGAATAACAAGTTCTGGCTCCAGGAATAACTGTTCTCCTAGAATTTGAAAAAAGCAGTGGAGATGGTTACATAATACTGGTCTTGCTGGGGAAGGTCCAGCTGCCTTAAGGCTGCTGGGCAACTTTATTTAGAGAGCTCTATGGGGAAGGAGGCCTTAATCACTCTTCTTTATTTAACTCTCTCTGCCCAGAGCACAAAATGTCAGCGTGCATTTAATGCAGACCATACAAAGCAGCATTTTAAGTTCCTAATATTTTTTCAACAAAAGACGATGGAGAAACATACTTCAGACATTGATACTTGTCAAATCTCACCACTCCCAAATTCACTATATCCTAATTATCCTGTAATACATGCAGGACTTTTACTAAGTCTAGAGCCTTTCAGAGATATATACAGTTTAAATCCTGAAGTATATAATGAAGTGTAAGAAAATCTGATAATTGTAATTGAGTTCTTTATTCTTTAAAGAAAAATTGTGGAATGCAATCTATGGTGATTAGAAGAGAACTCCAGGCTTACTAAACCACTTGACAAACATTAGTGAAGTCAATTGGTTCTGAATGGTGAAATATTATGAAAAATGGGAGAGAAGTTCCTTCACCTCAGTGCTTCTGAGATGAGATATAAATACTGTGAAGAAAGACAGAGACAGGACAACACAAGATGTCAAAATATCTTTTTACCTTTCAGGATCATTTCAGATAGATTGGGCTGAGCAAAGACTTTAGCTACTCGGAACACCATGAGGGCATTTTTTGGACTGACCAAGTCTGTTCGAAGAGCTCTGTTCAGAAATCCCACAAATAGCTTGGTATACATGAGCAGATTTTCTTGAATGAAGGCAGCCCTGTCAAAGTGAGTACAGGACTTGTGAGTATAGCTATTTAAAGCACTGTTATTTTATCTTCTACCAAATAAGCCACTAAGGGAATTTTTTATACTGTCTCTGGAAAGATGGTCAATCTGCACCAAGACAAAAACTGGTGTTCTAAGAAATCAATTCTCTAGTCCTATAGAGGAATTTAATTCAGGTTGGTGTGTAGTTGCTGAAATCCTGCAGTTTTACTCAGGATCTCCTTGGGGTTGGCTCAGAGCAGCCCCAGGTGCTCCCCTCCTCACCATTTCTCCGAGACGCTGCGAGGCAGAGGCTCTGTGCTTTGCGGAGGCTTCTCGGGCGCGTACCTCCAGGGCTGCAAGTAACTCAGCCACATCTCCAGAACCTAAGCAAAATCACACATAAAACCACATGAGAGCCAATGCTTTCTTGGAAAGGAAGGCAGGGAAGGTGTTTTTTTGTTAATTTTTTTGTTATATAAAGAATTTCACTGGTCTAGAGAAGAGAGATGTAAAGACCAAGAAACAGCAGCTGAACTGCAATAACTAATAACTAGTTCTAATAACTAATAACTAGTTCTAATAACTAATAACTAGTTCTGTTCAGACTTAGGTGGAGAAGCAGGTACATACTGCTCTGAAGGAGGCATCCAGAGGCCAGTGGCCAAAACAGTGTTGCAGAAAGATATAAAGCTTCTCCTGGACAAACCGAGGAATCACAACTCTGCAAAATGATTCACAGATAATCAAATGTATAAACCAGCAGCAAATCTGAAAAATAAAACACCCAACCCTACCAACCAACCAACCAGCCAACACATTTTCACAAATGCAAACAGAGAAAGAACTGACCAAAATTTGTTCTTTTTTACCCGAAACTACTTCAAGCCATTGAATTTCAACTCAAATTATTAAATACCAAATAGTAAACTAACCTTGGGCAGAATCCTCTGGTTGCATTTCTTTTTCCCTATAGACTAGTGCAATAGCTGCTGCTGAAGCTGCCCTCCCTCAGAGGATGTGAGAAACATAATCCATTAGCTCTCGTGTACTTTTAATAATGTACTTCTGTATTTACCATCAAACAGCATAATTCAACCTCTCAAAGCTGAGATGGAGAAATCCCAGCTTTTCAGTTCTATACATTTCAGAGATGTGCTCTTGTACCAACCTTTTAAACTCCTCCAGTGGGCTGGCTGTGTGGGAGTGGGCTGAAGGGGAGAGAGGCTCTGGTTTCAGGCTGTTGCTGAAAGCATGCAGATGTTTCACAAGCAGTCTTACCACCAGCACGTGCTCTTCAGTGGGCTTGAATGACTCCTAGATTCAAAGCAAAAGAGAGACAACCAATGAGTGTCATTTGCTAAGTGTCCAGGGAATTCAGGAAAATCATACTTTCAGATCAAAATACAGGAAACTGCCTCTTCCTTCTAGGCTCTTCACCATAGTTTAGTGCCACCTGATTTTGGACAGGTTTCCTCCCCAGGACAAGCTGCATCAATCTTCTGCCATCAGTTCACTAAGAAACAGCAGCATATTTGCATTGTAAGAAAAGCTACAGTACTCTAATGCACTGAATTTTGGGCTAGCTTTAAAGAACAGAATAACTTGTAGATTTTGACTTACCCCTTTCTGAAAAAAGAATTTTCAGCCTTTCATTATGGCTGTAAGTTCATTGCTGCAGAAGCACAGCAGGTCCTTTGTTTATGCTCATGACTGGCTTTACTGAGTTCTCCTTCCTATGCTGGCACTCATCTGCCTTACAGGAGAGAATAAGCCTAGACAGTTACAGTCAGAACTGTGAGATCCTGTTGGCTCCAAAATCCTCAGGGGGAGAAGCAGCCTGGGTGGGAGCAGCACAAGGAGTGCTGGTGAGCCACAGGGATGTCACTAATGAGCAAGGGAGTGAAAAGGCAGAGCAGTGCTGGTTCTCCTGGGTGGGTCTGCTGCTGAATGTGCAGCCAAAGCACAAACTCCTCTGCTACTGTCATCTGCTTTAACACTGAACTCATCTCAATCCACCACTGAAGGCAGATTCTGAGATTTGTATTCTGCTTCACAAAAGCTGAGAAGAATAATGTACACGAAATATAAGTTAGAGCTGCAAATATAATGGAAAGTGCTGGAAAGGTGTATTGGATTAACTGCAAGAAGTTTCCAGTGCTGGAGGCAGGGAGGGAGTGTCTGTCTGTCTATGTCCTTTCTCAGCAATGCCTGAGGCAAAGCAGATGTCTTTTTGCACTCTAAGGTTTTGAATACACTGTGACATTCACTCCAGGCTCGATGACAGACACAGACCTGCAGTGCAGCCAGACCTGAGACTCTCCTAAGGGAGGGATAAACCTTTACCAGTTCTAATGAAGGCTGGCCTTGTTTTTGAAGCTCCAACTTGTATCAGCACATTTTCTTTAGTCCTGATGAGTTTATGCAAGAAGGTAGAACTCTAAGAACGTGTGTGGTCCTTGGAGTTTGGACCAGGATCTCCACAGCAGTTAGAGAGGCTGAGTACTCTGCTACAGGCCTTGAAAGGGTGTAATTTTAAAAATCCCAAGCCCCCCCTTTGGAATTTACAAAACCACTGTATTTCAAGACATCATTTTGAGTAATGTTAGTAGTTTTTCCACATAGTAGTTCTTACAATTTCCTCTTAGCCTGGACCACCACCATTATGAACATCACTAGTTTAAAAACTACTTTTCCCCACAAGTGTTCTTGTTGTCAAACCTTTTCATACAGGATGTGTCATTCTTAATACAGTAATTAAATAAATGTTACAGCAAAAAAGATTTAAAGTAGTACTTTCTGTGTTCCTTTCTAAACAGCACCTTGAGATATCACAGCACTTAATTAAAACAAAACAAAAGAAGGATTAAAGAGCAGGGAAATGCCATGTAGTGCTAAAGAGCTTTATAGGACATAAGCTTAGCCCTCCCCATTCCCAAAATGAAGACCCAATGAATAAAGGGCTGAAGTAGGGAAAGAGGAATCAGCAATCTGTTCCAACAGGAATGTTTTGGCATGCACATTTCCTGAAAAATCTGCAAATGTACCACTTGTGCTTTTGCAAAAGTGGACAGTCAAGTTGACATTGCCACCACAAATTTAGTATTATCCAATGACATTTCCTTGGCTAAAACCCCCAGATGTTACCTACCTTAATCTGGGTGAGAGCCATGCAAATTCTGATCTTTTCTTCCACGCAAGGTTTGCTTAAATGACTACTGTGTGAGAGGCAGAAACCTGCCATTGGTGAAGACAGCTTTGGTGCCAAAAAACAGCATAGCTGGTAAGTCTTACATTGCAAGAATGCATCTCTAGAAACAGAGTTTCCAATTAGTCACCATGGCTAGAGTTTAACTCTTTTCTCCATGACCATAACATGCTAGAGCTCAACTCTTTTCTCCATGACCTTTGCTAATATCTCTCAGTATCTGTTTCAATTTGGTGAATTTCAGTGCAGCCTTCTCAAATTTTAAAACCACACCTTGGCAGAAGAAGCTGCTGTACGGCCAGCACCAATACACTTCGCAGATTATATGATGGAACAAGATTTTTAAAAAGGAAACAAAACGAAAAGATGGCAATACTTGGTATGCGTGGAGGGCCTGGTAGCTGGATTGGGCAGGACTACCGTGGTGTTTACTGGAGATACTGAGTCGGTAGTGGAGAACCTCCAGCTGAGACAACAGAAACAAAAAGGAAGGGGGGAGGGAAAAAAGGAGAGAAGAGAGCAAGAGAAAAAAAAAGTGAGAATGAGCCCAAGGAAGAAGGGTGGGGGGAAAAATGAACATCACAAATACAGTCAGGGACAACATATCACAATAACAACTGCAGCCACAGTATCCTCTTTTCCTTTCTGGTTTTCAGTAGATTGATTCCACAGTTTTCCTTACCCTTTATCGACCTGGAAATACAACTGGGAGCAGGTGTCAAAAAAGGCTGTTCTCTTTGCTGTGCTCAGAGCACAGACTGGGGGGGATATGGAGATTTTGCCAAATAAATTCCCCATTTCAGAAGCAACTGAACTGCAGCAACAAAGATTTACACACCGATACAGTGTTTTATTAAAAATGGAGTAAGAGAGCAATATTCTGCAAGCTTTTTTTACATTTCTTCTGAAAACTTTGCCATTTCTTCCTGTTCTGCTGGAGGAGCACAGTTTGTACGAAGAAGAAACTCAAACTGGACTTTCCTGTCCAGAGAAATCCTATGTCTTCTCTCTACTTAAAGACCATTTGAGAGGGCAGCAGGTCTTGTGAATTTCCTTGAGGAAATTTCTTTTGCTGTCAGGGAAACATTACACATCTAAAAAGGCAGAGACATACCTAGCACAGTGCTATATGCTGATGCAAAAGGCATCTTGCCATAACACTGAAGTCTGCAAGCCTCAGCCAGATCCCTTCTTGAAGGAACAACCTGAGCAGCATTTTCTGACAATGACAGTGAAGAGGATACTGTAGCAACAGTGACACACATGTATGAAATTAATGAAAAAACATAAAACAAAAAATGTACACTACACAGACCCCAATGACTGTTGTCAGGCATCTAAACTAACTCTCCAGATCACACCTCTGCTGTCTTTAAACAGCCTCTGCCCCATCTCCTCCAGTGTCAGTTTGGCAGCTTTTGGTTTCACACCCTTGGAGTGGCAGGATTGTTACTGCAGGCTCCCCAAGAGCTTGGGCAGATTGTCTGCTTCCAAAGTGACTCCCCTGCCACAGGAATCTGCAAGCCCCTGGATTTTAATGAGTGTTCCACATGCAGTGCTGGGGGCTGAACACCTGGCATTGGAAGGTCAGGAAGCATGACAAAGTTTTATCAAACTACTTCTTTTTAAGGGTTTCTTGTGGTAACAGCAGAAGGGAATAGGAAAAAAGATGCTGCACACTTGGACTCTAGATCATCAGAGAGAGAAAAAACAAACAGACAAAAGAATTGGAAAATAGTTGAATTAAAAGGGAAAACAGTGACAGCATAGCAAATAACATCAACCTCAGGTTCACAGCAGACCCAAAAAGAATTCAAAGCTGTAATGTGTATTTTCTCAGAAGAAATTATTTACTAATCATTCCCATTCCACTGCCTCCTACTTACAAAGGGAAGTCTGTGATGACATTAATAAGGTTTAAGGAAAGATCTATGATTCTTTCTCAAGAAAGTTATTTATCTGAGATCTGTCTTGGCCCATGAAAGCAAACAAATCTGGCTGCTGGACAAAGAGTGAGCAGGTTCTGCAGAACCTCACCCCACCTTCCAGTACAGATATGCAGCCATTTCAAACCACTGATGGTCAAACAGCTCGAGAGCCAAGACTGAATGGACACTAACTACCCTTGCTCCCAAACACACAGAAGCCTAAATGGAGTCAAGTGAACCTGCACAATTATCAATGATTTTAAGAATAAGGTATAGGGCCATCTTGGCTTTCCACTCAAAGTCTTTAATGCTTGTGTTAAAACAGAATTTACACTTCTGGATGTTCTACTTCCTCACCTGAGGAGCTACATGGCAGACTGTTCTCCCTCAGCCCACCCAGTCTACAAAGTTCAGTTTAAGCATCACAGGCTAATTAATGAACACTGTGTCCCTAACTGATCTGGAACCTTTCCTCAGTCCTGCAGGAGAGATCCTTCATCCATTTATGTATCTCATGGGGAACTCCAGTCTCCCATTCCACTGTTCCACCCCCCCAAAGAGGAAGACTTCCTATTTTACATGTTCATGATTACTTCCCATCAAAGATGAAACTAAAATACCATCAGGGAGTTATGGCCTCAGGCTGTGGCTCAACACACCTTGTGGAGGATCCTGAAGTGCTGATTTCAGAGAACTGTAAGCTCTACCTAGGCCCTACTCCACCATAACGTGGAGGGTCATTGTCTGCAACTGCTGCTCCCTAGTGCTAGAAGAGAGCATCTGAAATACAGAGGGTGAACAGAGGAGAGAAGTTTAAAGCAATCATCATTTCTGGCCTAAGCACAGCGCTTGATGCACAGAGACTGGACAGACAGACAGACCAAAGGTACTTCAAGCAAAGCCTTTCCATCACAGGTGCACAGCCATGCTGCTGGGAGTCCCAAGTGGAGACTTTGCAACATTAGTGAGTTTGCATTTTGACCTCAACTTTGAGAATAAAAGACAAAACCCATCACATTTCAGCTCTCCAATGTTTTTCCCTAGCAAAATATAAATGTGTTTTATTTCATATCCTGTGGAGTGAAGGATTAGAATTTTTCAATCAACTCTCATATTGTACTACAGGAATAAATCCTGAGTAGTTTTTATCATTTCTCTTCCCTTCTATGAAAGTCCCACCGAGACCCAGAGGGAATTCAGAGGATCAACATTTTCTCCTTCAAATTCCCTTTACATTTATAATGCCTTCAATCTTAGCCTCCTCAACACTTACTTACTTCTTACATGCAGTAGTTTGCTACTGAACAGGCCACCACAAACTGCTTACAACAGTGTATTATCAGAGCAAGAGCTTGTCAGATAATCCAAATTCTGTAGCTACAGAACTGCTTCTGACACCATTATGGTGAAAAGCATTATTTTGGAGCATGAAACAATAAAAATGGCAGTTTCGTAAGATTTTTTTTAAATTTGGATTTAGGCTAAAAAATGGTTACAGATATTAGAAATCACTAATTGGTATTTCAGTAACAGTTGCTATCTCTGCTGGAAATCAATTTTAGCAATCATGTTGCCTCAGGGGGATTTAACACAATGGTTTTATAGTGGCATCTTCTCAATCATTAGTACTTTGATATTCATGTTCAGATTGTTGTGACCATCCCACAAACTCATCTTGAACAAAAAAAACAAAAACCAGAACAAAACTAACACAACTTCTGCAATGAAGGCAAATCTGGATGACACACTTATTCACAACATTCTTTGTAACTGGATTATCAACTCTGGCACACTTATGTAGATACTCAGATAAGTTATTTCCTTCCTTTGGACCAACATACAAAAAAAATTTCTGCACAGAATAGAAGATTTACCCCAAGGTAAGAGCTCAACCACCAGGTGATGTTCACGAGTGCAGTACAAACTATTACCTTGACGTGAGGGGACTGCATTTTCTGATACATTTCCAGTGAATAATGATGAAGCCACATTTCAACAAAGATCTGCAAAACAAATATTTTCTCAGCTAGAGAAAGAGAAAAGATACTAAGTACCTTTCTAAGTTACAACTTAACTGCTTTCACAGTGGTTCTTTGTTGCATTAACAGGAAGCAACAGCTACACTGCTCAGTCCCAAAGCCAAGCTACTAAAGCAAACTGGCCTAACTGCCTCTGCTCTAAAAAGAGATCTCTCAGTGAGCAGAAAAAAACATTGCAGGACATTTTCTTCCTTAAATGCAACGTACCTGAAGCAGAGTTTCTGATCTCCAGATCTCCTGGGAGGCTGGGTCAGCGTTCACAGAGGGCTGGTGGGCAATGTGCCTCTTCAGCAGGCTGGGGTGGTGCATGCCATAGGAGGAGAAAGGCACTGCTGGGGACCTTTGAGGACAAATGCATGGAAATACAGAAGTCAGGAAGGCTTGGTGTGGTACAGGGGGATGTAGGGATGCATCATTGCTTTTAATCAGTATTTTTAAAACAATCTTTCAAACTGCCTAGTTGATTACACATTTCAAACTTCTGCAACTTTCTGTAATTACTAATAACTATAACCAAACACTGCATCACTATCCCTATGTAATAAGTACATAAACTTATTTATGGAAGTGTGGAGGTGTTTTCCACTTGTTTGATTTTGCCATATTTTGTCTGCACTGTTCCCACAATGTGCCCCTGACACTGGAGCCATTACCTGGGAGTAGGGGAAGGGATGGTTCCCCCAGGATTTGAAGAAGGTGGGGGAAGGACACTGCCTTCTGTGGGTAGGAAACATTTGAGGTACGTGTCCACCAGGATGAAATAAGCACTGTTGGAAGGGCTGACGTGATGGGTGACAGGTGAGTTCTGTAAGAGACACACAGGATGCACCTGGGGTTAAGCACTGTTGCTTTAGGCCAGTGCTGGGGAGTGATGCCAGACCCCCTCAGCACAAAAAAGCAGAAGCCCAGTGGTTAGAAAGGGTGAACTGGTAGCAAAGAGCCCTTGGAGCAAAGGAAAATGAGCTGTCAGAGAAGGGTTGCTGCAAACAAGAGAGGTAACAGCAGGCAGAGGAACCAAATAACCAGAGCCCACAGCACCAAGCTTTGGTTCTGACTCTAGAGAAATTCTTATTGGGTACAGGGGGACAGAAACTATTTGGGATCCATTGCCTGCTCCTTGTTGCCATGAGATTGCTTACTAGTGTTTCCAAGGTGGGTATTTTGTTTATTATCCAGTCTTGGCTCATCAAGTGAACCCAAGCAATAACAATTTCCAACAGAACAGATGAAACTGCTGTTAATTTAGCTTCACAGCACCCCAGCAGGCTCTTAGAACATTATGGAGAAAGGCCAGTACTATTTTAAGGGAAAAAATGTACAAGGTGCTTACCTTCTGTGTAATCAAACTAATTGCAAAGTAAAACATGTAATATTCAAATGGATCTGGAAAAACAGAGTTAAGGATTACATAATAAAATCCAGGTACAGCTCTTAGATATTGGGAGATGCTGAATAGACACAACAGTTGTACTTTGTCAATGCTAAAGTACCTTGCTAGAGCTTTTGAGCGAGTTCAGCCTTGGCTTCTTGCTTTCCAGCCTACTGAAAATTGGCAATTGAGGTGTTCTGTGTGTGACAAAGTGTGTTTGTGCTACTCTTGGCACATCTGACTATTTCAAACTGAAACCAGCACAGCTACACTGCTTCCAAATGTACTCTAGCTGCAAAGTGAACATGCCCTTTTCCCACCATATTGCATAAACTACAAGTAGTTACAAAAACAGAAATTGTGAAATACAGGCTCTACTGAGAGATACTGGGAATTTTGTTGTTGACTTGATTAAGGCCAGAAATTCCAACAAGGGTCTGTAAGAGGACACGTTTATTTTAAATTGTAATCTAAACATTTCTGATCAGCCCAAATTCTTCAGCATGACCATGATTTACCCTATATAGATGATAAATGTAGAACAGAAACACTCACGATCTCTCAGTTTTAGATATTTAAAAAAAATTAGATATCAAATGATTAAAAGGATACTAAGAGCCAAATTCAAACCTAAGCCACCAGATGAAGGAAACTGGACTTTGTTGTGATATAAAGAGCATTCTGGTAGGACTTGCTCTTGTATTGAAGCCTTCACAGGGCCCTGAAAGACAGAGTAATGAAATATTAATCTGGTTACTCAGCATACTGCAAAGCATGTTTTCAGTTAGTGAGATTCTGCATTCCAGCATTTTGGGATGATCTCTACATCCAGCTCAGTGGGATTTTATTGCATTGCAGTAGTTGCATGTCCAAATGCAGGGTCTTTAGGGAACTCTCAAACTTTCTCTCTGAAAATGAGTATTCAGTATTCTTTTAATTTAAATTGGGTATTTTTTTAAAAAGCCTTCACTGTGACTTTCCCAGTTGGAGCGGGAGCAGCAGAGTATTGGAGTCTGGCTGCTGGTTTTGTTCAGGTAATTGGGCTGTGGACCAGCAATTACCATATATTTAAATGGGGCTTTCTTTTGTTCCTTTTGATGTAGGACTATCTGAACCAATTTCTAGATAGCATCTAGGTGGTGGCAGTGGAAGAAACAGAGAAAAAACCCTGCAGATGAACACTTTTGTTGGAAATGTGACAATTCACATCCAGAGTATCAGTCAGACTTCAAACACACGGGCACACAGCACAGGCAGGGGAGGCACTGCTCTGTGATAAGTTTAGAAAACCACTTTCAATTCTGCAATAACCACACAACTCCCTCTGGGGACAGAGTAAGAATCCCAGTGCAGCTTTCCTGGCTGAACACACATATCCAGCTGCTCAGAACCACAATCTCCTAGAGATTCTATGTCTGGAAACCCTCCTCCTCCAGGAGCCATTACAAGAAATGAGTCTGCTCTAAACCTGGAGCACTGAGGCTACACCGTGGCCTATACTGAAATGCAGGTACAAAGTTCCAATAGCAGCAACAACCACATTCCCTTCTTACAAAATATTCAGTTACTCACTGGAAGATATGAGACTGGGAAATCATATCTGTACTCCTCTGCTTGGAGTTTGTAAACCAGCTTCATCATTGGGCCACTGCAAACAAGCACCAGAAAGAGAATCCCATGGTAAATACCCTCTGCTGCCTCACTTCTGTCAGCTTAGGTTTGCATAATGGAAAAAGGTCAAATTCACCAATTCATTTCTTAATCTGTGGTGAAATTAATGAATTTACCTGGGATCCAGGAAATCCAAAGCCACAGAATATTCATTAGGATTTGTTCTTCCTTGCAGGCAGCGAAGATTCCAGCCCACGATGATGCCATCCAGGCTGCCAAAAATGCTCTCCACCAGCCATGGGAAGATGCCATGTAGCTCCTTCAGGGAAAACAGACACAAAGAATTGATGTGCACAGTTCCTCACTTGGACAATGTCCACTGCATGTACTAGAACACATAAGGACACGTCTGCCATTTACTTATGATTGTTTCTGGATCATCACTGGGCAGAGGAGCCATTCAAAACATTGCATAATAACATGGCAATTATGGAGACCTATCCTGATTTCTGATCCCACTGAAGTCGCAACAATGCTCATCAGCATCACTTGCAGTTATTTGCCATATTTTAAAAACAAGTTTTCTTTGTAGACTGAAGCTGAAAAGTATTAATGAAGGACGATGAAATGAAACAACCCTTTAATGACTAAAAAAGGTTCTTAATTCTTGGCAACACTGGATTCCCACCGTTTCACTAGAGGCCCCCAAAACTCAAAATCACAGAATCAGTTAGGCCGGAAAAGAGCTGGAATCATCGAGTCCATCCTGCGACCAAACACCACCGTGTCACCCAGCCCACGGCACTGAGTGCCACATCCAGCCCTTCCCTGAACACCCCCGCAGGCTCCCCGGCAGCCCGCTCCAGACAGCGCGTCTGGAAAAGACAGAGGAACAAAGAAAACAGTAACATAAAAATCCAGCTCCCCTGAAACTTGCCAAGCAGCGAGGCTCTGACAAAGCAGAGATGCTCACCTTGGCAGGCAGCTCCTCGATGACCGTCTCCAGATCGTGGCACCTCTGCGCAAAGGGTTTGTTGACACAATCCGCCTTCAGCGTGGCCTGGGACAAACCACAAGGGAAATCCGATCACGGCTGCCGGGCAGGACAGCTCTTACCGCGGCCACGACGTGCGAAAATCCCCCCTGGCGCCGCTCCTCCGGTGCAGCATTCCCGGGGCTGCGCGGGCCGGCCGCGGCTGCCCTCACGGGCCAGCACCCGTGTACCGAGACCCCGCCCGCCCGCCCCGGCCCGTTCCCNTCCCACAGCGTTCCCGCCGCCGCCCGAGCCCGCGCGGCCTTTCTGCGTCACGGCGCGCGAGGGTGACGTCACCGCGGCGTTGCCATGGAGACGGCGCCGCGCTGAGGGAGCGCTGGGCCCGCGGCGGGGCCGCTCGGCGCCCTCGCAGAGCCGCGGGATCCCCCGAGCTGGGAGCGACCCGCAGGCATCGCCGAGTGCAGCTCCCGGCGGTGCACCGGCCACCCCGGCAATCCACCCTGTGCCTGCCTGGGAGCGTTATCCAAACACTGCGTGAGCTATGTCAGGTTTGGGCCCATGAGTGCTGCCCTGGGGAGCCTGTTGCAGTGCTCAGCCACCCTCTGCGGGAAGAACCTTTTCCCCATATCCAGCCTAAACCTCCCCTGACTCAGCTTTGTGCCGTTTCCTGGAGTTCTGTCCCTGGCCACCAGAGATGAGATCAGTGCCTGGCCCTGCTCTGCCCCTCGTCAGGATGTTGAGGGCCTCAGTGGGGTCTGCCCTCGGCCTTCTCCAAGGTGAACCAAGCGCGCCCTCAGCCGCTCCTCATAACGCTTCCCCTCCAGACCCTCCCCATCCTCGTGTCCCTCATTGGGTCGATCTTTAATAGCTTAGTGTCCTTTTTATGCTGCGCTGCCTAAAACAGCACACAATATTCAAGGTGAGGCCGCCCCAGTGCAGAGCAGAGCGGGACAATCCCGCCCTTGCCCTGCTGGCGATGCTGGGCCCCCAGCACACGTTGTCCCTCCTGGCTGCCAGGGCAATGGTGACCCGCATCCAGCTTTGCAGGACCCCCTGGAAAGGGGCCCTTCCCACAGCTGCTCTCCAGCCTCTCATTCCCTGTCAGGTTTTCTGTGCTTTAAAAATGTTCCCGACATGTTAAAAGTCTTTTTTTCCCCAGCTGTGATCAAAGAAGGAGTCCTGAATCTTCAGCTCTTGTTTCAAGGTTGTTTATTTTACTTTATGTATAACATTCTTTCTCTGACCTGCTGAGGTCNAGAAGATGGAGAGAGAAGAAGAAGAAGGAAGAAACCCAAAAAGCCACGAGGTTCCTCCATCTCAGCAACACCTACCCCCCTGTACTAAAACCCAAAAACTACTTTTACACCCTGTGACAAATGCTGTGGTATTATTACTCTATTTAGACTCTCGTGACCTGTAATTCTTCTTTTAAGGTTGGCAATGGTTCCCATGGGCTAAAATCCAAATCACAGGTGTTTTGGGCTCTGTGTCAAGATTTCCAGGCCCCTGCCCAGGTCCCTGAGCCTCCAGGGCAGTCAGAGACAAGCCCTGGTTCCCACAATTCCCAGTCCATGCACACAGCCAGGATTGCCCTGGCCCAGGCGCAGAATTGGTCACTCTTGTTAAATTCCATGCCGTTGGTGACTGCCCAGCCCTCTGACTTACCGAGGTCCCTCAGCAGGGCCTCTCTGCCCTGGAGGGAGTGCCCCATAACCCGTGTTTGGGGCTCCAGGGGTTTCTTTGGCCCTACCCAGTCGTGGTCTCCAGGTGTAGCGGGGCAGGCAGAGCCATCGTTTGCTGATCCTGGCATGGGACAGGCACCGTGTGAGCAAATTAACAGCAGTGAGGGCAGAGGCAGAGCTCAGTGACAGCACACAGCTCCTGGCTGCTCTGAAGGACGGTTTTGTCCGAACTGTGTGTGTGTTGTGCGCTGGATGCCATGCACGCTGGTGTGCGTGTCCTGGGTGGGATTCCTGCCGTGTCCCTTGGTATCCGGAGACTGAGGGAACGCGGGTCCTTGAGGGGTCTGCCTGTCCTCCAGGTGGGGATAACGAGCTGCTTTAGCTCCAGAAAAAGCTGCTGGGACTTGGCAAGGCTTGTATTGTGTGAGTGTCAGGACGTAAGGAAACAGTGGACCGGGCGTATTTTCAGTGAGTGATAGGATCGGAGAAAGAACGCAAGAGGAAATAAAGGATTGGGTGAATATGTGGAAACACAACCCTGGAGGTGCTCAGCAGGGATGGCTCAGTGATCCCTGTTGAAACAGATAGCTGCATAGGAGAAATGTATCAAATTATTTTAAGAACTAGTGGAACTGCTGAGGAGAACTGGAACGACAGTTTGGTGTGCTCTGGAGCCTACTGAAATCGATGACAAGGGCTCATTATCCCTCTGATATAGAACATTTTCACATGTATATATCAAGATTATATACGTATTTTTTTTCTCATTTTGCAGATGCAAAGACCAACGTCCAGAAAAGTCACCCTATCTAGGTTTCCTCTGATATGCCACTTCCTTTTTCCATTCCTCCCAAATTTTAGCTGTCTTTAAGCCATAGCAACAAGAAGGGCTTTTTTTCTTGTTGTTGGTATGTTTTTCCTGAGAGAAGTATTCCTGAGGGAGTTGGAGGCTGAGCTGTTTTCTGCAAGTATGGATTCCATGAATTTGGGCTTGTTTTATTTTTTATCATTCATTGTCAGAGGTTTCAGTTGCAGCAAGTCCAAGCTGGGAACACGTGACTGTAGCTTTAACCTGATTAGTGAAAGGAAACATAAATTAGAAATATCTATTTTAGAGAAATAGCATAGGCATCTGATAACATAGACCTTGTTGGTTTTGCTTGATTAATTTAATATCTTCCTGTAACTACATGCTAGAGTGTTTTAACAGTGGAGACCTGTCAAATGCTTTCTTTTGGCTGGAGAAGTGTTTGGGTGTTGATATGTCAGGGATGGGTGAAATGATTAGAAAACATCCAGTTTGTTCAGCTGTGATGGGGATAAAAGCAGACTACCAATTAATGAGAAACCATCTGGAACAGGGCCTGGATTCATATAGGTGAGGAGAAAAGGGGAATTTTCAGAACTGTCATTATGTTTCCAGCCCAACCAAAGTAACTTCTGTCTCCAAAGCTGTTCAGTTCGTGCAGACATCAACTTTATAGGGTTCCTGACGTGCACAGGCGTGCCAAGGCTGTCAGCCAGAGTTCCACATGGCTGGAGATGAGACGTCATGTGTAGTCTGAGAAAACATTAACTCACCCAGTGCATGTGATGGCTTCTCCTGAGAAGGAAATGTCAGCAGCATTGAACTATTGCAGGATGAGACATCCCCATCTCCACCCAGTTGGAGTGTGCAGCTCTTTGGGCATCCATTGTCATTTTTCTTAATGATTCCTACAAATTTGTTATATTTTTGCCTGGTTTCTGCAGGCAGAGATGGCTTAAGATATTGCATGACAGTATGGTATGAGGAGCTCCAGCTTGCCTCCCACAGTCTCGAGAGCACCTTAAGGATAGTCTGATTTAATAAGCAGTGTATTTTGTGCCTGTTTATGTGTACTTGGAGTTTTGCAACTTTGGCAGTCCCATTTTGAAAATTTTCCTCTCCATATGAAGCTCTAGAAATTTGGTTTTAATTAAAATTGGATTTCTTGCACAATCACATGAATCCAGGAGCTTGAGGCATAACTAATCTCAGCATTTCAACGCTTGGGATAAAATATGAGTACTGGTGGCAGAGTGTGTGAACATAATGCATTATGCAGGGGGCTAAAGCAACTCTTGGATCAAGAGTCTGAGGAAGCTGCATATGGTGACCATTACTGAGTTTTGCTTTTTTAATATAGTGGTTGAGGTCTGGAATTGGGCATTGAAAAGCAAATCCACACTTAAGGTAACATTTTCCATTCTAGTTGCTTGTGGTCTGTATTCTGGTTTGAAGTAAGGTTAGCCTGGGCAAGGAAACACTTTGTACCATTTGTGACAGGCTTTTCCTGTTGATTTTGAAGGAAATAGTCCTTCAAGCTGATAACTGCTATCATTTCCAGAAATTTCCCTGTTTCTAAAACAAAATCTTGTTGCAGTAAGATAAGGATGAATTGCTCAGCTTTAACTAATACTTGAAGCATGCAGTAGGAGCTGTGTTTGCTATTTCTGCTTTGCCAAATTGATGTTCCTGTTTCTCAGTTCACCAGGTTTCTGCCAAGTGCCACTGATGGCAAAGTCACCTTCTCCTCCTGAGCTGCAGTTCTGCCCTGGGGCTGTAGAACAGGGGCACTGTGGAGGAGGGGGGTGCCTTTGGCTGCACCTGCATCCCACCCTGGATGTGCACAGCCAAAGGCAACCTCCTCCTTCACAACAGAGCACTGTGCACATCCAGGGGAGGTGTCAGAACCCTGGACACAAAGGATTCAGGCTTTCTGTACTTACAAAGGCTGATCCTCAAAAATACACTTCATTTCACCTGAGGCCACAGATGAGGCTTCCAAATTTGAGTGATAACACTGAGATTGTGAGTATGTAGTTGAATAAAAATACGTTATATCACAAAGTGAAAAATTTAGAATTTAAATGTTTTGAGATACAGTAATATATATATATAACAAGATGGAGGTTTTAGGGTGTAGTCTTCTCCTTCTTCTTCACAAGTTTGGGTGATTTTGTATGTGCACAGTGCTCCACACAGCCCTGAGGGGAGGAGTGAGCTCCTGATCGAATGCTCCTCTGTTTTTGGGATTTGTTACAGAGCCCCAGATCAGCCTCTGTGCATTTCCACCTGTGCAGTCTGGGCCTTCCAGAGAGAATCTTTATTTGTCAGGTAATTACTGTTCTCACTTAGAACAGAGACCTCTTTGTGTTCCAACACATTTCCAAGTGTCTTCCCAACTGCAGGATATTCATCAGTGTGGTGAAGTGTCTGTCCTTCTGCAGAGGGACAGTGACATTCCTTGCTCCACAGTGCTGGGTACCTGTGAATGTGATCACTCTTTCTGTGTCCCTGAAAGGCAGCTTCTCTGTCTGCAAGATTTGTGTTAGGTGAGTGTTCCCAAGGAACCTGCCCAGCTATCACCATGGCAAGATGTCCTTGGATGAATTTAACATCCAGCTCGTCTTATGACCCCAGTACCCAAAAAAACAGGTAAATACAGCTCTAAGCTGCTTTCTAAAATGAAATATAATAAAGAAGAAATAATAGCCTTAGGAAGGGAGGCAGTTCAGAGCTATAATATGAATGGAATAATCTGTAGTTGGTTGGTTTTGTAACTGATACAGTATTTCATGTTATTTTTATCCTTCCAGTTAAAACAAGATACTGCCTTTCTTAAAGAGCAAAGAATATATTTAATGATACCTTTAATAATCCCTGCTTTCTTTTTGAAAAAAAACATACCATATTTTGGAAGCAGAATGTCTCTCCCACTAATGGATGTCTGCCAAGTGGCTTTCATCTTTATCCTTTCTGATTCTGCAGTCATTTACCCATGTGAATAATTTGCACTCAGAGCATGCTGTTTTTAGCTCCTGGCAGTCAAGAAGAGAGAAATCAATGTAGATGGCTGGGGTGAGTGACCAGGAGGTGAAACTTGAAAGCCTTGAATATTGGCTGCTTTAGCCTGACAAGCACGATGAAGCGTGCATGAATGGGGAACTGCATGGAGCCATGAAGGAGCATCAGTCACAGGACCTCAGAGACTGTAAAAAAGAACAAATACATAAGATCTCCTGAGGCAGAAAGCAGAGATGTATAAGAAACTTCTGTGAATATTGAAAAACTTCTGGTGTAGATTCACCTTTCAAATATTTTACTCACATTTATTGTCCACCTTTTTTTTAAATTTGGCTTAACAATGTGGGAGGCCACATGTTTTCATGAAGATGCTTACAGACATGGTATTGACATTTGCATTTAGTCAAATACACTTTTAAATATAGCTTGGATTTATATGATTTTTAACTTCTCAGGGCTGACACTTTCTTGTTCCTTGAAGATTGAAGATTGATTTGTTTCCTTGCAGTACAAAAGTTGAAGTTGCTTTTCTAATGTAACACCATTTTGAATGTAACAGATTTACCACGAGCCATTATTTGCTTCTTTAATTTTATTTCTCCTTCCAAGTGCCCAATTCTGTAACCAAAATTGTCACGATAAAATCTCCCAGTTATACAGGAGATTGAATTAAGGATGGAATTAAGAGTTTCTGCTTTGCATGCCAAGCCAAGCGTTCAAGAGTGTTTGAAATGTTGAGATGAGAGAAACTGCCTTAGAACAGGCTGTTCTTATCCTAAACCAGATTTCTTGGTGTGTTTCCAGCAGTACTGAACAGAACTGAGAAATGGGCCCCAGAACTAAAATTTGGGACCCAGTAGGACAGGCCCTGTTCTATTGCTTTGCTCCCTGGGGTGTTAGAGCCAACCTAAAGCAAACTGTGCAGGTGCTCCAGGTTCATTCCTGCTGTGTGTGACAGCAGAACACAGAGCAGATAGACTACCAACCAACAATTCATCCTTTGCATGTGAAATTCTCGATTGCCAGATTTCCTGGGTTGAAGTTTATTTTGCATCATGAGACTGGATTTAAAATAAACCCTACAGTTCTTCACTGTGTGTCAGTAATACATGTAGGGAGCTCAGTGGGATCATATCTGGTGCAGGATGGTACCTAAGGGCTTACAGGAGTACCATAAAAACCAGAACATCACATTGTTCTGTTCTCCAAAATACTAAAGCTTTATAATCTTTCATCTAAATAAGAAATACTGTATTGTAAAGTCACAATAAGTGCCTATAAATCATTCAAGTTTGGAGAAAAAGTAAAACCTTTGCCTGAAGGGAAATATAAATTTTTATTCCTGCTGTGGTGGGAAGTGAATGTGACTTGTAGGATTGCTGTTGGTTAAAATGAAATACAGTTTACTGCATAAAGAGGAAGGATTCAGACAAGTGCTACGTGCAGGGTTGTTTCTGTTGTGCTGTATAAGTACATGGCTTAACTATCAACAGCTCCTGTTCTAGGGAGCTCAGAGACTGACAGAGTAGGAATCGTGCCTGGACTGGGCTGCCATTCAAGGATACAGTTCATATGGAGCTCATAGGATATGTCTCCATATCCTGTTCTTACATCCTTCAAGTTCAGAAGTTTAGGAATTGCTGAACAAGCCACAATAGAGGAGGAAAAGACATTGGCAACCTTAGGTATCTATAAGGTGATATTAGCTGAAAGTNGAGCTCATAGGATATGTCTCCATATCCTGTTCTTACATCCTTCAAGTTCAGAAGTTTAGGAATTGCTGATCAAGCCACAATAGAGGAGGAAAGACATTGACAACCTTAGGTATCTAAGGTGATGTTAGCTGAAAGGTATTGAAATGCATAAGCAGAAAAACCCAGAAATTTCTGAGTGTTGGTCAGCTCCAGGGGTTAAAAAATCACCACCATCAATGCTATTGCTGAATCTAGAGCCCAGTCAGTCATCTCCAGACCTATCAGCTGTTTTGTGCAGCACAAAGCACGATGTCATGTCAAGAACTTTACTGAAGCAATGCTTCAGGAACAGCCTGGGGAAGATCCTCTTTCCTGTAGGTGTCCTCATCTCTTAATCTATTCACTAAATTGTGTATTAGTTTCTAAATGCCCTGAGACATTGATGGATTCTGCACAGATGTTTCCCAAAATACAGCCCACCTGGTAGGACAGAGTACTCATCAAAACATCACTGGAGAACAGCAACAGCTCAGCCATTGGGGACAGTTGGGTCTATTCCCACCTCAACCTTCCCAAGTTTTGGGGCACATCCCTCTGTGTAAGTCTCAGTACAGACGTGGAGGTAGAGTTAGGAACGAAAGAAAAAGAAATCTAGATGTAAAGTGAGACAAGGACACTCGAGAGGGGTTGTCAGAACAGTGGGAAGGCTGTTGGTAGGGTTGGCTCAACACCACGTGCCCTTGGGAGTGTGGCTGTTGTCCTGGCTTAGGGCCCAGTCAAGAGCCAGAGTCAAGATTATGGCTCTGACAATGAGAAATTCAACCGTAAGGCAGGAGTGGAGTTCAGAGGTGATACTACAATAAAATGAGGGCTTTAACTTGGGCTGTCCTCCAAGCAATCCTTTCCCTGGGGACTGGAGTGCCCCATGGATAAGGGACATCTCGGGGGTAGGTGAGGGATGGGGTCGAGTGGCTCTTAGGCAGAGACAGTGAGGTCACAGAGTCATGTAAGTTGGAAAAGGCTTTTGAGATCATCAAATCCAACTGTTAACCCAGCACTGCCTTCTCAGCCAGAGCCTTGCTCCCCTCTGCTTCCTTCTGAGCTGTGTTTGCTGGGCTCAGTGAGGATGGTGCCCACACCAGCACCATCCAGGCACCACAGTTCACCAGGAGTGTGACAGAACCAGAGGTGCAGCCTGCACAGCAACCCTCAGCAGGGCATCCACTCGTGCTGAAAGCACTGGGGCTGTCACTGCCAGAGAGGAAAAGAACCATACCATGAATTTTTCCTTAGCACAGCCATGGTTAACACAATCACCCTCAACACCCACTTATTTTTCTTGGGACAGAGCTACTGTCCTATGTAAATAGAGATCAAGTTCATTGCATCCTTCTAAAGGACCTACTATCAAATTGTGTTTAGAATTGTGCCGAGGTCCAGGGAGAGGGCAGAATTCCCAGTTTCACTAATGAACTTTGTTTCCAAGCCTGTATCTTTTTTTTTCTAAACTCTTCTCTATTTCCCAGAAATGTGTTCTGCTTTTTGACCCTTAGAATTCATATCTCATATTTCGAGCATGCTGACAGATTCCAGCTCCATACTTCCTTACTTCCTGTCCATGATGGTTTAACTTCTGGGCATTCACATTGCTTCCCCACCATCATCAAGCTGTGCAATTCTTTGCCTATTGCTGTCGTTTCATACTATTGTCTTGCTCTTCTCTGAGTGTTTGGATTTGACATTCCTGTTACTTTAGTAAAAGGAAGTGACTAAACACGAACTTTTACATCATTTTACTCTTACAGACATTATATGGCTGATCAGAAATGCCAAATCACAACCTCAAGGAAAACAAAACTTTGGTTCTCTTACATGAGCTATATTTGCAGGATGAGAATTCATGCTGTGCTGTCACAGATGAGCAGGCATCAGCTTGGAGCAAGGAGGTGCCTGTGGCTGCTTCCAACATCCGGCCTTGTTAGTGACAGTGACAGTGACAGTGACAGTGACAGTGACAGTGACACTGACACTGACAGTGACACTGACAGTGAGGTACTATGTTTCAGAAATGTAGACCCCTGTCCTCTGCAACAAATAGTCACCATTAATCCTCACTTTTCTGAGTCACTGGGGAACCACCAATGAAACAGCTTGGACTCAAAAGCAAGTTCCATCTTTAATTTAATGTGGAAACTGGCTATGATGGAGAAGAGCTCTTAACTGTAGTCTGATGTGTTACTCTCTGTCATGTTCTCTGTTGGAAATGATTTCCAGTCTATCACATGTTCTCAGTGAGTTGCTACTGCCTCTGTTGTGATTGTTGCTTTGAAATTAAACCTTGAATATCAGGTGACTTCGTGTATCAGTATAAATACAACCAGGATAGAAATTTGCTTTTGGTTTTCTAGTGGGTCATGGGAAATGAAGTTGACAATTTGTAAGCTATGATTTGAGATGATTTTGTGTTTATCTTGAACTCATCTGTCACATATTTGCATTTATCAGGAAATCCTATTTAACTGTCCAACACATCCATGAGGCATGAGCTAAACATTGGCTGTAGGTGCAGAGTTGTGGCTTAATGGATAAAGCTTGTGGTTTTTTAAAATAGCAGAAGTTACTTAAATCTCCCTTTTTCTTTCTGGTTATAAATCCCTTTATAGTTCACATTCTAGGACTCCTGCTGGGCTGTGACTGTACTTGAGGCTGTTTTTCAGAAAAGCCCTGAGAAGCTGGCTCAGCTACCCAAAGGGTCAGAGGACAGGCAGCTCTCTCAGTCTCAGTGGGTTTCTTCCTCTCTGACTGTTCATTTAGGGTAATGTTCCCAAAGCCTTTATTCTGGGTTGTAGCATGGGCTGCTCCCTGCAACGTCAGGGCCCAAGGTGCTGCAGTCAGCAAGGTGTCAAAGGGGACACGATTTGCAGTGGGTTTCAGAAGCTGCTGCTTTGAGAGTGGCTCTTTCCAGGTCACCTCATTGCTCTGGGCTCACTGGAGGGGCAGCAGTAGGTGACAGGCCTGGCAGCACTGAGTCCTCTGCAGTGGTGCAGTGACAATGTTTCCTTGGGTCAGACAGAGCTACTTTGGCAAGTCCTGTTTTTCTAAAGCAGAGACTCTCCACTGTTATTCCACTGCTGGAGTAACAGCAGTCTGGGGGATCAAGAGTGATGAGCCTGAAGGGAAGCAGCACAGTGAAGATGTGTTTTGCTCTGAAAACTTTTATCATCCTGTAAATCAGAAGCTGGATGACATTGGAAAAATCCATTAAACTTAATTATCAAGGAGTACCAGATACAAAGAGGCACTCGTGGCTCAGGAATTTTCTGAATTTTAAGTATTTGGAGGCTGAGAGAGCATTTAGGGAAAAATCACTGCATATTTATTGTACTCATCCTGCTGTAGCCTTCCCTGGGCATCCAGTGCTGGCTTCTGTAAGAGACAGGAGCAGTGGGCTCTCAGTTTGACCTACCTGCCTGTTTTTTTTGTTCCAATATAAATATAGTCAACATCTAAGCCTATTGTTTAGAAAGGATGGAAATGTAAGCAACACACACAAGTTTTCTTTCAATGAAACAGTATCTGTGACCATGAAACCAGGACAGGACCGTGCTGTATATCTTTACATTTGAACATTGAACTGTTTCAGCGAGTTTTAGTTGTTGTTTTTTTTCTCTTTCTCAACAATGTATGGAGAATAGAAAAGTTTTCTCAATATAAGCACTTTTGGTTTTACTGTGTTTATGTTTTCAAAACGGTTATTTTGTTGATCTTGAATGAACAAGCCTCCAAAATATGGTGTTGGGCAATCTTGGCCACTAATGTGTGTGTGATGGGTGTGTTTATGTGTGTGTCCAGCTGTTCAGACTGACTGAATTTCATGCCAGGCAAGGAAGTATAAAACCTGTACAATCTCCTGAGAGTGCAGACTTGGCAGCTCTCTGGAATCCTGCACAGGTCTGCCTTTGATTCCGCAGCAAGTGTCAGACCTTGGGGGGGAAGCAAAAGAGGGAAAGTCCAAGTTGGCTCTGACACTGAGATGTGGCACCATTTTAGCACAGGACATGAAATAGAGACTGATATTCAGGAACTGGGTTTCATTTGTCCCAGGCAGTGGGAAATGGATGTAGGCAAAGGAAGGAAAAAGTGTTGGTTACCTTTTGGCAGGAGCAAAGGGCCTGCTGAGGGTTAGGTCTGGAAGAATTGTTTCTTTGGACCTTGGTGATGGCTGCCTGGTTTGAAGGACGAAGTTTTCCCATTCCAGGAGGTGATAGATGCTGGGCAGAGCTGCTGAAAGAAAAGAATTGTCCCTGTGGTGGAGGCATGGCCAGACTGCCACGTCAGGATGGAGCTGTCAGGCAGAGAGCAGCCCCAGGCACCAACTGTGCCTGGGAGATGAAGGAGGGGGATGAAGTTTTAATAATAAGGCACTGTCCGTGCTCTTGGGCCACCCAGAGGATCTCTGTAAGTGATTATGGATTCCACATGTTTTGGAGGTGGAATGCTTGATGGCTGTGCAGCACTCAAGAGGCTGCACCAGGAATTGCCAGCTGGGAAAGCTGTGTGGACAGGAAGCAGATCACAGAAAGGAAAGCAGCAGCAGGAGGATAGATGCTGATGGGACAATGTGATGGAAATACTTGCAGACACCTGGTAGGAGAGCTGTGGGTTTCTGTAACTCAGCCAAGGGCCTGAGGTGACAGAAAGTTTGGTCACTGTTCACCTACAGCATCGAAAAACTCTGCCTGAGCTAGGCAGTGAAAGTGGAAGCACTGTGAAAATTGCTGGTGCAGACAGAAAGGAGAAGAGGGCCAGAAGGGAAGCCAAGATGCCATCAGCCTTGTGGCTGTGGCACCTGCAGCTGCATTTTGATTTCCTGAGTTTCAGAGAGGATGAGGTGTGAGGCTGAAGGACCATGTCCATTTTCCATTCTGCCTGCTAGCATGGAGCTCTGGAGATGCACACTGTGATCCAGTTTCTATGTTCCAAGAGCTTTCAAATTAATTTAATTTTCATTACACTAGGACACACTGTCCCATTACTGCTGAAAGCCCTTTAATCTGTTGCAGACAAACCCCAGATGTTTCTGTGTGCATTATTTACTTTGTCCTTTCTACAGTGACCCTGGTGCAGCATGTAGAAACTGTTTCTTTTTGTTAAATGCTGCTGTTTCCATTTGCCCTTTGGTACGGAGACCAACCGCTCTGCTTTTTATGGAAAAAAACCTCACAAACCCAAAAAAACCACCCCAAAACAAACCAAAAAATCACCAAACCAAACCAAAAAAACAAACAAACTACCCAAATAAAAACCCCAAACCAAATCAAACCAAACCCCAAACAAACAACGCCTCCCAAACAACCTCCCACAAATCCTCAAGGTTTTCTTAAGTCAACCTTTTTCCTCATGCAACTCTTTCTTTTGATGACGTCTGTGGAAAGCTACCCATTACTGTACTGGCTTAGGGTTTGAATCCAGAGGAGGTTTGTGAAATGTACTGTGATGGTGCAGCTACTGCCACATGATTGAGAGAGGGATCATGTTATCATTGAGAACTAGAATGCATTGCTGACAATAGCTTATTTGCATTTTCCAATCTGATAAACTGAAAATGTCTTACTTCAATATGGTAAGAAACTTAACCAGCTGTTGTACAAAGAAAGGTCTTAAAATTAATTATGCAAGGCAGAAAAGAAGGAGAGGATATGCACGTAATTCTGAAAACAGCTTATTTTCTATTGAAATAAAAATTAGTACTACTCAGACATCTCAGCTCAGGTATTCTTACACTATATATTTAACACTGATGAAGATGAATATTGAAATTCTGAATGTGGGAAAGCAGGGGAATGTGGGATTTTTTTCCATTGCTATTATTCATGCTCATGAATGAGCAGCAGTTGACTTCTTGCATTTTCTACCCCATATTCCAGCTGAGTAAATTTTGGGACTATAATATCACCATGTCCCTAGAGGAAAGAGTGTAAAATTTTGAAGGGAGGAAGGAGATAGAGTGTGGGAAAGTGGCTAATGAAAAGTAATGCAACAGCTCCAAAGGGAATTGTGCAACAACCTGGAAACACCATATTTGAATACCAGGGGATTTCCAAAGCAAAATAGCAGCAAAGGATAAGCAGGGAATAAGAAAAGTACAGAAAACAAACTCTACAAGGCTGATTTTCTCTTTTCCTGCATGCTGCTCTTCCACTTTCTAGGGAGGAAAGCAAACAGTTTCTTGTACTCTTGCATAAGGAAAGGGTTTCCTCACATGAGCTCCCAGGGCCCTTCAGAAGGAAGTTATTGTGAAGCAATGCTGTTATTCCTGGAACCAAGACAGAACCAGGAGCCTACATCTGTAGCTGCACAGTACCAATAACATTCATTTTTTTGCACCAGAACATGGCAAGGGCTGTTTATGGAGCTGGGGTTTATGCTTCTGTCAGCCTCTCCATTGCTTTGCTTGTGAAGGGCTTGGGGATCATAAGGGCAGTTAAGGACCTGCTCTTCCCCCATTCTCTTGTGGAGAAACTCAGCTTGCTCTGTTTTTTTATATGTGCTGGCTCTCTGAGATCCTTATCTACTTGCAGCTCTCACACATCTGGCTTCTATTTCCAGGCACTTCTCCTTCCCAAAGAGCTGGAAGTGCAGCAGGGAGAGAGCAGCAGTGCAGAGTCCTTAGGCTGTGTTTGAGCTGGGACTCATGAGGGGAAGGGCTGAGGCAAGTGTGAGGGAGTCTCTTCAGCAACTTTTGGCTTCCCAGAGGCGCATCCTGGTCCCCTCTTATCCTTCCTGCAGCAACTGCACATGTCCTCCCTTACCCCCTTTTCCACACACGGATGCTGGTGGATGTCACTGGATTCCAGTGGGAAACTGCAGAACTCCAGTGGGGATGCTGTGTGGATGCTTTCATTTCTCAGGAAGAGCTGCAGGGAGAGGCAGAGATGGGGCCTGCTGACTTCACAGGAAAGTACAATCTGTCTGGCTCCATTTCATCAGTCCTGCTCATTTTGGAGAGAAGATGAAATACAGATGCTAGTCCTGGTCTTGATTCCTGACTCAGAAATTGTAATGTGGTGAAGCACTTTGGAAAGCCTCACTGTGCAGAGCAGCGCAGCTCTGTCATTCACCTGGGAATCCCAGAAAAGCCTCAGTTCTTATGTAGGGGAATTTTTAGAAAAGATTTCCCATCCTTGCTCCTTTTTTTGAGAGGATGAAGTTGTTTACAGATGATCTCTTACGACAAAAGTCCCTGCTGTTTTCATATACCCTTAACACGAAGACCTTTTAAAAAAAAGTAAAAAGTGAAAAGAAAAATGTTGTAGCAGCTGCACAAACAGCCTTACACAGACATCACGTCCCCATTGGCTGAGGTTCAGTATGTGCAGCCCTTGGAGTGCTTGCCCTCATCTCCTGTGTGGTGTGAGCTTGACTGACTGCGTGGGGCCAGAACACGGACCAGGGACCAAAAGTGTGGGGATGGCAGGGGGAGGGAGAAGTGGGATTGTTAGGTAGGGGATAATCCCTGCTTTGTGGAGTTGGGTGTTAGAGGCTGGAGAAGCTTGTGGAGAGCTTGGAAGAGAACACACAGTTAAGCTTGTGGGTTTTGCCAACATTTAAATAGGCATTTACCTGGATCCCTCTCCAATATGGAGAGCAGCCCACGAGAGAGCCTGTGCTGAGCACATTACTCTGCCTGCATGCAGACCTCTGCCCTGTACCAAACCTCAGGAGGTTTCTGTTCAAGCTCAGCAAGGTTCCTGTGGATGATGCTCTGTTGCTTGTCAGCTATTCTCCTTAACTCAGTCCAAGCCAGAGATTTGCTGGTGTTGCATTTTCATCTTCATTGATTCCCTTTTTGACTTCCAAATTATATTTCAACAGCACTCCTTTTCCTGAACATCTTTCTAGGGCTTTCGACATCAAAGGGTTCAGGATTTGAGCATGTTACTTCTCTCTTGAAGATCCCTGGCAAAATCACTCCTCAGCTTCTCAGGTGATGTGCTTCCCCCACGTGTTCAGAGTGGCTCGTGCTGCCCTGTGCTGGGCTCTGGGGAGACCAAGGGACCCCCAGCCTGCACAGAACCCAGTGAGCAAACTGATCCAGGCTGCTCCTGAATGAGCATGGCAGCAAACCAGTACTCACTGGCTGGGGCTCACTGAGGTCATAGAAAGCACACAATGGCAGCTGCACAGGTAGTTACAAATAGATACACACACACTTTACAATAGATATATTATATTGAGTACTTTCAGTGAGTTTAGTGCTTCCATGTGGGTTAAAACCCTCCACAGATATCCTTTGGGGTCACAAATACAATACTCCAGCCTATTTTAGACAATACAGAGTTCAGGCAGAGTTTGCTGTTGGAGTCTTTGGATGCACACAAAGCTCCCTTTTGTTTTCTCCTGCCAATACTTTCAGCTGTTATAGTAATTGTACTAATGAGGTTCATTCTTTAAGAAAACTGCTGGATTTGGTCCAGAAGGGCACTCAAGAGTTAAGGACTGAATCAGAAGGTTTCACTGTTAATCTAATATTGAGCATAGTTACAGTGTTACAGAAAGAATAAAGTGCTGATGTTTGCAGTAAACTGTGCCTGGATATCCTCACTGAATAAAGTAAATGGAGAAGAGTTTCCCTGGGGCAATGGTTTGTGCCATGTGTCCCCCCAAGTAGAGCTGTGCAAAAGTTGACTTTCACTGGGTTAATGTCACTGTGAAACAGGGGTTGTTCTGGTATGCAGAGCACTTCCAACAGGCATTACTATTTATCCAGCAGGAAAGGAAGAAGGGGGCAGCAGCTCTGCCTTTAACCTTGAAAAATTCAACAAAGGTAGAGCAGTCCCTGAGATTCTGTGGGTCCCTTTAGGCTTTCAGTGGAGTGAGAAATGGTGTGTGTCCTGTGACTGTCCTGTTCAAGTGCTCTCCCTTTGTTCGTGCTTAAAGTCCACGGAGAGAGATACTCTGAGTGGGAAACTGAAGGACAGTGTGCTTGAGGAAAATAGTGCCAGAGTAGTATTGGACTGTTGATACTTGCTGTCCTCAAGATGTAGGTTTGTCCTCTCCAGTCATCTGTCACTGCCCTGCTGCTGTGCTTCCAAAACATGGAATGCTTGTGATCACCCTCCAACCCTTCAAGGCTTTGTTGGACGAATCTGTTTAGCCATTCCAATTGAAGCCAGAAGTGTGTTTTCAAGATTTGAGATGAAGTCCTGCCAAGTTTCTCAGCTAGAAGTGTGAGAGTTATTCCCTGGCATGCTTTCAAATTAAAAAGAAAACCAATAAAAACCTTGATTCAAAAGGTACTTAAATGTTAATCTCAGCAAAACATGAACCTATGAGTAAATTAGGAACATATTTCCCTTTTCTGATTTCAGTAACAAAGGAAGAAGAATTTGGTTTTCCTGAATCAGGGCAGTTTATGGGTTTGACTGTCATCCTGAATTCTGAGGAATAACAGAGGGAAGAGAAATATGAATGAGAAATTGTTGAGTACCAGAATTTCCCGATGCCAAGTATCTGTTTTTCCAGATGCATGAACACTTGGTTTTTGTGGGAGCAGACCCATGACCCTCAATAAAGTAAACTTGTTTGTGTGCAAAGGAAAACAATGTGCAAAGTTTAGTGTGTAGCAGTTTCTGAAGGACTGTACTGAGACAAACGGATCACAAGCAGCAACTGTGGAACTCACAGACATGTCCCTTAGAAATTCTGGACAATAAATTCCCTGAATGTTGCCTATTATTGGGTTATTTGATTATCATATAGAGTTAATTGATATTCCTGGGTTATAAATAACCCTGACTGAAGGAGGGGACAAACAGCATATCAAATACATCCAGTTTGGCTTTTGGTTGCATGATCTTCGAAGCTTTCCTAGACTCTTGTCCAATGGTTAAAACTTAATTTAGAGCTGGGAAATGTAAAATGCACCTCTTATTTATTACAGTTAGAGCTTGGTGACTGTAGACAGTGCTCTGCAAACAAACACCAGCAGAAGGAGGCATCCTCCTGAGTATGTTGCAAAATAATTTGGACAGTGTAGGGACCAAGGCAAATGAGGTTATTTAGGACACTAGTTTGAGAATGTCTCATGAGTTTGGTGTGCATTTAGAGTTCTTTTAATTTATAATTTTAAAAGATGATGTGAAGAGTGATAAACTGAGTGTTAATATCTTAGCTTTTCTTTATTGAGTACAAATATCTGACTTTCTTTGTTTTCTTTACTACCCCTCAATTAATGGAAAGCAGCACTTAAGAAAAGCAGGCAAAATACTTGAAATGTCCTTCATGCCACAAACCTACTCTTTTGCTGCACACAAAGCTGCAACCTTGTTTTTCTTAGTCTGGCCCTGGACTGTCCTGAATCTTGCTTCAACACAGAGGTCTCTTATCTTTTCCCAAGGTGGCTCCTTGATTTGCATCTCCAGGTTTATTCTGCCAAATGAGAAGAATGCTTACACCTCATGTAGATGTTGGGGTTCTTTGGGATTGTCTCCGAGCCTCCAGGTTCACAAGGCTGCTTATGAGGGGTGTCTTTCAACCAGCAATCAGCAATCAGCAATCAGCAACCAGCAACCAGCAACCAGCAACCAGCTTTCTTCTCCTCAAACGTGGCTGATGCACCCATGATCTGAAACCAGCTTTACTGTCAGAGCAGCAGCGACTTCAGATGGCAGCTCTGTGTGTCAAGACATGTTGGAGCTTGAGGTAAAATTACATTGGCTTAGTGCAACAGAATAAGCAAAGGTGCACAATGTCCCCAGCAAGGCTGCAGGAGAAGCTCCTCGTGCCTCCAAAGCCTGCCCTGGTCCCTTTGGTCAGTAGATGACTCCCTGTACTCTCCCCACCAACTCAATCCAATGGCTGAGACTCTTCTGAGAGGGAAATTGAGTAAGAAATCTGAGGATTTATACCCTTTGATAATTTCTTACCCTCCAAAAGGCAGTTGTGGTCTTCACGTCAACCTTAACAATGCCAATACTTCAAATATTACATAATATTCAAATTTGATCTCTTGATTGCAGATTTAGACAAAGATGTAGCAGGACCCCAACAATATAAAGGATAATTTAAAGATACTCTGCCTTTTTATAAGTTAATTAATAATGATTCTGTTAATAATTGAAATTCTACTTAAAATTTCCCTGAGTATATATTGGCTTGTAAGAGTCTTTAAATACCTGAGTCCCCTTTCAAGCAGCATACAAGAAATTTCATGCTGGCTGCATAAGACAGAAAGTGAAGGGCTATGTATGGAGATTTCTGCCAAGGCAAACTGTGCTCCCAGACAATGATTGCAAATGCAAAAGTTTTGACAAACAAATAGAAAAATAGAGGTCAAAGTCCTGAAGCCCAGCATGTGAACTGCTAAGCAGCTTCTGACATGGGAGGGTCAGTGCAGTTTGTAGTATCATATGGTCAAAGTTGAATGCTGCACCAAGACTGTAAAGATTACACAGTGAAAGAAGCAAAGACATTTCCATATCAAAGAGACAAATGAGTTTTCCTGTGACAAGCAGCTGTTAGTGGGGATAGTGGTAACTAGTCCTGGCCTTCCCAGGCAATCCTTGGCCTCTCCCTTGGTCTGGGAGATGACACTCTCTTTTACCTTTCTTGCCTGTTCCAGGTCTCCTCCTTGACTGCATAACAATAATTTTCCAGATACAGAAGTTTGATATGTTGAGTTAAAACCCAAATCTGGAAACTGAGAGAAATTGGAGAGACTACAGTTGAGTTCTCCACAGCATTTGATGAAAGTGAATAGGCAAAATCCTCTTATCTTATTGGTACTGAGTGGTCAGCCCTGCTATTAGTTTAAAAGGAAGTGTTTTCCCAGAAATAGCAGGATGTTGATCCTTTAAGCATTATACTGTAATTTATCAAAAATGAAACATCAAAGTCATGTAAGGATTGAGAAATTCTACAAAATCAGCAATGTTTTGCAATGGAGTGAAAAGTCACATTAAAGCTGAGGAGGCATGTTTACACATGCCAAATATATTTGCCAGGTGAGACTGAGGTGTGGAGACCAAGAAATTATTACCTATTGACCATGGTTTTATCTTGGACAAAAACATGCATTTTTCTTGGACTATTTTCAGTTCCCCAAGGTAACCTTATAAGAAGATACAACAACAAAGACATTTTAACCTATCAAATCCATTTCTTGTGATATAACATATGAGATAGTATTGCTTAGTCAGAAGATAAAGTTTAGTGGGACAAGTTCAGAATCTGCTCTGAAGTACACGTGTAAATGTGCACAGGTGAATTCCCCTTCTTCCAAATCTAGCAGGGAAAGGATCACAGGTAGCATCTTTCAGAAAGACAGCAGGCAGGTGTGGAGCCCTGTCTTTAACTTCCTGAGTGCAGGGAGAACTGTCTAATGAAGAGGCTGTTAGAGTTCCAGCTGGGGCCAGCTGCACTGAGCAGCAATTCCTGCTGCTCATCGCTGCTCTGTGAGGGATCAGGTCTGTCCCAGGGAGCAGCTGTGCACAGGCTGGGCCCCAGAGCCCCTGGTGCTCTGCAGAGCAAGGTTTGCAAAGTGCTGCTTTATTCCAGTTGTCCTCTTGTGCTCATTTACAGAAGATGTATGCTGTGGACAGTGCTAAGAAGTACATATGAAAAAAGAAAATAAGATTATAATAAACTATAAGGTAAACTAAGAGTAAATATAAAGGTTCTGAATTAAAGAAATATGAACATTGATCTAATATCAATGTCTATCTATCAATGGACAAAGACTCTCTAACAGTTTGGAGTTACAAAGTGTATGTTTTTATTACGGCCCGGGCAGTGCATGGGATATCTCCCTAATGCACACTGTGAAGTTTTATAGGTGATTACAAAGCTTTTATGTACAAAAATATTGAATATACAAAATACAAATGCATATTCATATCCTTGTCATTTCCCCTTCTCCACTTTGTATGCTAATTGGCAAGGAGGCTATTAAGCATTCGTGGTTTGTTTCCTGAAATGAGTGGGGATATTTTTTATGAGGAATCAAAATTATGAAGTAAACTAAGTTTTCCTCATTCTGACCCTTTTACCTTTCAGCGTATTTGTGACAAATGAATCTTTGGTAGAATTTGCAGTTTCCTGCATTTGTTTCCTGTCATGGAAAAGTTGGTTATTGTCCATAAAATTGACAGGCAATGACTTACTAGATCTAGGATATCTTATCTGGATCCGGCTTCTGTTGGGTAAAGCTTATCTGTCTTTTTAGCTAACACAGCATGTATCCTAACTGTAATCTTAACTTTTCTAAATTCTTATTTCCTCAAAATTAACATCTCAGTTCTAGCTCTATACAGTGTGTTCAGCTTTTATTTCTTGGAGTAGTTTTACAGGAACAAAACACCCCAAATTTGCAGTGTAGGACTGAGGTAATTTCCCCAGCGGTTCATGCAGGGCACCTTTGTTAGGTAGCTAATGTGTCAAGGATGGAAGCCAGAGACACTGTGAGAAGCCAAGGAATAGTGTGGAGATTTCTCTTTGAAGTGCTCCAGGAATGAATGTGTTAAAACTTTTCCTCAGAGACATACACACACAAAAATTGGACCTGCAAGGAAAGTTTAAAAAAGAGAGTGAAAAGCCCTTCACACCTAAGAGAGGAGGAAAGAAAGAGTACAGCGTTCGCTTTTTAGCAGCTTTTAATGTTAGAGAGAATGTAATCGCTGGGGGCAGAACCCAGTGCAGCCCGACCTCCCTCCCGAACTGCCGGGATATATCCACTCCCCCCGAGCAGGGCAGGCGCCTCCTCGCCGCTGCTCCGGCGGCACAGGGATAGCCATGACCACGGGCAAGGTCTGCTGCCTGCTGCTGCTGACGCTGGGAGTGCTGGCGGTGGCCGTGACACTGGTGGTCATCCTGACGCAGCCCAGGTGCGGTGCCCAGCAGTACCTGCACGGGGCCGTGGCTGCTGACACCGAGAGCTGCTCCCTCATCGGCCGGTACGTGCTCGGAGCGCTCGGCTCCCTCGGCGGGCTGCCGTGCCTCGGGTTAACACACGGGACAGGCGCTAACCCGGGCTAACACACACGGGACAGGCGCTAACCCGGGCTAACACACACGGGACAGGCGCTAACACGGGCTAACACACAGGGGACA
>VZTB01017145.1:0-54680 GCA_013397245.1 Thryothorus ludovicianus | reverse complement strand
ACGGGCCAAGCACTAACCCGGGCTAACACTCGGGACAGGCACTAACCCGGGCTAACACACACGGGACAAGCACTAACCCGGGCTAGCCCTCGGGACAAGCACTAACCCGGGCTAACCCTCGGGACGAGCACTATCCAGGGCTAACACACAGGACGAGCACTAACCCAGGCTAACCTTCGGGACGAGCACTATCCCGGGCTAACACAAACGGGCCAAGCACTAACTCGGGCTAACCCTCGGGACGAGCACTAACCCGGGCTAACACACACGGGACAAGCACTAACTCAGGCTAACCCTCGGGCCAAGCTCTATCCCGGGCTAACACACGGGACAAGCACTAACTCGGGCTAGCCCTCGGGCCAAGCACTAACCCGGGTGTGAGCTGTCTCCCGCTGCCTTCCCGCTCGGCCCCGCAGCGATGCTGCTCTCGGGGTGACTCCAGCCAGGAGAGCAGACGGAGCCTCTGCCTCCATGGCTGATGCTTACTTTCGTTATAGTGTCCCAAAACTTTGCAGCTGTGCAAACCCTTGGCCTTTTGGAAGGTATAAATATTTGTAGTATACAAGTACTATGCTGGTTTTAATTCGGGAAGGAAGACATTTACTTTTTGTGGTGTGGTAGGTCTGTCGGATAAGTGCCTTAGAATAAAAAAAGAAGTTAGCAGAGACCTGCAGCCAGGTTTCAACAGAGACAGGGAAGGGGAAGCAGGGAAAGGGGAACTGGCATACCTGCCTTTTGGGGGGTGTGTTTCTGGACTGAAACCTGCAATGAGTGGTTCTGCTGTGAAGAAAAAAGCAAAGAGCATATTTAATTGAAATTCAGTCAAGACAGTAGAAGTACAAAGGCTATATTTACATCACTTGAAAAGAAAGATGTAGATTTAGAAAATTCTCTAGATACCCAGGTACACCTTTATTTTGTGCAAAACTTGTCTCTTTTGACTCTCATGCTATTATTTTACTGTTTCTTCAACTCTTGAATGCCTGTATCCATGAAAGCAGAAGGCTGGAAGTTTATGTGTGATGCTGGATGCTCCAGCGATGGATGCTGGAGCTGTGTGCTCTGCCTTGTGGCCGAGGGAGTGAAGGGAGGCGTGGTGCCATAGCACACCTTGCCACATCTCTCCTCTGATTCTGGCAATGATGTGCTGGCATAGCATTTGTGAGTAGCTGGAGAAAATAGGCTGTGGCTGCAAATATGTCAAGCAGTAAGATGGGGATTTTTATGTGAAGCCATAGGTTAGTTCTTTAGAAAGCAGAAGTATTTTTTAAATCACTATTAATGGAATAAAGGGAAAATACTTAATTGGATTGCTCAAAGAATCTGCTGGGGAAAACCACTGTATTTGTTTTTGTAGCTATTGTAAATTTTAACTTGATACAGTGTATAATCAGCTGTAAGACATTGAAGTGAGAGCCACAGAAATCTGTGGCAAGTGGAGAACTGAGCAGCTTTGTCCAGTTGGCTACTCCTGCTGAGCTCTCACTTGTTTCCTTCCCTTCTCTCAGCAAGAAGCCCCACTGGCTTCCACAGCCTCCACCATTGCTGCAGCTGCACCTCCAGCACACTTGCTGGCAGGTCTGTGCTGTCCCTCCAGTCTGATGGACCAGCTTAAATTTCCTACAAATAGTCTGCCAGTGATCATCACAAGATCCTGCCCTTGCTCTGCCTTCCCATGACATTTTTTTCCCCTGTTTGCCCATCCTGGGACATCTGCACATCAGGTCAGCCCTGCCAAGCCTCTGGGACCTCTCCAGCCATGGCTATTCTCCTCCTTTGCCTGGGCTCTACACTGCTCACCCTCTGCCTGGTGGTCAGCTCTGCTCCCCTGCTGCTTTACCCAGTACCCTTTGCCTCCAGCTATTCTTGGAAATCATGCTGTCCTTAGACTTGGAATACGACAAACTCCTGTNTGCCTCCAGCTATTCTTGGAAATCTTTATGCTCATTTCATGCTGTCCTTAGACCTGGAATATGACAAACTCCTGCATTGTTCTCCCAGATTCTTCCTTGCATGTTCTTGTAAAAGATTATAATAAAAGTAAAACTCTTTCTAGAAATATTCCTCTGCAAGAGAACTTGGGATCAGAAGGAGCTTGGGATCAGAAGCTTTGTATAATATTTATCCTTTTCTTTCTTGTTGTGATATTTCTTTCTCAGTCCCACTGGCCCACAGTGGTGCTTCATTTTTCTCTCCAGGAAGTGTATTGCACACTCTCTATGCATGTGATCTTGTCAATGTTCTCCCAGGCATTTCTGTGCTATTATACCTGTATGTCACTTTTTCAGCACTCAGCTCTTAGCACGATAGTCACTACTAAATCAGTGCTCAGAGCAAACTACAAGCAAGAAAATGGTGATCTTTCACTGGTGAGGATGCCTCACATGGCAATGACACTGTGAGGATGCCACAGCAGAGGGGCTCTGGCCAGGGGCTCAGCCTTTCAGAGCCATCTGAAAGCCACCTCTGTGACCTCCTGTGTGACTCTGCAGGGCGAGGGCCTCCTCAAGGCAGATTCAGGGTCCCTGACAGGAGCACCACTACATGATGAGCATACAGCTGCTTCCTGCCTCATCTTTGCTGAACAAGATTTTAGCATCCATAGGAATTTTGTCACAGCAGTAGCAATAAAATGCGATTTCCGAGAACAGTCTTGGCCATTAGGCCTTGCTGTCCTACCTATGAACTGGCAGTTCATGTGCCACTTTATTTCAGCAGCAAGGTGAGAGCAGAGCTAAGCCAAGCAGCCCTAAATGCCATTCCCTAAAGACACACTACAGGCCTAGTTTGTCCCTGCTCTTCCTCACTGATCTCTCTCCTGCTATGACCCCAGGCTCTTCCCCACAGCCACCCCTTTCATCCTGCAAATCCCCCCTTCCTCCCCTGAGCTCACAGGAATCTGTGCAGGGGATGCTCAGAGAACTGATCTGGTGCCTAAAGCCTTGGAATCTAAAAGCAGCACCTAATCTTTGACTTCCTTACAGATTTTATTCTTTAATTATAAAAACTTGTTTATTCTAAAGATAAACTCAAACCACATGGTCTGTGAGCTGTCAGGATGTAATTCCTGGGGCACTACATGATACTCTGTTGGTTTAAGATTCTTCTATTTGGGAGTTTGTGTGTTCTTAAAAGAATCGTCAGTTGATTTTATTGAGAATAATGGAATTAAACCTCTTGCTTGAGGAAAAATCTTGTATTTCAATGAGTGGGACAGTGGGCTGGGAAAACACCTTGGGGCCCATGTGTTTTCCAGCTCTGGAGATTGTGTTCTTGTACTCTGCATTTCTGAAATCTTCATGCAACTCTTTGGGTCCCTGCAGAAAGTGAGGAATCTCAGTGAGCCTTCAGCCTGTCACCATTCATGTTGACAGCTCCTGAGCTAAACTTCCCCTTAGCCATCAGTGCCCAGCTCTCAGTGCTGAACAAGGTTGGGTCTCTTGCTGTGTTTTTTCTGCTGGAAACTGGGGGCTGAAAGCAACCTTCTACAGGTGTCTGGTCCAGACTAAGACCCTGCCCTGAGAGAAACCTTGTCCTGAATTAAGTGAAACACCTTGATGAAGAGAGACAGGAGGCTAAAAGGAAAATCAGAGTAGTTTTTACCCAAGTATGTAGATTTGGTGCCACAGTCCACCTCACTAATTTGTCCTCATGTCAGTAACCCTGAGGAGACAGGAGATGGCTGCCCTGTGACAGTAAGAGCTACTCGAACTTCAGCTCCAGCTCCAAGCCACTTGTTCCCTCCTGGAAGAGGCTCTTTTCATCAAGCATGTAAAATGCTCTATATTCCCTACCAGTGTGCTGCTTGAGCTCTGTCATCTACTGCTCTGCATTCCTTAGTTTCCCAAATGCCAGAAGCAAGAGCCAGCACAAGGTCAGGGACAGATTTAGGAAAAATGTTCGTTCCCAGTGGTGGGACTGCAGCGAGGCGAGCTGACCTGGGCTGGCCAGCAGCCATCTCTGATCCCATTTCTCCAGTGTGGCCTAGCATAAACCCTGGGAACTGGCCTTCTTTGAAATCAACACCCCCCGGGGGACAGGGTGGTGGGGAGGCTGAGAATGGTGAGACTTTCACAGTCAGATGTCTGCAGCCCTGGGAAGCTCAGTTCTAGCCAGAGAATCTGATGCAAAAATCCTTTTCAGTGATGTCCCAGCAAATTTTTGAAGTATGTTTACATCCCAAAGGATTTGGTTTCCCTTCTTGTACATTTTAAATTTGGTATTTTATCCTTTTTTACATAAACAGTTGTTGCTTTTACTCTTCATAAATCCTAAAGAAGCTGCTGCTGTATAATGGGTGGTCTCCCAGTCCTCAGCCTTCTTTAGCAGAAAAAAAAGTCAATACAATTTTAATACGTTAGCATTTCCAGTGTGCTTAAAGGGGCTTCAGGTCTCCCTCTAGCCTAGGGCAGAACAGCGGGCTTGGTCTGCAGTCCAACCCAGCCCGGCCCATCTTTGCTGTGAGTGCCATCATTCACCCTTCCAGGGAGGGTGAATCCCTGTTTACTGATGCTGGAATGGGACTTGGCTGTTAACACCCTCTTCTGTTCCTTATTGTAAGGAAACTCCATTAATGACTAAACTCTACCGTTGAAACCAAGTGGCAGGAAGGACATGGGACAAAACATTGTTATCAGATCTTGTCAGCTGCAGCACTGGTTTCTCTAGAGACCTGGTAAGGTGCCACACTTTGATTAAGGATTTTGCATTATAACTAAGCTCATTGCAGGAGATATCCATCTAAAGGGAGCCAGGTAATGGGACATAAATCCAGATGAGGTTTTGTTATATTAATGGCCCTAAATTCCCCAGGCATCACTTCCAGGGAAGTGGGGTGTCTCTGACTGGAAGTGAGCGAGCCACGGGAGCCAACCACGCGTGACACAGGAGCCAGCTCAGTGTATTTTCTGCAGAATTCCAGTCTCTGGAGAGGCTGGAGGGAAAGGTGTCAAGGCTGCAGAACAGTGTGAATGTGCTGTGAATTTAGGTGAGAATCTGCTGCTTTTGAGGCTTTGAGAAATGTGCCTGATGTTTCATGTTAAGGTCTTAAGGCATTGCATTGAAATGCATCATCTTTAAGCTTATTTTTAAAGCTGTTTTTCACCGCCAAAACCTTGCATTTCCCTGTCACCAGGCTTTGTACACAGGTTGCCTCACAGCTCTTAATCCAGGGGCTCTGGGGAACACTGTCCTGGGTCAGTGTAGCAGTCCTTCTTTTCTCTTTTTCCAACTTTCTAGCACGCTGACTGGGGCGTCTGCAGAGGTGATCCAGTTTTTTAGGAATCCCTCACGTCCTTCCTTTCTGTGTTCAGCAGTTAACAGCTTTCATTTCAGAAAGAACACCTCCCAGGGACATTGGTGTGGTGAGTCCATCCCCTGCTGCAAGGCTGGATGCGTGAGCCTGAGCCTCAGGCTCTATGTTCAGAGCTGCATCCAGGGAGCTCCTAGGAGGCCAAAAGCCGTGCAGACCCCAAGCAGAAAGCCTGATGTTCCCTACTATTTCTTTTCTTCCCGCTTGTCCACATTTCCACTTGTCATTTCTTTACAGTGATTCCGAGGCACTTAGGGAAACAAAGGAAAGCCACAATCAGTGTGCCTGCTGGCAGCATCCTGTTCCCGGACCCAGCAGGTCCCAGCTATATCAATGGATGTAAAATAAACACCACTCTCTGTGCTCTTTGTTCCCATGCAAACTCCGGCAGCAGTTGCACTGCAATTAATTAACTACTCCGGTTTCCCCTTTGGCTTTGCCTTATCTGAGAAATAACCCAATAAAACAGCCAGGAACCTTCCTAGCAAACACCAGCACTGGCTACTGGGAGGCTCTGCAGGAAATGCCACCCCACTTCCACTGCAAGGAAAAGGTGTTTTTCAGATGTTCTTGAGGGAAGCATTTGTTGAGACACGATTCTCTGAGAGAACCTCGTTGCTGTCAGCAGCAGGAGGCTGCCTTAACGCCTGTGTGTTCTTTCATGCAGCTGTGCCTTGGTAGAACTTTTTGAGGGGTTTCCTGTTTGTTTTTTTTGTTTGTTTCTTTGTTGGATTTGTCTTTGGGAATACAGGGAGCAGGGTGGGGTATTTTTGTGCTGACAAGCCCAGGAAGTCACATTGTAGGAACAATGAAGCTAATTGACACGTTGTCTGTGAGTTTGCTTCCCATGGACCCAGTGTTCCCACTTCAGTGCTCCTGTCTGGTTGACCAGCACGTCTTTACTAGGAATGGCATTTGGGAAGCTAAAGATCCTTGTTTGGTTCCTAGTGTGTGGAAAGCCCTCTTCTGTGCTCAGAGCATCTTCCTCCATGTCTCAGAACTCCTTGCTGCCCCTTTTAGTCCGCAGCATTTGTGAGCAGCTGCAGTTCTCTCTGTCCCATAACTCTTTGCCCAGAGGAAGTCCAGCCTCACTCAGGTCTGGCCCTGGCTGCTCCTTCCTCCTACAGACTCTCCTTTTTTTCCCTCTAGTTGTTCCTTCTCACTCCAGCAGAGGAAGGTGCCCCTCTGTGCCCTCACACTCTTCACTGCTAACACTGCATTTCTCCAGCTGCTCTCCTCAAGTTGCAGGGGCCCCAATGAGGCATTTTCATGTGGTTCCTCCATTCTGACATTCCTGGATTTTAACAGTGTCTTTTTCCTTCCCTTCCCACCACAGGGACATCCTGAAAAGTGGAGGCACAGCTGTGGATGCTGCCATTGCTGGCTTGATCTGCACTTCAGTGATGAACCCTCAGAGTTCTGGCCTGGGTGGTGGGGTCGTATTTACCATCTATAATGCCAGCACAGGTATGGGCCTGCCCTGACCTCTCCAGGGTGCCTTGTCCCTTTGCAGACACACAGCTGTTGTGGAGAAATCAGAATCCTTCCTCTTCTCTCAGAGCAATATTTTGAATATAAAATCTATATCACAAACCACACTTGTGCTCCTAATGCAAAGCATCCACCACAGGGAGCTGTGATTGTCGTTTCATAGCGAGAATGTGTGTGTGGTGGAGGAAAGAGCTTTGATATAAAATGGACTGAGTTTGCCTCTCCTTCCCCATCTAAAGCAATCCTAAAGTTCATTTCAAAGTCACAGAGCTGACTGCAGCCAGGTGTGAGTGGCTGAGTGAAGCAGGCAGGAGGGCAGTGCAGCGTGTGCTGGCAGTGTTGGCTGTCAGTGCCTCAGCTGAGCCCTCTGGATGGCTCTTCAGGGGCTTGTGCTGCCCCAGCAGCTGTGGCAGTGCCTGCTGACACTGGGCTGTGTCTCACACTGCAGTCACCAGACTCCCCAGAGCAGCGTGGAGACTTTCTGTCCCAGGAGATGCATGTCCACTTCAGAAATGTGAACCCAGCAGCGTTCAGTGTCTGCTGGGGAGCTTTTCTGTGTTTGGCTTAAACTCTAGCGTTGTTTTCTTGCTTTTATGTCTTTAATGTGGGAGTTTTTAAGTCTTGGCTTCCAAAAACCCCCAGAGCTTATATATCTAATAGTAATATCAACAATGAAAACTGTAACAGTATCATAGTTTTAGAACCCCTGCCAAGTAGTTTCTCAGAGTCACAAATTTGGAAATGTTTGGGTGTATATTATGCAAGAGCCTAATTTGGCAGAACACCTATATTTTTATTCGTTTTCCTTTTGGCAGAGACATGGAACTTTGTTTCCTGACAACAATCCTCCTCTGCTACCTGAGTTATGCTGCTGCACAGAGCTGCCTGTGGCTGTGCACAGCTCAGGAGCTTGGTACCCTGGGGAGCACTGTGGGCTCCTGCAGCACAGCTGCCTCTGTGGACTGTGATAGGGACAGATAAATAGGAGGCAGAAAAGGAGACAAAGTGTTAGGCTAGAACTGAGATATGAATGTGTGTAAATGTGGGTTTGGGTTTGTTTTTGTCCTTTCAAGTTCCCTGATAGATAGAGGCCTTTAAATATGATGGACTTGCCTCATTATCATTTGGTAAATGGCCCTCCCAGGAGCATGAGGCTCACATTATGTCTCTGCCATGTCCCATCTGTAGAAGTGCAGGAACATGCAGGTGTGAGGCAGCATGTCCCAGCCCATGAACCCTGGGGAGGAACCTTCACTGGCTGGAGACGAGCCCTTCTCCCTGTACTTTCAGTACCTTTACATAGGCACTGCTTGCTTTGCTCTAAATAAAAGCACAGGAGTCAAGGACAAGTTGTGCTGACACCTGACCCTGCAGGTGCACTTGGCACATCTGACAAAAGGTTCCAGAGCAGCTCAGCTCTGGGCCGTGCAGTGCTACAGCTGACTGAAGTGTGATGATCACCTACTTCAGGAAAACAACATAATGCATTTCCCTCTTCTTTCCAGGAGCAGTCGAGGTGATCAATGCCCGTGAGACAGCCCCACGAGAGTTCCCTCACAACTTATTGTCTGGCTGTGGTGCTGGTTTCCCCATTGGTAAGGACACAGCCTGGGCCACAGCTGTGTGCCCTCCTGGTGTGCACAGAGCTCAGGATGGCAACTGAGCACCTCTCTGATTTGATCTGGAGTTCTGTTCAGTTTAACACACTTTACCTGGATTGCCTTTTGCAAAAGTAACTAAAAATACTAGGTCTATAAAAAATCCTGTTTGGTAATAACACTGGCAACCTGACCAGAGAGGCCAGCATGAGGAGAAGTCACAATGTAACTTCTCTCCATAGGAAGTCTGCAGCTCCAGGCTGGATTTCCCAATGCTCTCATTCCCCAGAAGTTCTTACAGAGAAAAATAAGATCAATAGCTTTCTGGAAATAAAAGGAATCAATCTCGTGTGCTTGCCCATGTCCGTAGATTGGGGAAGCATGCTGGTGGAGAGAGGATTGAGTTCCTGGGCTCAGGAACTCTTGCTTTAGTAGCACATCTTGGATCTTTTCACATCTCTTGTATTCATTCTCCTTCCCTTGAATGTTATCTTTTGGGGTGTGTCCTACATTCTGGAGATGTTCTTATCCTTGGAAGAGCCTGAAAAGCAATCAGGGGCAACTCTGGTTGGAAGGGATAGCTGGAGATCTGCTCAAAGCAAGGTGACGTCAAATGTTGCTCTGGCTGCTCAGGGTCTTGTCCTGTCACATTTCTGAATTTCTCCAGGAATGGAGAATTTCACTGCTTCCCTTGTTCTGGTGTTTGACCAGGCCCCATGGGTGCCATTTCTCCAGTGTCCAGCTGCCACCTCCCTGGCTGCAGCATGTGCCTGTTGCCTGTTATGCTGTCAGCACACCTCAGGCTGACTCCAGCCTCTCTATACCCCTGCTGTTCAGTAACAGAGAAATACATGAACAGGGAAAGGTAACAAACAAAGCTTTTGGAAGCCTTGGTTACCTCCACCAACTCAGACTCTGATTGGAGAGCTTTCACAGAGGTGGAACTGCCAAGCCTGTCACTTCTGGGAGTGACACTGCTGTTCTGCTCCCCAGGTCCCCAGTGGATTGGTGTGCCTGGAGAACTCCGTGGGTATGAGGAGGCCCATAAGCGACACGGCCGCTTACCATGGAAAGCCTTGTTTGAACCAACCATAAAGCTTCTTTCAGAGCCACTTGTCATTTCCCCTGTTCTGGACAAAATTCTCCATCACCCACTCTTCTCTGCTCCAGGGAAAAGCCTGTGGTAAGACCCATGGATGAAACTGCAGTGTGAGGGCCACAGTTCCCTCAGCTTCAGACTCTTTCTCTGACGTGCTGACATGGAGTACAGGCTACTGCTGTGGTTTATGTTTGGGGAAGACTTGCTGTGGAGTGGGACACAATCAATGGGTTTTTAAAAGAGGCTGCAGTGTAGCACTGCCTTGGAAAGCACACAGCATACATAATCCAAAACAGCTGTTGGTAGGAAAAAGAGGCCATTGGCCCTGGGCAAGAACAAGCTCACGCTGTAAAACTGAAGAATGTTCTTTTTTAACAGCCCACTGCTGTGTGATGGTCAAAGGTTCCTGAAGCGTGGCGAGACCTTCCGGTGGCGGGCGCTGCAGCAAACACTGCAAGAAGTGGCAGAACACGGAGCTGCAGCATTTTATGAGGGAGAGATAGGAAGGACCTTGGTGGACGATGTCAGGAAGGCTGGTAGGTAACAGCTACAGCTGGTCCTGGTACACAGGCCTTTCTCCCAGCCAGTGGCTCACAGTGAGCCTGTACCAGGGGAAAGCCAACACATGCCATTTGCTTGTCACTTGGGGTGGTACCTGACATGGGAAGAGGCCACATTTCCCCAATTCCTGTTACTCAGTCCCAGAAGCAGGGCTGAGACCCCTCACTGCTCTGGCCTTTGCCCACAGTGCTCATGCACTAGCCCCTCTGACTGCTTTGGCTTTGTGACATCCTGGGGCCTGGCAGCACACGAGGATGTGTGATGGCAGTGCTGTGCTGGGTGGAAGGAATTTGGGCTGTACGGGGATGGCTCTTCACAAGCTTCACCAAGGCTCTGATGCAGGCAGCCCACAGCACCAGTACAAATTGCTGTGCTAATGGCAGCTCCTGGGTCTCTGTTGAAGGGTCCAGTCTCTCACTGGAGGACCTTCGGGCATACAAAGCAGAAGTGTCCTCAGCTCTGAACATCACCCTGAACAACCACACCAAGGTATTTGCTCCAGGACCACCCATGGGAGGTGCAGTGCTCATGTTCATCCTCAAGGTATTGGAAGGTAAATTCCTAATGGAAAAGGGTCAGCAAGAGGTTTTCAGAGAGTGTTGCTCCAGAAGCATAAAATGCAATTCATAAAATGAAAGGGAGTTTTTGAGCCAGAGTGGGGTCCAAAGCAGCAGTGTGACCATGCTATGCAGCAGGAGAATGAACTGGTTCACTTGTGCAGTGGGTCAGCAATCACTGTAGCTGCTGCAAAGACCAAAGGATGCATGACTTTCCCAATGCTTCAAAAGAAATTGAAGTCACAGTAGAAATTAGTACTTGGTTGTTTCTGCATCCACATCCTGCTAAAGCATAGGGGAAACGTGGTAAGAACTTGTGTGGGAAGAGGAGGTTCCTTTCAACTATTTTATTTTAACACTTCTTGAAAAAACATTGCCTTGGATCTATTACCAAATTTATTTCATCCTGTTTCACAGGGTATAAATTCCATAAAGCATCACTAGCAACACCTGAGGATAAGGTAGAAACCTATCACTACATTGCAGAGGCCCTGAAGTTTGGCAACATGCTAAGACCCCACATGCGTGACCCAGCCTTCTCTGGAACTCAGGTGAGCTCCATGGAGTGTTGGTACAGTGCTACAGCACTGAGCAGTGCTCTGACATGCTCCTTCTTTGTAATTTGGAAGGAAAGAGAATACTTAGAGCTTCTACTGAAAAGCAATGCAGCTGAGTTGCCTGAGGCAGAGGCAGGATCAGGCTGTTTACTCTGCAGCTTCAGCTGTGGGCTGGCACTCACTCACCTGACAACAGATGTGCACATGCCCCTGCCAACACTGAGGTGCCCTGGTGCTGAGCTTGGTCCCTTTTCTGGGATGAGAGTGGCCTGGGGCTCAATGCTGTTACTGAAGGCCCCAAGCTCTGACTGCTGGGTCTCAATTCCTGAGGCCTCCCTGTCCAAAGACATGCTTACGCTTTGGTGACCAGCTCAGTGTCCTTGCTGTGCTTGCAGGTGCCTGTGGGGACCCTGTTGTCGGAGGAGTTTGCTGAGGTTGTGAGGGAGAGGATAGATACTCGTGGTGACCACCTACTCAGCCACTACATCCTGCTGGAGTCCCTCTACAATGGCAAATACAAAAGTATGGGCACGAGCCACATCTCAGTGCTCGCTGCCGATGGCAGCGCCGTGTCTGCCACCAGCACCATCAACTACCCGTGAGTAGCAAGGGGCCTGGAAACAGTCACACAGGCCACGTGTCAGCTGCACAGGGGAGCTGCAAGGGCTGGCCACCAGAAATGCAAAGCCCTTGAGTTTCATTGGTTTAGGCAGCCTCTGACCTGTGAATGCTTTTGTCGTGTGACAGCAAAGATCTGTAAGAATCAACTCCCAAGGGCTAACATAATGCAGGAGGATGCGAGAACTCACTGAGGCTCTTGTGGAATTTCTGTGGGTTGAAGAAATCCCCATAGGCACCAGTAAGAGGCATCTTGTCTCTGTCATCAGCAGCAGCACAAATTCCTTTTGGACACCCTCACTTGGACACTTGCAGTCTGAGAGGAGACAGAAGTTTCTCATAGAGTGCCATGAGCAGTTAATGTCATCCACAACAGGAGAACCCTGGGCACTAAAAGGCTTCATCTTTCTATCCTGCAGGTTTGGCTCCTTTGTGTATTCTAACCAAACTGGGATCATTTTGAATAATGAACTTGCTGACTTCTGCATAGCAAACAGAAGCATTAAACCAGGTGAGCATCCTTATCCTCAGAATAAAGCACAGGGCCAGGGGATGGATACACTGGCTGTGTACAAGTGGGCAGGTACTCTTTCCTAAATCTGGATGACAGCAAGTTTATTTCAGACTAAAAGAGGATAAAGCCCTCTAGTGTGCCTGTGTCTACTCACTTATCTCCTTGTATGGAAACATTTCTAACCAGAAAAATCAGAGGTTAAAAAAATGCTGAAGCTGATCACTGACTGATGAGAAGGGAAGAAGTGAAGAAACAACTGCTAAGACAAGCCTGCTGATATTTTAGGCTCATCTATGATTTTGAGTATAGAGCTGCTACAGGCTTTCCCCAAGCTCTGTGACACAGCAGTGTTGGTGCAGACATGGCTCTGTGCCATAAGCTGTCCCTGCTGTGTCCCCCTCAGCCTGCTGGGAGAGGACACCAGTGCTGCCGTGGCAGGACTTCTGCCAAGGGTTCCTCATCTGGTTGGATGAGCTGCAGCAAGTCCTGAATACTTGTAGGATGCCTTGTCATGCATCAAGAGAAGCTTGTTCAGCTTTGTAGACCATAAATGTCCCAGTCTCTTGGGAGACAGGCTTTCAGTACAAGGAAATTTTTCTGGAAGTCTTGAGCATCTTGAGGAAGGAGCAGCAGCTTGTTTTTCTGTGGGAGACAAAAGAAAGGCAAGGTAGATGAACCTGTGTCCCTACAACCCTGGAGGAGGGTACACGGAAAGAATAACATCTCTGCTTCTGCTCTAGGAGAGAAGCCTCCCTCAGCAATGGTGCCTTCCATCCTCATGTCCAAGTCGGGAGACATGCTGGTGATTGGAGGAGCTGGAGGGGGTTGGATTATCAGTGCTACCACCATGGTAAGTGAAAGCCACAGCAAGCTGCCAGTTCCTTCAGCCTTCCCAGATTTCATGGTCAGTCCCTACTCAGCTCCCCTCAGATCTTGACTCCTTGGTGCTTTTTTAAATTTGCAGTTTAGAAGTCCCTAAAGGCTGCAGGCTGTAGGCCAGGGAAAGCATTCTGGGAAGCATTACGTGCTCATCTTATTCCTTTACTTGCCCCAAGCATCTAGTATTGGTTACCACGACAGCAGGACACCATGGTAGGACTGTGGGTCTGGCTTAGTGCAGCCTGGGTTGGACAGCCCAGGTTCCATGTCCAGCTGGGCAGTGTGGGATTTGTTGTATTGCAGGTGATTATAAACAAGCTGTGGTTTGGCTACGATTTGGAACATGCCATTTTAGCTCCTGTCATGCACACTCAGGGTGACAGTGTCCTATTTGAGGAGCCTTTCAGCAAGGTGAGTGGCCTTGGTGGGAAGCAGATTGCTTCTGTACCTCTCCTAGGTAATCTTTTTTTTTGCCTCTGGCTCATCTCCTTCTTGTTTAAACCTCACTTTCTTAACCAGACTCCACACAAGTCCTACAGTTTCACACCTGGCAATGTCAAGATCTCAGGCCCCTGCTCCATTCACTCCATTTCTTCTTCTCTCCCTCCACAGGAGGTTAGGACTGGCCTGCTGGGAAGAGGACATAAAGAAAAGAACGATACATTTGCAATGAATGTTGTACAGGGAATTTCTAAGGAAGAAAAATGCATCTCTGCTTACTCTGATAAAAGGAAGCTGGGGAAGTCAGCTGGATATTAGTGTGAAACACCATCACAATTCACCAAGCCACAGGAGATACAGAACATGCTTTGATTGGACATGCCCATAATTTCCTGTTCCCATCAGGATGTCTGCTGGAGCATGGGCACATCCTGTGATTACACCAAATTCCAGTAGCCTGCAGGTCTCCCTCAGGCAATACAAGGAGAGGTCAGTCAACCTTGTTTGGAGCTACACCTTTCATTACTTATGTGACACAGAGAGAACATCTTTCTTGAGCACATCAGTTACTCAGAATGAGAGAATACAAAGTGTGAAAGAAAAATTGATCCAAACCTCACTGAGAACACTGTGAAATGGCCCAGCTGTATCTTCCATTCCTGATGGAGTCTCAGTTTCTTCCAGGCTGTTCCACAACAAGCTCATTGCTGGGGCTCAGCAATGTGAAATACAGAACTATTCTAGCTATGAACAAAAAGAGTCTGTAGGGTCAGGATTTCAAAATCTGAAGCATTCAGGCTTAGAGTGTGGGTTTGGGAAGAGATCAAAATTACATACTCTCCTTCTGTTTTCCCCTCCAAAGAAGCCCAGCTTTTCCCCAAGGTGGCAGATGAAATCACACCATGGCACAAGTGCTGCCCTGCCAGCTGTTCTCTGCCTCAGGGGTACAAAGGAGCCCACAGGCTCAGGGTAACTGCACCAACACTTCCTCCAGCTCTGCTCATGGTGACTCTGAGAGCAGCCTCCCTTGGGGGCATGTGATATCCCTGCTCCTGGGACAAACAGGCTCCAGCTGAGCTCCCTGGAGGTGCCTCTCCCTGTGGTGAGATGGGTCCCAGTCTGGGCCAGTTCTTCCTCCTCAACACCAGTGCATCAGTCTTTGGGAAGGCAGGTCGGGAAGGCAGTGAAATTCTTTTTTGGTTTTGGAAATTTTAGAACTTTCTTCAAATTGCAAAGAATATGTGATCAGGAAATGTCATTTGTAGCCTCGTGTTCTGCCTGGCCAGGCAAACACCAGGACTGCTAAGAAGTGATGCAGCACTATCAGACATTAGCAGAATTCTCCCATATCCTACATACTCCAAACCCCTGTTTACCACAGCTAGTCTCTAGTGTTCTCTTCAGACCACAAGGAGGGCACAGAAAGAGAAAACTTTTGGAGAAGAGACCTGAATACAAAAGGTCCTGGATTTCGCACCTGGATGCAAAAGATCTTTTTCAACTAATCCATAGCCTTGGCCTGCTCAAAATGGCCAAGAGAATCAAACATTCAGGAAAGTAAAACCTAAGACCCACAAAATCTCCAAAGCTCTTCAAATATGCAGGGTCAAATTCCCAGAATCCTCCAAAATCCCATTTTCCGAAAGTCCTGAGCCTGATTGCCCTATGGGCACAGTGTTGTGTGTGTGTGTCTTAAAGAGAAAGAAACCAGAACCAGAGCCCTCCCCCTCACACACAGAGCCCAAGGGACTCTTCAACAAATAGAATCCCTCTGTAAACATCATAACAAGAACACAGTATTAAAAAACACAAATTAAAACAAGGCTAGCTAAATTTTACGCCAATGTTTTTACCCACAAAGCCTGTCCAATAAAGGCATCAATTTACTTAAATCTCAGCCTACAGTTGCATTTTAGTGATGGTCCAAGTGAAGCTGACCAGAGCCAGACGTGTTTTCCATCAGAAGTTGCACACCAAGGACTGCAGCACAGCCCCTGATGTGTCAGTGAATGATTGCTGATTTACCAGACCGTAACCACAAGCACTTAATCATGTGGCTGGAAATCAAGTTACTCATGGATGGAGCCAGCTCTGTGCACTGCCCTGCTCCCTCCTTGTCCAAGAGGAATTCATCTTAATCCCCCATACAGGAAGAACTGCTGGTTTCTCCATCAGAGCTGCTCACACACACCATGGAAGCTGCCTGGCACCCAGGCAGCATCACAGTGCTGGTGAATGGGAAAGGAAACAGCCCCAAAACCTGACAAGGGGCAGAATTTGTGTTACATTTGAGTTACATTGTCTACCAAAGAAACCAAATCTATCTAATCTGCTGAAGTTTTCTACCTTGACTGACACCCTTGCCCAGCCAGCAGTTCCTGGGTGCATCAGTTCTGGTGTCAGAAATAGCAGAGCTGTGCAGGAAGCTCTGACAGGTGCCAGACACCATCTGCAGCACCACACACACAGAGCAGACTGGATGCTGCCTCTGGCAAGACCCGCAGTTATTTCCAGCTAACCCCACTGAGCCAAGCATTTGCAATCAGCAACTGAGAGTGGCACTGGCTGGAGACAGGGAGAGCACTCCTGGACTCCCTGTTGGACTTCAGGACCACCCTCAACAGTGCTCTGGTCCCTCTCCACCATGTTTCACTAGAGAAAACCCAAGTCACCAAGTAACTAAGTCTTCCATTATCTTTGCTTCTGACACACCTTAGGGTGAAGCACCCTGCAGTACTCCAGCTTATCACCTTTCCAGTGCAGTAGTATCACAGCTACTTCCCACCACAAAAACATGGGAATATTATCTTTAGTTCAGTACTCACTGCAGTTTAACTGCTTTGCTATTAACTTTGCAAGTGAGCCAGTGAAGCAGTTTAAAAACCCATCACAGATTTAATTTGCAAGACAGAAGGGAATAGGGGTGCAGATCTCTCAATGAGGCAGAGACTCCCAGTCCTTCCTAGCAGAATACCTGGTGAAGCTGTGACTGTACCTGCTTTGGCACCTCTGCTCTTGCCCCGCCACCTCCTCACTGCTGCTGAAATCTGCTTGGGTCAAGAGCCTCTCAGTTTGGTCTCTCCACATTCCTGTTCTACCCAACTAGAGAGCATTATTTTTGTACTGAAATCAATGTATATGAACTTTTAGAGCATCATTGTACAGAGGCTGCTCTATTTTCTAATGAAGTCTTTAAGTTATCCATTTTTTAATAAAGTGTTTTTAAATCTGTCTGGGAATTTCTCCTGTAAACCTGTTGCCTATCCCATCAGACAAGCACAGAGGACTCCATGCAGGTGTTTCCAGCAGTAACAGTTGTTCATTCTGGAGCCTCATATGCTGCTGGAGAGGCTGAGGAAGATGCAGTTCATGCCACTTATCTCTCACACCTGAGTTATGTTCCCTTGCAGAGGCTGGATGGTTGCAAAATGAAAATTGTGCTAATGTCAGACTGAAGAATGAGGTGAACCCTCCAGCTCATGATCTGAATTGCCTTTTAATGCTACAGCTTCCTTTCACATCAGCTGGAATCAGTCATGGAATGTGTCCTGTTCTCCATGCCCTGCACTGGGGCAGGCAGCTCACACCAACACTGTGCATCCAGGAGCAGAGCCAGGTGCTTGCATTCAAAAGGTGGGACATGAATGATGAGGGACCTCAGAGACCATCTTGTTCTGACCCCCTGTCATGGGCAGGGCTGTCACTCTCTAGACTCAGTTGCTCCAAGTGCCACCCAACCTGTCCCTGAACCTTTCCAGGCATGGAGTAGCCACAGTTTCTCTGGATAACCCCTGCCAGGGCCTCACTGCTGTCACAGTGAAGAATATCATCTAAATATGTAACCTAAATGTACCCTCTTTCATTTTCAAGCTATTCCCTCTTGTCCTCTCCAGAAGATTTTCCCTGCAGCTGAAACATTCCATAAGCTGAGCAGCCTGGAGGGTGCAGCTGGAACCACTGACTGACATCAGGCTGTTGGTGCACAGACAGCCCCAGTGTAGGGTGAGTAGTGGGATGTGGTATCCAAGCAAGGGGCAGAAATGCCTGCTCCATGTACAGATATGTCCAAATGAGATGCAGATAATTACAGTTTGCAGAAGTTTCCATAGCTTAAAAAACGTAGGATGCAAGTGCAAGCTGTAGCCCAGTTTAACAAATCATTCCTCTGCAGTGATACCACTAAAAAACCAAACAAATCAACTCCTGCAGATCAAGAATTCAAATGTATTTATATAAGAACAGTTGTAACTAGGAGTGTTTTAAGCTTTCCACAGGGGAAGCTTTTTAACACAGGTTATAAATAATAGGGGAATTTTCTGACCAGCAGGAAAAAATTCAGGGATATGAGAACAACTTCTGCAACACAAACTGTTCGAGGCAGCCCAGCAGCAGCCACTCAGACCTGAATCAGAAATGAGGATTGTCCAACAGGCATTTCCCAGAAATCAGTTCCCTTCCAATTTTGGATTCACTGTAGTGACTGTAAGATTCCAATAAGCTTATTTTGCTGTGCATTAATTTTCTTTATTTCCTGGGTCACACCTAGCCAAGAAAGAACTCAGCTAGTCCCAATTCCAAAGGCAGCCTGACACTGAGGAACACCACAGGAGGAACTGAGGAATTCACATTGAGGAATTTCACAGTAGTGGAATTACAAGAAGTGGAGAAGTGTAAGTCTCAGTTTAGTAATAAGAGGACCCAGGCCTGGCCCCAGACTGGTCTCTTGAGGGAGCAAGAGGGAACACAGTGACTAGAGGTCATTTACAATCACTGCCTTTGTTGCACCTAAAGCAGCACCATCAGTAAGAGCTCAGGAAAAGGAGCCAGAGAACACTCAGGGCACATTTGGTAAAAGCCACTCATTTGGGTCAAATGATGTAAGCAAATGTGTGTGTCAAAGTCATTACTCTGATTTAAGCTTCATCTAGCTATCACTTCATTCTGTGAAACTGGACTCTCCTCAATTCCAGTACTTGTAGGAAAGTGGTTGCATGATGCCTAAAACTTCAGCCTTTCATTTTCTCTTCTGTATTTTAAGGTTCTTACAGGAAGTTTCAGCAAGCCAAATAGATGAGTTAATGCTACTTGTGTATCAAGGATTTCAGAAGCACCACTAGAGTGTGACAACATCCTGGATCACTTGATTTTGATCTTGGGCTAAGTTGATGTGATGTGATGTATTGGTCCATGCTGGTAGGTGAACACCAAACCCTCTCATCACACAGGTACGAACACTCTCAGCTGCTCCACATCAGACAGGGATTTCTGAGAGGTCCTTAACTGTCTGGTTAATAGTAACTTACCTTTAAACAAGAATAGGTGCAGCATGCCCTTTTTCATAAGTTTCATTTCCCCAAACTCTGATATTTCAAGCCTGCAATACAATGTGATAACAAACTTGTTTTGGATATGTAACTGTTATTGTTTACTCATGACTTCATCAAAGCAGTGAAGAAAAGACAAAAATCTCAGAAGAGCTTCTTTCACACAGACTCTCACCATCCCTTTTTGCAGCAACTGTGCAGGCAAGGAAAATGTGTGACTCCGTATTTATTTATTTTAGTTGTGCTCAGAGTTTTACAGGTAGCATCTTCCCTTTAGACCTTCTCAATAGAAATATAAAAACGTTTGAAGCCATTTCCCCATTTCCCCACTCATCTCCAAAAATCAATTGGGTGAAATGCAGAAACATCTTTTGTTAACAGAGCGGTGAGTTTGGCTTATCCCAGTCTAGAGCTGGGCTTCCTGCTATGGCACAGACCTATTAGTTTGTAACTTAGAAAACCCAGTCCCAGAGTCCTGTAACTCCCACCTACTCAACAGGAAACAAATATCTTCTCTAGCAGTGACAGGGACATTCCTGGTGGCTGACACTGTGCAGGGGAAACGCTTCCTGCAGCTTGGGTGAGCTGGACCTTCTGCAGAAATTTGGCACCCAATCTGTCTTGATGGGATGGAGAGGAGGCAGGGAACAAACTCTTCAAGGCAGAACAGACTCTTCAAGTAAGTACTGCACGTCCTGGTGGACATGCCTGTCTTAGCAGACGGCTGTGGCATGAGGCACTTCGGTCATGGCTGTAGAGAACTGTCCCAGTTCCATCAATAGAATCACAGGTAAATGTGTTCTCTCTCCTGTGAGAAGTCCCTGAGTCGCAGATCTAAAGGATCTTCCCCCCAAACACACCTTGGTGTCACTAGAGCCCCGAAAGGAGGAGCTGAGCCAGGTCAGTAGCCTGCAGGGAAGCCCCCTTTCCGTGAGTCGGAGGCCGCAGCCCAGCCGCGCTCCGTCCTGAGGATGGCCTGCACCACCGCGCTGCTGCTCATCTGCGCCGTGTCGTGCCTCCTCTTCCTCAGCTGCTGCTCTATGCCCTGCAACGACAGCTGAGTGAGCACAGCACACAGGGAAGCTGCACCTGCTGCAGCCTGCCACCTGCAGCCCCCACGACCCCCCAGGTGTTCAGGGCTTGGGTCAGACAGGGCTAAATCTACGTGATGTTCCTCCTCTTCCCTTTGCTTTCTGGGATGCCCTACTTTCAGAGAAGTGGAATTCAGAAGATTTGATATTTGTGGTGCTCAGTGTGGGTCACCAATACTATTCTTGGTCACAGATATTCACACACTAACAGGGCTGATGGATCACAGGACTTGTAGAGAGAAGGGCATCCTCCCCAGTGATGGCAGATATCTCAGCTGTTACCTTCATAGAAAGCTTATTAACAGAGGAAGTTCTGCAGAGTTTGATAAGAAAACCGCATTATGTAGGACTGTTTTCCCAAATACAGAGGCACAGAGATACGAGATATGTACAAAGAGGCAGACACAGAGGCATGAGATATGTACAAAGCCTGTGCCTGTCAGGCCTCTGGGATGTGTATTTTCTCAGGGTGAATGAAGCTGCCAGCTCAGGTGAGTGGTCTGGAGAGCAAGGCAGACCTTGCCATCAGCTCTCTGACTGACAGTACTGTGCTGACATCTCTACTGTGTATATATTTTTCAAGTCTGTTCCCAGGTCCCTCTGGGCATCCCCCCTTGCTCCTATTACACAACAGGACAAGAGTTCCCTGAGATTGACTGGATTTAGACTGCTGGATGGTCTGGGCCCTGATGTGGTTTGCTGTTTTGCAAGCCCAGTCCATCACTGCAAGCAGATGCTCAGTTTCAATACAAGTCACTCTTCAAAGTACTGCCTTCACACCTGTGTGACTGAGACTAAAGGCACACTTTTAACAGCTCATTGTGAGCCAGCACTAGACCTGTACCAGCTTCACTACTGCTCACCTAGAAACATTTGGCCAAACCTGATGATTTTCCACAGTGCTTGCCTTCCCAGCAATAGGAACCCAGCCCATACAAGTTCATGGCTCTAGTGAGACCAACCTCCTCTATTTGCTGCTCAAGCTCTGTGATATTGGGAAACAGCTGATCATGAAATCTGGGCTCCTCCACTGCTTTCTTCACATCATAACCAAACCAGATTGAATTCATGATTGCCTGTAAGAAGCAAAAAGCCTTAATGTTAATTACTTGTCTTCACAGAAGTTTGACTCTTGGAGCCAAGGTGCCTTAAGGATGTTCACCAGAGCACACAAAAGGCATCATTTCTGGTTTGCATGGCTGGCAGTGGTTGTTCTCTTGGATAAGCAAAACACAGGTATCTTGCAGCTTGTATATGCTTAGGAGGATTTCCACACAAAGAAACCATGAGTGACTAAAATTAACACAGCAAAAGGATCAGATCCCTAAGCTATGGTGGCTGCACTTATGCTGCTGTGACAAAGCACACAACAGTCACCTCAATAAACACACCTACAGCTTCCTGCTATTGTACAACCAGTTCCCTTAGGCCTGGCTCATCTCTGCAGGATTGAACTGCAGGCTGGAGCTGCTGGAAGTGAGAACACTCTCAGAGTCCAGGGCTTAGGAAGTTGCTTGTAGTGGTTTAACAGACTTCTCATCTACCTCAGGCAGAAAGCAAGATCCAGCCTGGTGCTGCTGGCACAGGGGACAGTCACTGCTGCAGCCACCCTTGGGTGGTTTGAGTGGCTGCCACAGCAGCTCAGAGAGGCCAGGCCTGCCAGGCCTGACACCAAGCCTGAGCTGACCTCTTATTTAGCTCCTCTGTGTGACTTTGATCCAAAGTTTGGGATATTGGATGGGAACAACTCTAAACTAAATAGGGTCATGGAGATCCAGAGAACAGAACTCAAAGCAAATCCTGTGCAAGTGGTAAGAACAACTTGCTGGAGAAAACATCACTAAAGGAGGCCATCTAATAGCAGAGCTTTTATAGCCCTGGCAGGAGTTGGTGTTGGAGGTCCGACCCTTAGAATGCCAGGAAGGAACCTCCTTTTCACGCCCCTGGCCCCAAGCAGGGAGCCAAAGCCATGATCCTGTCACAGGTGCAGACAGAAGTCCCCTCAAATGCTGCCTCTCCCATTTTGCCTTGTGTTGTCCCTCATTTGCCTACACCATCACATACCAGTGCTGTTGCTGTAGTTATTTTTGTTCCTCCAGAAGCACCGACCACCATCTTCACCTTTTTCATTTTATCCACCAAAATGGAGGGGCACATAGAGGACATTGGCTGTTTACCTGTTGGGGACACAGAGGTTCAGCTTTTTACCTGCAGCTCACAAACTTCCAGCTCTTGCTCCATGTCTAAACCCAGAGCCTCAGTATCCACCTTCCTGACTCAGCTCATGTGTCTTGCTCAGTCCTTGGGGATCCCACCATCCTCTGCACTCATCTCCTCTTGGCTCTCTCCCACCCCTGTCCTCTGCAGGCCCCACATCTGTCCCATGGCACAGACGTTGCAGTGTGAGCAAGCACAGTGCAGCCAAAAGACTGAGTCAGGAAGGTAGTTTGTGCTACCTGGAGCTATGAAGTTTGCTGGAGAAGGAGGGATTCCAAATCCATTGATTATGTAAGGTGAGCTGAAGTCATCCATTTCATCATTAAAGATGATTCCACTCACGTTGGATCGTACATCAGAGCCAAAGCTGGAGAAAACAAATTGTCAAAGTCAGGTCAAAACCACAGCAAATCTAGGCAGAGCTTCAGCTGCAATGTGAAAATGTGGGATTACTGCAATGTGAAAATTACATTACTGCAATGTGAAACCTGGGATTTGATTGGAGTAATGCTCCACTCCCTCCCATTGTAAAGGACTTTCTGTCACCCTGATGGTGAAAGAAGCAATTAATACTGTGGGTACACAGCTACACACAGAGGGAAGGCAGCCCAGAGCCCTTCCTACAGCTCCCCTGAGAGGATCCCATGGGGAAATCCAGCACAGCACCTCAGTACAACTACTGTCCCTTCCAGGTGGGCAGTACTGCACTCCATTCAGAGACAGCACAGCTCAAAGGCTGGCACATTTGGGAATAACTGGGGGTTTCCTTAGATATATCAGGCTGGAGACTTTTGCTATGCATAATAATAAGCTTCACACCCTGGCTCCAGGACATATGTGCTAACACAGACCTCTCTGACAGCACTCACAGCCAACCACTGCACTTTCAGGCCAGCTGTATTAGCTCAAATTCCTTCCAAAAGCCTGGGCAATCAGAACCAGCAGCAATAACTCCACTCGTGAGAAGATCCAGATGCAGTGAATGTTGTAACGGAATTCAACATGAGAGAGAGAGAACACATGCTGTCCTCTGACACAAGCACGAGGTCTCAGTGTTGAGCACTGACCTGCAAGCTCAGCAGAAGTGCCCATCAGCAGCACTACTGAGCCCTGCCCCGCCCCAGAGGTGGCAGCTCAGTGGTGTTTGATACCCCAGAACCAGCACTAGGAACCAGCAAAGGCCTACAGGGAAGGAAGGTCTGAGCTCCTACTATTGGTTGATGGTGCTGGTGGCGGACACAGCACTGCCATCGTCAGCCACAACGGAGATGTGGGATGTACCGGCAGTGTCTCCAGTGTAATACACGGGCTCATAGTAGTCAATTGGATGGGAGGTGTTGTCTGTGATTTTCCTCCGGAGACCATCCGCAAAGAACTCGGATGTCATGTTTCTGATTGCCTGTCAGAGAGATCCAGGGCAGTTACTCAGCAGATTTAGGGAGTTATGAGGCTGATATCCAATATTTCAGATCACAGAACAGTGGCAAATCCCAGCAGAGAGGCTACAGCTTTCCCCCAGAGGCCTTCCTTCTTGGAAGATGGGCATTGTACCAAAAGATCATTTTAAGCTGTCACAGGAGCAGCTGTTGCAATCACCCCTCTGTTAATCAGCATCCATTATTGCAGTGCTATGGAAAGCTGCCTCCACACTGCTGTGAGTGACAAGAGGAATGGAATCAGATTGGGAGGACAAGACAAGGTCTGATCAGAGCTCTGTAAGTTGGAAATTTGTGTTCATCAGGCTGGGCTGGGCTCAGAGTCTGCTCCTTTTGCAGGCATGGAAGTAAAACACAAAGTGCAAAGTTGGGACAAGCAGTCTCACCTCTTCCCATCTGTTGCTCCATTTTACTATAGGCAGGACTCTGGTTAGAGAGCCACAAGGATGCGGAGAATACAGTGAATAAGGCTTCAAACACTATAAAACCAGGCAGGGTTAGATTTAAATGTACTCTAGCTCTCCTGGTGAATTGAGGAGTTTGCTTTTCCTTACAGCAGGAGAGTTGCCTCCATTTATAGCCCTCACAGCCCAGCCATGAGCCACATAAGACATCACTTCTTGACTCAGAGCTGTTCCACTGCCTGTCAGCAGCAAGTGGTGCAGAGCATGCCTGACAAAGTGGAGTCACCCAAAAACTTTAAGCCATGTTCCAGTCAATGCTGGTATTGCAGAAAGAAAAGGCTTTTGCCAGGTACCTCTGTAATGTTGACAAATTTGGGGTCTCCCAGCAAAGTCCTCTTGGCGTAGGCAAAGCGAAAGGCCTCCACGATGCGGTGGTAGGTCAGACCTTTCTCCTCCACGGTTTTGACACTGGCAGCAGAGAAATTATACCCTGGCAACAGAGGACAAACAACAATGAACACAAAGCACAGGGTCAATAGATGGCTAATGTGTCAAATGGATAAACTTGAAGCCCAGTTCTCTATGGACATGCAGTCACTGGACTGTCCTAATCTCCACATGGAGAATTCAGGAGCTCTGGTAGTTTTGAGTGCAGTGGGAGTCACCAACACAATTTGTACTTGCAGAGGTGTTTTACCAAAGAAGCTCAAGTACATGTTAGGTTCCACTCCAAGTATAAGGGAAGCTCTTCTACCAGGAAAATAATCTTCCTCTTGCACCTGTATTTCAGGTAGGAAGACAGCATTCCTGAGCTTACAGAAGAAGAATGTTTCTGCATCTCTGATCTCTCCTGGGCTCTCAGACTTCTCACCTGCTGGAAGGCTACCAGGGAGACCTTGCTCCCTAAAAAATGTGTCTTTGGAGCTCTCCCAGCTCCTGCTGCCTGTGGGGCACTGCTCTCTGGAACACTCACCTTTCAATATGTTGAAAATGAGGGCCAGAACTGGGCCACTTAGGGGGGCACTGGGTGTGTAGAGGGTGAACTCCCCAAGCTTGATCTGTATGGGATCCTCAATCACTGTGGCATTGTAATCCCGCAGGTCTTCCAATGTGATAATTCCCCCTGGAAAGAGAAGGAAACTAGAGATGTGGGTTTATGTGCTCTCTGGTGGGAAGAGGAGGTCATACTCCATCACCATGAATCACAGCAAGAATTGGAAGGAACATGGACAAATCTGAAAAGTAACAAGGTTCAACATGAGAAAATGTGTGCCCATGAGATTTACTCCTTGATAGACCCATCTGAGGCTCACATAGTTTAAGCATGAAGTTGGGCTGATTTACAGAAGCCAAAACTCTGGTGATCCATCTTTTTCTACAAAGGACACCAGCAGTGTCAGGCTACAAAATGTCCTTAGGAATTCTGTTTACAGGAGGAAGATGCAGTTCTGGGTGCAGATGCTTTGTGGCACCTCACAGGTAGAATAATTTGAGTGTCCCATCACCTTTCTTATCTGAATGACGAAGACAGTAAATAAATATCCACCACAAATAAAGGCAGTAAATTACTCACAAGAAGTTCACCAACGTAGCAAGTGCCGGCTGGTGAGGACAGGATACTGCCACCATCTAGTGGTACCGAGAGATCAAACAGCTCAGAGTTCACAGGACCACCACGCATGTAACGTTTTAGGCACAAACTCGTTGGATTCAGGCTCTGTGAACAGCCTGTACCTACTCAGCGACAGCCAGAACTGCACAGACTTGGGAGGCTCTGTGGTACAGAATGCACAGTAAACACCCTCCATTTTCAGTTGCAAACATCTGTTAAAGTGCTTCTTTTGGGTGTCCTGTTGCCACAGATCTCAGAGGCACCATTTTGAGGTTGAACCTCTCCCCAGGCTTCTGCCACCACCAGCTCCTCCCTGAGCAGTGTGGTCACTCCTGCTGGGGACAGATGTTCTCACCTGCCTTCTGGATGTCAGCAATGATCTGCTTTGCCAGGCTTCCTGTGTAAAAGGCATCTGCTCCTTCTCTGGCTATAGTCTCGTAGGTGTCAGCTAGTTTGGGCATCTTGATGGTTTCTCCCTCTTGCAGAATTTTCCCTCCTTTGCAGAACACTTCGCTAGCAGAGAAAAGACATTGAGAAAATCATGTCTGAGAGACAAGATCAAAACTATGTATCTGTGGCAGCTGAACCAGCAGGAGCATCCAAGCTAGATGAGAGAAGAGAAACTGCTTGAGTCCAGGGGTCCTTATATCTAGGCACTGTGACATAAAATTGAACAGTATTTTCTGATCTGCAAATCCACATGCACAGTTTGCTCAATGGAGCCTGCAACAGGGATTTTCACCACAGCACCACCCTCCCTGCCCACCCGAGAGGCCAACACCTCAAGGTGCACAGGAGCTGCCAAAGTCTGAAGTCAGCAGTTCAGAGCACAGACTGTTAAGCTTTGAGGTTCAAAGCTTCCAGTAAATCCAGAAGTGCTTCAGCCCCTGTTTGTTAGATCCCTTCAAGGTGGATAGTTTCCTCTCTAGCTCCCTCATGATGGATCATGATTGTGCTGCTGTGGACCTGCCAGATAGAAGGACAGGAGATAGGCCAGGGTGTACATTACCAACTGGATAGGAAACAAACCTGCAGCTGGCAGAGGTTTTAAGGAAAATAGAGGATTAAGTATGATCTCCAGCAAGGCTGGACATAAACACTAATGGTTTGACTGTAAGAGTTGAAGGAGTATTTAAAACCCTTCAAGCTCAAAGTCTTTGACAGAAGTGGTTGGTCAGAGGCACTGCTTGAGGAAGACTGATCATAGAATAAGAGATGATTCAAATTCCCACTGCCTAACAGCAGATGAGATATTCAAGGGGACTCTGCAATTGCTCCAAATGCAGGTAAGATCTGCTTGGTGCACTTAGAGCATGAGGAAAAGCTGGGGATTTAGAAAATACATTGCCATTGGGCAGACTGATCCCAGCACATACTCTAATTCCACCCTTGCTCAGACAAATGAACTTCAGGAGTAGAATTTCTCCCCCTTTAAAGGTCAGGACTGAACATTCCCTGTGATTTAGCTCTTTAGGCATCTGCAGTGACACCAGCAGGCACAGTGAGTGTGGTTACTGCAGGGGATGCACACTCCTCTCAGACATGCATTACACAAACACAGGGACTCTGCAGATTGGATGCAGCCACCCCAAACTTCTCTGCATAGAACAGACTCTGCTCTACCTACCACAGCAAGGGATTGTTTTCAATTGCCTCCTCTTTTGATTTGATGGCTGCAGCAAGGCCTTTCCCAACAGGGAATCCTTCTCTTGCCAGCTTGATACTGGGCAGAAACAAGTCCTTCCATGCCAGTTTGCCATGACGTTTGTGAGCCAGCTCATAGCCACGGATTTCTCCTGGTACAGCAATTGACAGTCCTCCTGGAGCAGAAAAGGAATGTGTAAGTCTTCCACAGCAAGAAAAGAAAGTGGTTGATGGAGCAGGAGGTAGGGCAGGTGTCTCTGCCAGCCTTGGCTTTAGGCAGGGTTTATGTGTACTGTGACCAGCTCAGCTAGTGAGAATTAACAGAATTAACAGAATAATTTGGTCTGACATTTGTGCCTACATATTTGAACTGCTGAAACCTCTCTGTCCTCTGGCTGGTGACTGCAGCTTAAGGGTCATTTTTCTTCAGCAGGCTCTGTACCAGAGCAAAGCTGCTCAGAACACAGAAGCTATCACGGTGAGAGGACACAGACTGTGACATATTTAAGCCAAAAACTTTGTTGCAGCATTGTAACTGCAGTTGGAACAGACTGATTCCACACTGTACAGTGATGCAACAGTTTGCTTCAATCCTGTTTTCACTTGCATCTCCTGAGTGTTCAACACACAGCTCAAACCTCCTGCAAAGTGCTGTTCCTTCTTGTGAGAAGAGTGACCATGAGGAGAACTAATTAGCATTTCTTTCTATTTCTTATTAGAAAATACTTTCCTGAAAAGAAACTTCTCTGGAGACCCCAAGCCATTAGCTGAAGCCACCATAACAATGGAGGGAGGACACCTGAACTGACAAAACCCAAGGTGATCCACACAAAGATTTATTCAAAGAGGTGGAAAGGAAAGATGGCACATTATGGAACAGGTCATACTCAGTGCTTGGCATTCCCTTGTTTTTTCGTGAAGTGAAATGCACAAAGTGATGGGGTCCCTGACCAGTTCAAAGGGCATTGTTTTTAGCTTCTTTGTCAGGCCAGAGTTTGCAAATTGTGCAAGAGGATATTTCTAGGTGAGAAATCCTGTAGGTAAGCAAGAACCTAACCATAAGAAATGTTCTTAATGTAGACATGTCAGTAGCAGTGAATGCTGGAGCTATGTGGTCCCCCAAAGCAGTGAAACAGCCTTTGCCATACCTTTCAGAGAGAGCTGTGTGTTGTTCCCAAACATGTCCTCCGATGCTTTTTTTGGAGCCACTTCTCTTGCATTAATGATTTCCACTTTTCCTTTAATGACAGAGCAAGGAAGATGATGTTTAGCTCTGGACTCAGCACGCAGGCATGGTCTCTGCTGAAGGACTGTGATCAATGTGAGCCAATTTCTTGGCAATTATTTTGAGGACATTCCCCCAGAGGCTGTGACCATTACCTTATCTCAGGTAGGATAGATCACCTGCCAATGTTCTCCAATGGTTCCAGTTGTGTGTTGCCCTGTCCCTTACCTGTGCTGCTGTAGATGGTGAAGAAGAGGCCCCCTCCAATGCCCATGCTGTGAGCATTCATGAGTCCTACACACAGCAGGGCTGCAATGGCCGCATCCACCGCTGACCCTCCTTGCTTGAGGATGTCCCTGTGCAGCAGAAGGGGAGGTGACATGTGACAGTGTCTCAGCTCCCCGTGAGCAGTGCTTGCCCCACGTCAGAGCAGCTATGAAGGATTCTCTGGGACATTTGTCCACACCTAGTCCATGTGTTCCTCAGGAACAGAAAGTTTTGAGCTTCTGTCACCAGAGAGAATAGACCTTTAATGGTCAGTCCACAGACCAGATCAGCCCTCATGACAGACACATCCAAACCAGCTTAAAAACAGCGAGATGTGACAGAGTACATGTGGGGACAGATATTCCACACACATTCATTCCACTGTCATAAGAAATGACAGCTCTCTGAGGAGCCTTAAATCTGCAGCACTTGAGACTAGAACTGGAGGATATCCCAATAAATGTTTTTTAAAGGACCTAGAAAGAAAACTCTTGTTCTCCTTGCTCATGGATCCAAGGAATCTTTGCCTGCTCTGGTGTCTGTGAGCAACTGCAGTAAAACTGGTCAAGCATGGTAAAAGCCTGGGGTTTATTAGGATCTCCTCTTTCTACAGGGGAATTAGGGATTGATTATCCATGCTGGGCGACTGCAAGGATTGCACCTGAACATCGGGGAAGCAGCAATTCTGTCTCATGGGAGAGCTGTCAGAGGCAAAGAGAGTCAGGGCACAAGGAGTAGGTACCTTCCAATGATGGAGCAGGGCCCCGCGTCGGTGGCCACGGCCGCCCTCCTGTAGGTGTGTGTGTCCCCTGAGCGCAGCCCGAAGAACAGCCCCAGGAACAGGACGAGCCCCAGCAGGGCTACAGCCACCACTGCCACCACCACACAGCGTGTCTTCATCTTCCTGTGGAAAGAGACAGCATCGTCAGCCCTGCTGCCAGCTCCTTTCGTGTCCTCAAACCAGCAACTGTCACCCGGGTAGGACCTGCCTTACAGCAGGCAGGAACACCACCTACTGAAAACCTTCAGATAGGTGAGAAAGGAAATCCGAGGAGCACAACACAATTGCTGTTAGTCATGGCTAACATCATCTTCAGGACAAAAAATTAAAAAAGAAAAAAAAAATTAAAATTTTACTTCGTATAATCTCCTTTTAAATGTCATGTCTGTGGAGGAATCTGTCTGGAAGGTGGCCAAGGACCAGTGCAAAACACATCTAGGTCATTAGGAGGCAACCTTGGATAAAGCTACCTGGCAGCCCAGTGTGAGCACAGCACCCATTCCTGCCTGGGGCCCTTGGTCAGAGCACCTGCCTGCTGAGCCAGGCACTTCCAGAGGGCCATGGCCAGTGCTCAGCTCTCCACATGTGCCAGTCCTGCACTCAGCTCTCTCGGGCAGCACAAGGGCTACAGCTGATCTGAGAGTGAGCACACAATTCCAAGGAGCTCTCCAGTACACATGGGGATGAGTGGAGAGCTATCGAGTGGATGAGGAGTCACTGCCACCTTGGGGGGACAAGCAGTTCAGCAAATACAGATTGAACAGCTACTCTTTGGCCCATTTTCTTTTCCATTACAAGACCGTTCCAGCCAAATAGACCTAAACTAATCATATCACATTCAGAAACCACCTTCCCCCTCTGCACTGCAGCTCTGGGTTTTTACCACAACTTCAGCACAACAGTCAAGATGTCCTTTACCTTACCAAAGCATCTGCCATCCTCAGAGAAAAGCCAGTCCATGGAATTGTGGTGAAGAACAGATGCACCAACCCCACTGTGCATGCCCAGCAGCCCAAAGCAGAGTGAACTCCAGCAGGCAGAGCAGCACTCAGTGCCCTGCAGCAGCCACACACTCAGGATTAGACAGCAGTGAGTGTGCCAGCACTGAGCTAGCTAGAGGAAACAGGCCAGGCCAGCCAAACCAAAACTTTTCTCAGAGGGGGGTGATTAACAAGCTGGCCCCCCCCTGCCTCACCCCCTGGCTGAAACCAGGAGAAACACATTTGCTATCCAAGCCCTGTATCTGTGAGTCTCAGTCTGAACACTAAAGATGCCCATCTCCATCCAGGTAAAGCAGATGTAAATCTACTGTATGTGCTGCTCTGTAAACAAATGTCAACTGAGGGTAGCAGCACTAAATGGATGAAACCTCTTTCCAGGTTTTAGAACTTAATTTACACTCAACTATTTTTAAAAGAGACCAGTGGTGTGTTTGCAGAGCAATGACTGTGCAGGGAAACAGAGAAACCATTATGTCCCCAACAATAGCTCACACACAGCCCCAGAGTTTAAAGACAGTTTTGTTTGTTGGCAGAGAGATTTCAGCTTCAGCACTGGCAGTCTCCTCCAGGCTTCACAAGAAATGCCATGGAATCTTTTATCTGTGCCCCAGCTCGGCAGAAGGTACTTTGTTTGGTCTGAAGGCTGCTCTGTGCTGGGCTGTCCCTCAAGCCTGGGCTGACTCAAGCCCCGTAGTGCTGAGTTAACCCTTGGGCTCCTGGCTGGGGCTCTGCAGCTCTTCTCCTCAGCTGGTTATCTCACTGCTGCGCCCCTGCAGAGGTTCACTGCCTCATCAGCAAGCTACTCTGACAGCAGGAGAGAAGGGGAAATTTCAGGTACTGCCTCTGCTCCCCCCTCCTCTCTGGAATGGGATCACACCTGGGAGCATCCTGTAGACCCAGAAGAGCTCCATGCTGCTCAAGTGAATGCTCTTAATGAAAGTGCATCTGTGCAATCTGTCAGACTGATCCTGCCCAGGAAGCAGCAGATGTACGAGCTCCAGACCTGCAGCTTTCTCTTCTCCAGCAGTGAGCAGAGAGCAAACCCAGCAAAGGATAATCCCCTCCACCTTTGCTGCCAGCTCAACTCCCATAAACTCCTTAGCCCATGCCAGGCCTGACCCTAGAGGGAAGCACAGCCCTCACTGCCTTGCCAACTGTGGCACAGCAGAGCCAAATGTGCATTTGGTTTGATGTACAGAAATCAGGAGAAGGATCAGGAGCCTGCAGATATCCACTGCTAACCCACCTCTCCATACTCTTTGTGCCCTGAGAAACAGCTCACACTGCAGAAACAGCTGAGCTTTTGGACCAATGGTCTGTTTGAAACTTGGCTCTGAGTTGAGTCCCCATTATGATTTATTGCTGAGAGTGCAGCAGCACCTGCAAGCCACCACCTGAGCAGGCTCCCCAGCTACTGTCTGCTGAGGCTGGCTTTAACCTCCCTATCTCTGCCAAATCCAGCTGTTTGGAAGCCTGGCTTCAGCCACAGAGTGCTTTGGCAGCAGCAAAAGGTCTCCAGGAAAGGGGCTATAAAGTAATTAAAAGCAATACAATTTTTTCTCAGTGTTACAAAGGTCCACAAGCCAGTCTTAGCCATGGAATTTGAAAAGTAGCCTGATTGCCCTAATTTACATTAGGAGAGGAGGAGGACCAGCAAGTAGCAGAGTTATGCTTGTACAAGAAGCCCCACCGAGCTGTACTCAGGTGTGTCACAAGTGCATAACCTTATTTAAACGTGACACTGGGTTTGAATGAAAAGTACCCCAGTGCAACAGGAGGCTGCTAGTTAGTGTCAGGCAGCAGATGCAGGGTCTGACATCTCTGCCAAGAGGGCTGGGGCATTCTGTAGAGATGAGGAATCTGCTATAGTCAGGGAAAGGGTCAAGAGAACTGGAAGAGGAGAAGGAGAAGCACTGGGGAGAGAACAGTGGGACACCAGAGGATGACAAAGGACTCCAGGCATGATCAGGCACTGCTTTGTTCCCAAATGAAGCAGTAAAAGAAGCATCCACTGACAACACCTAAAACTTTAACCACCAACTTTAATCCAACAGGTTTCTGCTTTAAACCCATCTTGCAAGAACTTCATACCTCAGCACTCACTGCTGGGAGCTCCCTGTGCTCCCACTCACAGCCCAGGAGCCACTACTGGGCCATTAGCTTTGAGATATCCACCCTTACTTTCCCCAGGCAGCACAAGGAATGCAAGGATAGTTTGGACATCTGGACTCTTGTCACAGGACACAGGCCATGCTCTTGTGTCATGTGACAAACTATGAGGTTCCATCACGAGATATTTTAATTGAAGCCTTACACAGTCTTCAGCTCCACCAGTGATAAGGGAAAAAAGCAGAGGTTCAGCCAGGCCATGAAGAAGCAAAAGAGGCTTCCAAATTCAGACCTAGGCACTGCTCCCACCTGAAGCAGGAGGACAAAGCAGTCCCTGGAGAAACACATTAATTCCATTCAACTCAGTTGAAAGCCTTCCTTACAGATAGTGCCTCCGTGCTGGTTCCTGCCCAGGGCCAGCACCCCGCTCTTGGCTCATCCCAGCATTGCAGACTCGTGTAGATCCACATCAAATTGCAGGAGAAAGGCCTCAGTGGGCAACAGTGGTCCCTGCTTATTGCTGAGACAATCAACACTGAAAAGAACTGGGTACTAAGCCTGTGAATGAAGGCTGCTCAAGGAGAGCTCTTGTGATCACAGTTTGTGACTCCTCCACAGGCACAGGCTTTTCTGAAGCCTAATATCAGGTAGTATTCTGCCCAATAAAGATCAAACTCTGAGTTCAGTGAAAAAGGGACAATAATTTCCTCTTGAAGCAACATTTTCCTCAAAAATCCCTCATGTCTCCCTGCAGAAATTTTAGCATCAGATCCAACATTTTTTAAGACACTTCAGCATAAACTATGAAGGGAAACAAATAAAATAAAGACAGAAAGGTGGAACAAATACAGAATTCCCCATTTCACATGGCTTTCACAGTGTTTCCTGGTTGAAGACCTCCCAGAAATCCACAACTGGCAAACTCAATCTCAAAAACTGAAGTTATTAAAGTTTTATGAATCCATTAAAACATTATTGTTACACTCACTCGCACAATTTAAAGTCAAAATGCTTCATCAAAATAGCTCACTTCTCCCAACTGTTGCAAAAGATGTCTTCAGGTGCTCTTTTGCCATTCAACTAAAAGTTGTTTATTAGACCTAAACTCATTCAGACTGGTTAGTCAGGTACTATTATTCTCTTTTGGCAAGCTTTCATCTGCTTACTAAAAAAGTCACATTTTCACACATTCTATTGAATAAGAAATCCCACAAGAACTTTCAGGTTGAGAGGATGGCTCAATGAAGGTAATTCCTGTTTCTCCCTTACCTCTCAAGAGTATTTGCAAAGTTGGTCCTGTCCTTTTGCACAGACCTGTGTGTGCTGATCTCCTCTGAATGTCCTTTTTCAGGAAGTGAACCCTTTTCTAGGGGCAAAACATCCTTGTAGCAGTAGCAGTAACCACTTATCTTCCCTTAAAAGCCCTCCAAAAGTTGTAACTGGTATTTGCACTGCTCTGCTCACAGAGATGAACCCATTGAAACTCGTTATGTTTGAATTCACAGTACCAGAGGAATGCAGAAGTAATCATTGACTAGGTGAAGAGTCAGGAACCCACACCTCTTGAAATGCATATTTTAGGATCCACGAAGATTGTTTATCAACAGTAGAATCATTCTGTGTTCCTGGATTTGGTTACTACGTGGTACAAATATTTTCCTCACCTCATTGCTAGCCCTGAAATTTTGATTAAGCAACTGAGCAAATGCAATGGACTCAAGTTGCACCAGTGAAGGTTTAGATTGGACGTTAGGAAGAATTTCTTCACTGAAATGGTGGTCTGGCTGTCCCAGAAAGCTGTGGAGTAACCACCTCAGGAGGGATTTAAAAGGCACACAGATATGGCAGCTGGGGACATGGTTTAGTGGCAATTTGGCAGTGCTGGGTTAATGGTTGGACTCAATGATCCTAAAGGTCTTTTTCAACCTAAATTGTTCTGTGATTGTAAACACATGCTGCCTCCACATGGCCAGGTACCCTCACATCACTCTTCCCTAAACCCTTGTACTCACAGGGAACTGGATTTTGTGTCTGTCCTTCAGCTTAAACCCAGCCACGGCCAGATTCAGCTGGGATTACACTTGGTGGGAATAACCTGTCTGCCAAGTGTGGGCTGGAGGTGTGAGGGCCCTGATCAGCTCACACACCTGCCCCTCAGCAGTCACCTTAAACTGGCACCACACTCACATCAGATTAATACTCCAGCTGCAACGAGGAGATGCAATGCCTGTTCTGTCTGGCGTGCTCTGGCAGGCAGGATGGCAGAGCAGGAAGGCAGGGATGAAGAAACCTGCCCTCCATCACTAAACCTCACTGAGGGTTTTAAGCAACAATCCTCCACGTCTGCTTGTGCCAGGTCTGGAAGCACAGTTGCAGCTCCAAGGTTGCAGCTCACGGGGCTGTTGAAGGGTAGCACAAAACCCAGCAGAACCCAGACTGAGGTGTAAGAAGCTGTACAAACTATCCTTGGACTCTGGACTCAGCTACTAAAACTTAGGCCACTGTTCCTGCCCATGGCTTGCCAGAAATCCCAGACCCTCCTTTGAACACAAGCTCAATGCCCATCCAGAAATGCTGAATGCCATTCAGGATGTAACACAAGCAAATCACAGCTTGTCTGAAGTTTGGGCACAGTGAGGATCCAAGCCCACATGACTTAAGCCTGCCTTTTAGCCAGAAGGCACTCTGCAAACACAGGATGAAGCAAAGTCTGCCTGGATGCCAGGCAGCACCATTAGATGCTATCTCTGGACTTGTGGGGATCAGTCAAGAGGTTAATGCCTCAACTCCAAAGCAGCCCAGTCCCTCTGCCCCACTCCAACCTTTGATACACCAGATCTCCACTTCCTACAGGACAGTAGGACTGTACTACACTGACTCATTAAAAAAGTTTGGCCTAGTTCCAAGATTAAGAGCTTTAGGGTGATATTTTCTCTGCCTAAAAATACATCTTCTTTTCTATAATAGCCACAAAAATGGAATTATGTTTAACATTTACATGTGGAAAAATCCGTACTATAAACCATGAGCATTTCAACCCTGAGATATATTCCTGGAAGGAATATAGCCTGAGGCTATCTTCCAAAGATGACTTTCAAAAACCCCTTTCAAGACATTGTATGAAGAGTGAAGGCCTCTTCAGCTATATTGCTATTGTCCAAGAGGTCTTGAGCAAAAAATGGAAGCTTTTTGGAAAGGAGATATGAGCACAGAAAATACTCTGCAGGCTCAGAAGGATTTGATACATCTGCTGTTCCTACTGGCCAGTCTGAACTACACATTCAGAGTCCAGGCCACGTTCAGCTGCTAACACACACCTCTCTCACTGTGTCTAATTTATTGACGTGAGACTCATGATGCTCCACAGGAAAGATTGTGACAGGAAGGAGCACACATTGATCCTCTGAAAAAGCAGACAGTGTCTCTGCCCCAAACAAATCAACCTGCACTTTCAGTCTGTCACACCTTTAATATTAACAGGGGCATTTATCATGCAGTCTACTGAGCAGAGCCCTTTTCTTGATTTACTGACCCTGTAGGCATGATGGTACCAGGTTTTATTCTTAATATATTCATAGTTCTAAAGTTGCTACGTCCCTGAAGTGAGTCTAGGTCAGAAGAAAGTCTCTCTGTCACGTTTGTCTCAGAGGGTGCAAGGTGACATGGAAAGGCTGTAAAAAAGCCCAGTTCTAAATGATATTTATCCCACTTAAGTATTTCACCCCCACTGCTGAAAGGCAGGGTTTGTATCAGTGAGCCAACAAAACAAAATTCTTCTTCAAGGACAGTGCAGTGCCATGTTCTTACCAGCACAGAGCTGGAACAAGTTGGATGCTGCTCAGCAAGTTACTCTTTCACTTATGCACAAGTAGAGTTGAAGATGGGGTCAGAGAAAGTTATGAAACCTGAAGTCAGTGCCTGCAGTTCCAAAGGATGAACACTCTGCTATGTACAGCTACCTTATTTCAGCTGTACATAATATTGGGCAACTATCAAGTACCTCTGTCTAGGCACCAGTATAATGGAGAGCCCTGTTATAACTCAGCCTTACATGTCTCAAGCTGCAAAGCCACACCTCAAGCAGTAATGCCACATTTAATGCAGGTGCATTGCTGACTTGCTCTTCTCAACCCATTATAAATAAAGAAAAAAAAAATCTCCTGGAGGACTTGTCACCTCCTTCCATCTGTGATGTTCATGACATGGCCACCTTTAACATTCCCCAAAAATTACCATGCACCATTACAATGAAACTTGAGCAACACAGGAGTGCATCTTTCAGCATGTGAAGCAATGCCTTCGTGCCTCTTATCGTGGAACTTGGAGATAGTGAAAAGCATCGGGTAACCAGAGCCACTTCTGGGGAATTTTTCTTTTTATTTCTTCCTCCCACCCTTGTCGATTTTTTCCGTAGGAACTTCATGAAGCAACCCCAGCAATGACTCACAGAGCACAGACCACATCTACTGTTTAGACTCCTACTTTTTATGGGCAGAACCCAAGGCCTCCATTTCCCAATGTTTTAACATCCCAATGCATAATTGGAATAGATGCTGTTACAAGACTTTGTAGCTCAGGTTTACCTCTTGTTGCAGGTTAGCTATTTTTACCACAAGAAAGACTTTCCCCTCTAACAGAGCAGTGTTGCAATCCAGTTCTACCTGAACATGAGCATCAAAAATAGCATCTCGAGTGCCCACTACCACAGAGCTGCTAATAAGCAAATGAGGCTTCTTCCCATTAAATAAAAGCTCCCTTTTTGATCCCTTGCTCTACTCTTCCATGATGAGGGCAGCCAGTGGAAGCTAAGTACCAGCTATATGGGTAGCAGACAATTCTAATTTAGGCTAAACATAACCTAAGAAACATTGATTCAAAAAAGAGCATTGCTGAAAAAGCCCTGGAAAAATTACTCAGGGAGACTCTTAGAGAAAAGGTACTTAAGGAATGGAAAAGATGCCTAATGTGCAAGAGGTCGAGTTGACTGAGAGTCTGGACACATAAGTTGTCTTACAGAGCTAAAAATAAACAAACAGATGTTTGTCCACAGCCAAAGCACCTCCTTCCCCTCCAGTGAGAGGTGCTTTCACTATAACTCACCTGCTGAAACTGAGCCACCCACTAAACCCACGTGCTTTCATTTGATGGATCTGTTTTCCCATAATCACCCACAGGTGCACACTTTTCCCTGGGACAAAGGTAAGCAAGTGGAAGATAACTGGTAAACAGGGAGGTTTATTAACCCTTTCTTGCCAGCCACACTGGTTAACCAGCTCTGGTTATATCCTTCTAACCTCAGAGGCAGCTGCAGCAGCACTGCTGGGACAGTGCTGTGTGAACTATCACATCTCCTCAGTGCTTGGATGTTGTTGGTTGCTGTTGCAGGAGCAGCCCTTCTGCTCCTCCCTTCCTGAAAAGGGGTGCCTCTCCTCTCTCCAAAGTTCTGTCTTCTTTTATCACTTTTCCTCAATTTTCTCTCTCTGTTGTCTCAACTCAACCTTACTCATTAATTTTATGTCAAGCTCTGCTGTTTCCAAAACCTACATCAATGTGTGCCATTTATCTACCAGCTATATAAAACCCTTTAATCTTTGCAAAGTCTGTCTGCCAGGCCACCAAAGGGACTGTGTTCTTGCAGCTGACAGAACTGCCTTTCCCCCAGCAGCCAGCAAAGAGCTCATCAACACAGTCCCACACGGCTTCCCCTCAACCTCACCATCCCCAGATAAAAGGGGACAAGGCTGCTAGAGATGGGAAAGAAGAGGGAATGACATGGGGAAAGAAGAAAACCTAAACTGGTGAAGGGAAAAACAGATAAAGTGGGAATGAAGGGGGACAAAATAAATGAATGAAGATAGGAAGACAAAAAAGGTGAAAGAGGAAAAGGGAAACTGAAGGGCAAAAAATGAATGATGCCCTCTCTCTCAAGGCTAGAGGTTTTCCCCAGCCTCATCTGACTGCTGCACTTGGACCTGCCCTGCACATGCATGTTGAAGCTCCCAGATCACAGATGAAGTTTGAACTTTCTTGGCGTGCTGCAAAGGTGATTACTTAATTTTTATATAAGATTTATGTAATGTTATACCTGCCATAGCAGATAACTGTATTTTATAGAATGTAGAGCATCTGGGTGGGTGAGGCCACCAAAACCTCTGAATTCCAGTTATAACAGATGAACTCAAGAGGTTTCACAGATTTCAGCTGAAGTTGAAAACGAGCTGTTTCCAACTGAAAAAAAAGAAGTGTAGCTACCTGCTCAAATTCACCTGTTCTTGCTAAAGCCAAACTCTACAGGTGGGTGAATACCTTAATGGACTGAATAGCTTTGCCTCCCCTGACCTCACTCCTGTTTGCTGTGGACACCTGGATCAGGAAATGCAGCTCAGGACTGGGACCTTGAGAGGAAAAGCCCTGGTCCTGGAGAGCCCTCTGACATGTTAGAGGGGATCCAGCCAAGAGCAAGAGCAGGTCTTTGTTTTCTAAGCACACATAGGAGAGGGACATTCTGTTTGTTGTAGTAATGAGCAGAGTCTCCCAGGTGCTGTTCTGGTATTTCATATATCTAAATATTTATTTTCCTGGGCAGAATCTGCTCATTTTCATACAAACACAGTTGCCCTTGATAGTTCTTTGCAACAGATTTTTTTTTTTTTACAAATAATTAAATGTGGACTGCTTGATTTACTTCAGAGTATTCCTTTTTCCTTCCGTGGGCCAGTTTCCATGTACACTAATGATCCCCTGCCCTGTGCTCTACTGGGTGCCCTTCCTGCTCTGCATCAAGAGCTCTGGTCTCTCCCACAGCATTGCCCTTCCACCCTGTTTCTGGATCACACCCTCAGCATCATCCCACTGTCCCTGCAGCTTTTCTGGTTCTGCACCTGCCTCCTGGCCTTCCCCCTAGGTACCAGGTAAGAAATCTGCCAGTGCTTGACCTCCCACACCAACAGGGCTTACATTTTTCAGGTTACCACTTGGAAGCACAGAATTACATGGAAAGAAGAGGGATCCAAGATCTATGGATTTCAGCCTACTTCTTAGACCTTGATTGCTCTGATGAACACCACCTGCCAGAGGGACATTGACTGAAGTAAGAATTTCTCATCTTCAGGACCCCATGAAATCTGCCTTCCCATGTTTGTGTAGCTCTGACCTCTCTGGTCATTTTGGGAGCCTTTCATGTGTCAGCTTGCCAAAACAGCACTTCTCTTATCAGAAATTCCTGTCACTTATGCTACCTGCAAAACTAGAGTCAAATTGACACTCAGGCAAATGACCCCGGCCCAACCTTTCCATAGACCTTTATAACCCACAAAAGAACAGAGACCAACATCACCTTGGCTGGTAGACAGTACCTTCAAAGTGTTGGATGGGCCATGCAGAGGTGCAATGTCCTCCCCAGTGATGGGTTTGAGATCCCAGCTCACTAGACTTCCAGCTCCTTGCTCTGATCTCAGCCTGTCAGAAACCCCAACCCTTCTTGAAGCCACCAGCCCAGTGCTGCTGACCCTGTCAAGCCACAGCAGCTGCCCTAGAGGGTGGCTCAGCAGCTGCTCAGGTTGCCTGGACACAGATCCTGCTGCCTTTGCTAACTGAGGCAACCCAAAGGCAACACGGCAGATCAAGTCCTGGCAATCCTTGCAACAGAGAAACACTTGCTCTTCAAACCTGAGCCTGGAGGTACAAAGGTAACCTTTAATAAAATAGGATTAATGAACTGGAAAGGTACCAAAAGAGGGAAAGAAACAACTCCTCTATTTCACACCCCAATCCAACCAAATATGGAGATGACAAGACAAAAATCACGCTGTTTACTCACGACTTCAAAAGCTCTGTTCTCCCTGGGTGCAGTTCACCTTCAGCCAGTCACACCAAAAGAAGGTGCTTCTGCCTGGTTCTCTTGGCCCTTATTCCTCAAGTGCTCCCAGAGCAGGGACTCCAAAAACAAGACCGGTCACACATAGCTGAGTAGGAGCAAGGCTTCATATATGGGAGTGGTCAGAAGGGGAGGGTGATGTAATGAAGCCCTATCTTAGAGCAGTAAAGGCATGCCACCCTTCCCCCTCCCTGTCCCTGAAGAATTGCTGGCTCACAGGACAAGATGAGAACAGAGTGGTCCAGCACTTTCCGTGCCGTACTTTCTCACGGTAAAGGGAACAGCGTAGAGGGTGGGGAGCAAGCAAAGATCAGAACTGAATGGAGACAATACTTTGATGTTAGGTAGTCCCAGGAGTGAATCTGTACTGGCAGAGTTGTTTCTTTTCTTCACGCATCAAACAATTCTCTGCCAAGTTGCTGGTTTCCCTTGGCACAAGTCCTGACAGGGAGGACACTCTCTGCATTAGAGCACTGGTGACCCCATACCCAACCTGACAGAGAAAATCCCATTCCTGCACTCTTCCAAGCTGGCTGATGCTGGGGCACTGCTCAGCTCCATGGCCATAGGGGCTGAGAGCTCTGTAGAAGAGAAGAAATGTGCACCCCATAAATGGTGTCTTGGACACCTCTTGAGAGGGACATCCTGTCTTTCTCCATCAGAGGAAAATTTGAACCCTGTGAATGGAGAGGAAATATCTCAAGGACGTAGCACTGCTGTCCAAAGGGAAAATAATTAATTTTTTACTTCCTTCATTTCAGTTCTGTTGATCGCTCACTGAAGGGCTTGTCTGACCATGAAAAGCCACATCAGGCATTAGGACAAGGTTTGCCTAACTCAAAGGTTATAAACAATCAGTCAGGTAGCTCTGTGATTGCTGTATAAAGGGAGAGTCCAGGTCTAACAAAAGGTTTCTGTGCGCTCTCAGATGAGGCAATTGGAAAAGGCAGGAGCCAGTCCAGGCTTTCATAAAGTGGAATTCACAGAGTTACTGTCCTCTACCAGGAACTGCACCAAGATCCACAGGACCATGCAACAGCAGCCAAACAAATACCACCAGTTCTGAGAACCAAAACCTCATACTGACAGGAACCTCCATGGGTAATTCTCAGATTTGGGGAAGGGGGATGTGGGAATGACTCTTGCATGAAAGGTTGCTTTTGCAGTGCATGGTGAACTGAACTGGAGAACAACAGAGCCTTTACCCATTCACAGGTTATTTTTTAGTCAGAGATGCCCCCTGTCCACACAACACTGTGTCAAGTAAAAGAGCTATTCCTTTGCACATCACAGCCCGAGTCCCTCTTACCTTGAGGAATGGCTTTGCTTTGATAATGTCAAGGGACTTGAAATCAGATACACAACTGAGAACCCCTTTAAACTGCCAGGAATGCTGCCTAAGAGATTTTTTTTCAGAACCAGGACAAACTAGCTCTCTCTTACAGATTTGTTCTACTGTATTTGCATTTTCCTGCAAATTACAGAATCTCAATAAATTACTCCCTCTGGTTGTGTTGTTTTGGGGGGTGGGGTGGAGCTGGATTTGATGCTATTGGGAATGAAACAGAAACAATTAACATTGAATTGCTCTGTTATCCTTTTCCAAACAAGAATCTGCACCCAACAGGTATTTTTCACTACAACCACAACTGCAGCAGATCCTGTCCACCCCAAGGACAGCTCCCCACTTGCTCAGGGTGCAGCATGTTTTTTACAGGATTGTTTGGAGACAACCTAAACATGCTGGGTGGGTGACAAAGGAAACTCTAACCAAACTGTAAGCACAAAGAGTAAGAACAGAGTCATAATAGGTCCCTTCCCCTATTTCTCCACTGATACTCATGGTAAGAGACAGAGACACAGGGGAGTCTGTGTAAAGCTGCCTAAATATGAACCTCCAGTACCTGCTGCACCTACAGGAAGATCTCCAAACTCCATAACCTGTCCAGACTGTCGAATTCTTATCATCATCACCCCCAAAAAAATTCCCTACTTAACAGCATTCTAAAGCTACTATCAGAGCCAGGGAGCCTTACAGGCCCGTGTGATAAAAGCAATCATATCCCCACTTCAGAGACAGGACAACTGATACAATCTTGCCCAGGGCTTCAGAGCAGGTTAGTGCCTGGGCTGGAATAAGGAATCTTCCCCTCAGATTCCTTAACCATGTTCCTAGACATCACCTTTCTTCCCTGTCACATGCCTGGTATATACAGTAAACCCAGAGGCAGCTGGAAGTGACAAGTGCAGAGGCTGACGCTGATCGACTGCACTGTGCCTAGAGCTCCATGGGATGTTGTGTTCAGTGCTCCTCACACCTTTGGTCTCTCCTCCACTGTAAACAGGAAATTAATAAAATGTGAAAGTAGCATCCTCCGTGTCCTTGTGAAAAAAGACAGCAGATTAGATTGCAGCAGAGGAGCTGGGGGAAGTTCAAAGTGTTTGTCATTTAACAGAAAACTTGCAAATTATTACAGAAAGTTGTTGGGTAACTAATCACTGTTAAAATCTAACCTAAACAAGAAGGACCTAAAACCAGAAGAACACAGACTTTCCCAGCAAGAGCCAAGGTCCACTTTCCATTCTGCTTAAGAATCAATGGCGCTTGGAGATGTGAGGCTCAGAAGTCATTCCTGGCCATGACTGAAGTTATTCTTGGACTGAGCCACAGAGATGTGTGTGTGCAGCCCACCCAAACTTTGCCTCATGTGCTTCTCGGGAAGCCCCACAACTTCTTGTTCCTTCTTCAGCAGTTTCTGCTGAAGGATCAGCTCTACTGCTCTCAGAGCAACAAATGAAACCTCAGAATAAAATTCAGCACGTCCTGGTAAGCCAGAATCTGTCCTGAGTCACCTTAGTATGGCAAGATTTCAATGGGACCACATGGCAGGGCCAGGGTAGCAGCTCTCAGAGAGGGATGGGGCACAGCAGCAGGGCAGCCATCCCCAAATCTGTTATCCCCACTTGTCAACCTGCTTGGACAGCCCTGGGGGTGCCTTCTGCCAGCACTGCAGGGCCACTCAGCTCACAGAGTAGTGGGAATCAACCCAGCAAAGAGCCACTGATGGCTGTTAGGTGCTGTGAGGGGAGAAATCCCACAGAGTCCCTGAGAAGGCTGTGGATGGAGCTCTCATATGCACTGAGAGGGCACGGACTATGAACATTCTGGCTACACTCTGCCAGGCTTCAGAGGGCAAACCTATCTCGGGGATGAACACCCAGAAGCAAGAGTTTCATGGACCCTTGCACTGGGACCCCTTTCCCTTCTGTGGAATGGTTCCCTGCTCGGCAGCCATACAAATATTCATACAGCACTACACAGGAAAGCTGCACACCATGCAAGACAGCTCACGCCCTAAATGAGAATCTGGACATACAACTCTTTTATTCCAGTGGTACTCAGCACTTCATACTCTCTGGGTTTGCTCCCCAGAACAACAGCCTCAGGAAAGAAATGAATTTTGCTTTCTAAAGAAGTCACTCACTGCAGATCCAGTACTGCTCTAGTGCTTCAGGCTCACATTCAGTCCAGCTAAGGCTTGGGCAACACAGTTCCTGTCTGTGTGGCCATTTGCAGCCCATCAGTTTTGACTTTAGGAGAGAAACACAGAGCACAGGTTCAGTCTTGGTGCACACCAGGAGCCATGGGCCATGTGTGAGATGGGCACCCTTGTCCAACAGGACAGGCTCCTCTCCCAGCCCACCACAGCAAACAGCCCATGGCTATACACTGAGATCACTGGGTCACTCTGTGCTGTCCACAAGGGCAGTCACAAAGCTCCTGCAAAAAGAGGACTCCAGAAACAGGAGCCTGTCTTGGCTGGGCTCTGCATCCGAATGCAGGAATCTGTCAGGTTTGATGCTCGCAGCATCTCCTTCTCTGGGCAGAGCATAACACAGAACTGAGGAAAGGACAGGTGCTCAAACACCAACAAGTCTTCTGAGAGGTGCTCATGCTACCAGGAGATCTCAGGTGGAGATCAGAGCAAAGAGTCCCTGTCTGGTTCATCTCCCACCTGTCCCAGTCTCCTTCAGGGCTTGTTTGTTTAGGTGCTGCAAAGGGCACCAGAAATGGCCATTTGCTTGTGAGAGATCAGAATCACAAACCTCTGCCTCAAAGCACTTGGAACCCGTGTTGGAAAGTGTGAGGTGGCCAGCTGGGCTGGAGGCAGGGACCGTACCAGCACAGCTCTGGGAACACACACTTGGCTTTGTGAGGAGCACACAAGCTGCAGGGGCTGGACACACAGCCCTGCACAGGAGCTCAGCCCCAGCAGCTCCCCCTTCCCTCCCACACACGGGGGCTGCTCAGCCTTTACATCACAGCCTCTCTGGGCTGGGCTGGGGCAGCTGCTGCTGCCTTCCCATCTGCTGAGCCCACTGCCAGTGGGAACCACAGATGCCATATTTCCACCTGATCTCTGGGGAAGGCTTGGTTTGTTTGCCCAGCATGCCAGGGCTTCAATTAGCTGGCAGAGTGGGCCAGTCACACTCGCGTGGCACAGCACAAAGCTGCTTAAACCCTCCCCTATCAACCTGAGCCCCTAGACCCCCTGAGGCTCCCAGGGAGAAATGGCAACACATGGGATACCACAGGCACTGCACTCTCAAAGATCAGGGTGGCTCCCACAGGTCGAGAGGAGGGGTACTACAAACACAGACATCTCCTAAATTTTGAGAGCCACAGCAACCAGTGACATCAGGCACAAATGGACTTTTGCAGGAGGGTAGAGTGGCCTTCCCTGGGAAAGACTCTCACCTTCCCCCGCAGATAGAGGCAAAAGGGCTTCCCACAGGCTGGAGCAATGTTCTTACTCTCTCCCTTCCCCATATCAGACAATTCTGGCCCTCTGATGCTGTGATCATTTTCTGACAGCTGCTGTGTCTTGGTCTCCCACCTTGTCCCCTCACAGTTGCCCCACAGTTGAGGAAGAGAACAATTTTTGGTGAGGTCAGCCTGATGTGCCATGGGGGTTTGTGGGAAACAGACCTTGGGTTTTAACAGGGCTGCTCCCTGTGAGAGCTCCCACAGCCAGACATGAACCTTGAACTCCAACAGGGCAGGGCAGAATTGTGCAGAGACAGAAGACTAGATAAAAGAGGTTATCCTTTTATAGATATGGATTTTTTTAAAGAGAGCAGGAAGGAGCAGGAAAGAGAGGCAGAGTCCAGAGCCTGATCTGTCTGTTCAGATCTGAGGCTACCAGAAACTCTGGCTGCTCTTGAAAAGGCTTCCTGACTCCCCCCATGCCACCCTGGCTGCCTTGCTGGCCTCTGCCACAGAGATCCCACCAGCCTCAGGCTAATTTGGGCTCATGGGTGAGAACACAGAAACACAATAGTGACAGGAATGAGAAGCAGTGGGGAGGAGGACACCCAGGAGACCCATTCTTATCAAAACCCAACAGTATATCAAAGGGGATCTGTGAAGACAGGGAAGAGCCTTTTGTAAAAGCTACAATTGAGCCAAATGCTGCCGTTTTTACAAGCTGCAGTCTTTACATTCTCTCAGGAACCCCATGAGGATGACTGCCCCAAAGGGGGACCCCTGTGCCAGGCCAGGCCATGTGCCAGACACGCTGCACACTGAGCAGTCACACACCCACAGCACAGCCACTGTTCACCCTCTGCATGTGCTTTTTAATTACAGCTTTTATTTGCAAAGCATCTCTTACAGAAAAGACAAATTGCATTACTCTCAGCTTATTAAAATCACACTCAGATTTTTCTCAACTGCTAATTACACCCAGGCAGCAGTGTCAGTGTAATTAAAGCTGGGATGGACATTTGGGGATCCAGCTGTCACACAACCCCTTCCTGCACCTGAGCCCTGCCCAGGCACAGCCCTGTCATGTCACGACAGAAGATGCAGGTAAGGCCAGGCACCTCCTCAGCACAGGGGAGGGAACCCCCTGCACCAAACTCAGTTACAGCTGGGCCCCCACCCTGGCTCTGCTGCAGGGGCTGGGGGAAGGGGCCTTGGGGTTACAGCACTGAAGTGTGGGGAGTGAAAGGGGGTTTTCTCCTGTTTCTGGTCCTAAATGATTGCAATAAATCACATTGCCTGTCCAAACCTCCATTTGCTTTCATGCAAAACAAGAGATTTTTGGCTTCCCTGGGAATTAAGCAGCTCTGGGAACAAACCACAGAATGGACTCTTGCTGGCACCCAAAACTTTTAAAGCCTGACTGTGGCACACAACAGACCTGAGAGTGGATTACCCAGGGGAAGGTGTGAAGCACTAGAAACTGAGTTCCAAAGAACTGAGAGACAGTAATAAAAGACCTTACAGACCTGTGAGGAGCTGGGAGCCTGCTGGAAAACCAACTGTGCCTCTGAACGTGGTGCCCTCTGCGACACGTGGCCTTGGCAGAAGGGCCAGCACAGGTGTGCAAACAGCTGTGGGGACAGCACAGCAAGCACCTGCCCGAGCCCAGGCACCTCAGAAACAGGAGAGCTTTGGGCAAGTGGGGACTTAACCCCAGCACTGGGATGCTGTGGAGAATATCACCTCCAGGAAGACAGGGTGCTAATTAGGGAAAGCAGATAAAGACTGTGGCTCTTTCAAGATGAGTTTCCTTCCCATTGAAATCCTCACAGTTTCAGTGCTCAGCAGGATGCAAACACATCCTTAAATGATTTCCTGGAGCCTAGTTTCAAAGATCAGTTCCTTCAAAAGCAGAAACATGCCAAGATCAATAGCAGACCCAGGAGAGCTCTAAGCATGCCAGCTCCAAAACCACCAGGCTTTCACTGCAGCCAGTTACCTTCCAGATGCTAAGGGGCACTGCTACCTTTTCATACTTGAAAAGACTACCAAGACTTCCTAAGCAATCAGCCTTATTTAAGTACCAAGGGGAAAAAGAATCAGTAGGAAATTTTTCAATTCAGAAACAGCATGACATATCTGTGCAATATGTCCTGGAGAGGTAAACCCACAGATAGAGCTCACAAGAGAAGAGGAGCAGAGCTCACAGATACTGGATGTGATCCCAAGAACAAGGATATGCTCATCTGCTCCTTGAATAGTTTTACTATTTACAAGTATTTACTAACTCCCTAAAGCCACTAACAGGATGTCCTGGGAAGCAGCTATCAGGCGATCATTTTTAATTCAATACAAGTTACAAGAGAAGAATGAATGATCAAAACTGCATGTGGAAAAAGCTGAGTGGGGTATCCTATGGATGCCAGAGGCAGTATGTTCAACATGTTCATATATTTACTTATGGCCCGGTAATGAAACAATAAAGATAACATATGGGGCTAGCAAAAGACATCAGGAAAATTTCAGCTGTGGAAAACTTGAAAACATCTGTGAAATAGGGCAAATAATAGCTGATGAAATTCAATATAGAGAAATATGTAATGCCTGGCTGTGATAAACCAATATGAAGAATAGATATGTATTGCTGGATTTGAGTTAGAAGCTGCTTACACCACCATTAAATCTCTTACAAAGATTTGGGGGAAAAAAATGCAGCAAGAAGGAAGCAAGAATTTGTTAGCTCCTCATTCACTGGCTCTTATTTAAAGCTTATAAACGAAACTGGGTCTGTAAAGAGGAAAAGTATTCCTTTGAAAAGGATAAAGAGGACAGAGGCAGAGTTAAGAATCAAAGCTGGCAAATCAAGCTACAGCTATGGAAACTTTTGAAAAAATAATAACTTAGTACAAGGAACTTACCTAAGAAATGACATAAGAAAGATTATGCCCAACACACTGAAAAATACAGTATTTTCAGTCTAGAGTGTTCACTCAAGTACAAGCTAGCCGCAGTTTCCTTGGAATAGCCTTGAAATCTGTCCAAATAGGAGAATTCCAGTCAGAGGTCACTACTTTCATCCCTTAAAACATGCGCGCAGCATTCGAGCGCGCCACAGGAGCAGCATGCCTGAAGAGCAGAGGCTGGATTCCCAAGAGCTTCGAACCTTCCTCTCCCTACCTGGAGCCTCTGGCACCGCCCAGCCTCCGCTCACCTGCGGCCTCGGAGCGGAGTCTGTCCCTCCATCCGCCCCGCAGTCTCTCCTGCGCGCTGCCATCCTACCTGCAGCTAAGTGGGGCTTTCCATGCGGCCGGCGCGGCATCTCAGGGGTCCTCCCAGCACATCCCTGCCCGGCCCAAAGGGAGAGGGGAGCCTCTTCTCCAGAGCAGCCGGGCTGTCCCCTGTGGGTGAGAGGCTGGGTCAGTCCCAGTTCTTGCGCTGGGCACTAGATGGCACAGACAGGAGGCGGCCCGAGGGGAGCCCGGGCTGGGCGGGCTGTGCCGTGGGGAATGCGCTGCCGGCAGCATCATCCCACGGGGTATCCCCTCCACGGGGTGCCCCCGCTGCCACTGCCCTGCTGCACCCCCTCACATCCCGTCCTGTCCAGCAAAGCGCCGCCGGTGCTGCAGGGAAGCCGGATAGCCCGGCAAGGGCTGTGGCACCCGTGCCCCTTCCTCCTGGGCACGACCCGCTGCTCCTCACCCAGCTCGGGCTCACTGAATACACTTGGGTCACAGAGCCTGTGACTGGCTCAAACTGCGACAAAAAGAGGGCAGAAATCCTCCACGGGAGGGCCTGTCCTGTTTCACTGCGAGGCTTCACCTCGGTCATCAGCCCCCAGGACAATAAATAGCACCTGATACCCGGAGTGTGGAGAGAGACAGCGAGGGCCAGGTGCCCCATCAGTGGTCCCTCTGGCTTCAGGCCAGTTCTGGGGAGTGGCACCCCAGCACCCTTCCTCTGCCCTGTGGGATGATGGTGTGAAAGAGGGAAGCACTTAGTCACTGCTCTTAAAGCATTTGTCACAAGGTAGCTCCTCTAAAGCAGCTCACTCACTCTTCCCCTTGGTTTTCTTCCTTTTCAGCACTGCTGACTGCAATCACTGAGGCAGGACCTGCTCCCCCAGAGCCTTCCCAACCTCATCTTCCTCAATTTCTTTAAGGTGTGGGTGAAATTCCTTCTCAATGAACTGTGTGGACTGATGGGATGAGGCAAACACCAGCTAAGCTGCACAAAAGTGCTGCAGTAAGGACAGAAAAAGCCAAAGTGCTCTCCATGGGGACACAAAAAAAGTACGGGAAGGTGGAAGTTTGTATGTTGGCCTCTGCTGTTCTGACATTAGAAATTCACTTTACTTCAAAGGTTAACACAGTTAATGCCTCTGCTGAAGATCACAGGCTCTGACAGCCTGCCTGGAACAGCTCCATCCATGGCAGGGCACGAGGGACAGCATGTGCAGGGTGGCACTGAGGCCAGCAGCAAGCCCTGTGCACAGGGCACAAGTGGCACACATGGGTGTCATCCAAACCAAACCCGAGCCTGGCAAAGCCCAAAAGAGCTTTTGTGCTGAGCAGCTCAGTGATGCCAGGTATTAATGACACAGACAAGTCTCCAAGGAAAAGCCTGTTTGCTTTTCCAGCAGCACTACCCTTTCCTGTGTGTGTGCTCATGGCACTGCCCTGCAGACTGCAGAGGGGCCAGGGATCACCGAGGTCAAACCCCACAGGGGGAATCCCTCAGGGTGTTGTAGGTGAGAAACAAAACATAATTCAGATGCCTGCACTATAAAATCCAAATTCACCCATGGTGTAAACAGGACAGTAGGTCAGTTTGGCTCAGAGACTCTCATCTTTGAAAGGCTGGAGTGAGTGACACTGGTGACCTGTGCAAAACCTGGAGAGAGACTTATGCTAGATCCTGGGGACACTTCCAGTGTCCAGAGGCTGAGAAATACAGAGCAGCCAGATGAGCCCTTCCACACTGGGCTCTCACTGACAGACTTGGAGACCTGCTTCTGATCAGCCATCTAAATCTAAATGCTGGGTCACTGGTGTGTAACAACCTGGCTCTGAAAGGTCCCTGGGCAGAGAAGGAAATGCTCAAAAAAGGTTTTTATGCTTCAATTCCCACTCCAAGTTTTGCTTCTTGTACTCTTCAAACATTTGGGGTTTTTAGATGAGATGACTTTTTATCTTTGGATGTAAATGGAGAAAACATAGTCAAACTGCAAAGAAATAAAAACAGTTGGTCACTTTTCCAGGCCTCGCATGAATTGTTAACACATTTTAAGAAGTGCTGAAGTCTTTGGAGAACATGAAAGTCTTAGGGAGGCCATTCTCAGCAGAAGCACATCTAATCTGTCTGGACTCACTTCCCTCTGCCAGAGCCAGTGATGGAGAGCACTGAACTTCCCCTGCAGCCCCCTCAAACCACCAGCAGCACTTCCCTGCACTGTGTCTGCTCAGCTCAGACTCCACAGCCTGGCCCCCAGTGCCTGGTCCATGTACTCCCCGAGGGCCTGTGGCTGCTCTCAGCAGTTTAGAACTGCTTGCTAAGATGCTTAGAGCCAGTTTAATCTGTGCACTTAGTGGTTTCAAATTTCTAAAGAAGCTTAGCAGCACAAGGTGCTGCCTTCAGCCTCCCCTGCATGGGCTTAAGATGGTTTAATTCCTTTATGAAACCATAACTCCAGCCCACAGCTTTCAACTGGGGAGCTTCTAAGCCAGGTTTTCTAAAAGCTCTTCAGAAATATTCTTATGAGACACACACACACACACACACAAAGGGATTCCAGAGGGACATATTATAACGTTTCTGCCTCTTTAAAGCTGGAAATGAGAGAGCCCCAAGGCAAGGTACATTTTAAGTCCTTGCAAGGCTTTCCTCCAATGTTTCTCCTGGCTTAGATCAGCTTCTTAATTAGTCTAATGTATGGTAATGCTTGGAGAGGTCCAAGGGCCTTCCCCTACAGGTAAAGCATCTGCAGGCAAGAGCCACCTCCATGCTCCAAACAAAGGCAGGTGGCTGAACAGAAAAACAGCCCCTTGGGACCACAGGCTGTCCCTGGAATGTCACTTGCCAGCATTTGATTCATTAACTGCATTGCTCTGCTCTTTTTTTACCTCTACTGCTCCCCTTTACAGGCTGATCAAAAGCACAAGGTGTTACAAAGGGGACCTTGTGCTGCTGCCTTGAAAGACTCCTGATGCTCCCAGTGACTCTCCCCTTGTTCCTCTGGAGGGCTTCCCGAGGATCTTGTGTGTCTGCCAGGGGAAAACTGAGAGCTGGGAAGGACAAAAAGGTGTCTGGAAAGCACACATAGGGCCAGGTGGCAGTGGAGAGTTGCAAATGGTGGAAGGAAAGAGAGAGGAAGTGTGAACCTAGGGCAGAATGTGAGAAGAGCCAGAGTTTCCCACCACCTCCCTCTGAGAGCCCCTGCAGGGCTGGAAGAGTTTCCCCACAATGCAGGTGTGTGATTCCCATCCTGGCTGGGACAGGAGAGTCTGGCCAGCCCCACTGCTCCCAGAGCAGGGAGGAACATTTCTGGTGGTGCTTTCAGAGCTGCCTGCCCTGCCTTTCTGCCAGGCACTACAGCACTGCACCAGTTCAGCACAAGGTTGTGAGTCCAAACCTCACAGCATCTTCACAGCCCACCTTAATTTAATCAAGATCAAATTAATCTAAATGAGATGGGTGCAGCATGGTCCCAGAATGGAGGTAACAGAAATCCCCCATGTATCTCAGTTCCCTGACTGACTCCCTGTGAAAGCAGCAGGAGCTCAGAACTTGTCGGAACCGTCTCTGTCTCTGCCATATTGCAGAGATTCTGACAATGTACAGTCTTTTTACCTCAGCAAGAGATGAGCAAAAGAAGCAGAAACTCCTCAGGTCTTGTGTTCAAGGTTGTTTATTTTCTCTTATCTAAAACATTCTCTCTGTGCCCTGCCGAGCTCCTTCTAGAAAGACAGTCGAAGGCCTCACACCCTCAGAGGTGGTGCTTATCTTTTATACTATAAGCTACGTACAGACTATTTACTAATTATTTCCAATACCTATTCCCCACATCAGACTGTCAGATTTTACCCTAAACCAATCATTCATGTCCCCGTCACCAAGAAGATGGAGATGGAAGAAGAAGAAGGAAGAAACCTAAAAACCACGAGGTTCCTCCATCTTAGAATTCTTTCACCCCCCCTGTACCAAACTCAAAAACTACTTTTACACCCTGTGACAAACTCACTAATGCTCTATTTAAACTCCTGTGACTTGTAATTCTTCTTTTAAGGTTGGCAATCGTTCCCATGGGCTAAAATCCAAACCACAGGTGTTTGGGGCTGTGTGCCAGGGTCTCTGAGACCCCTGCCCAGGTCTCTGAACCTCCAGGATAGCCAGAGGCGAATCCTGTGTTCCCACAAGAACTCCCCTGGGCTAACAAGTCAAGGTAATGCCACTGGTCCCTGGAGCAGACTGGTGACCGTCCCCGTGCCCACAGCAGTGCTGCCCAATTTCACTGTGACTACAAGATCACAGGGGTTAATATTCTCTATGCAGGCAATATACAGCCCAGCAAATCTGCTTTTATGGGCACTGCAAGAACTTCATTAATTTGTCCAATAATGAGCAGGGCTGTGTCCATAATGACATAGCAGAACTCTGTCCTTTTGGGAACCCATCACTGCCTCAGACCCAGAACACCACCAAGGGCCTCGTGGGCTTCAAAGAGAGCCTCAGCTGCAAGAAACAAAAGGTTTAAGACCCAATGAATGTTACATGGGCTGTTGCTACTGTGAAACACAAAATTGTGTTTCATGTCAGGTAAATACAAGTAACGTGTGTGCTTGTGATTGTGATATGTGTGGAGCCCGACCATGGGACAGTTATAAAGATGAATTCTAATAAATAACTGAGGAAAATAAAGCATAGAAGAAAGCCTATAAATCTATCCTTTGTTCACAATTAACTTTTATAAGTCTTAAGTTGATTTAGGAGCATTTGAATTAGTTTGAAGATGTTGCTTTTTACAAGAACTTTTTGCTTGTAGGTAAACTTTAAAGGTTTTTGTAATAATAATCTTTTGAAGTATAATTTTAGAATATTGCTTGCAGTAAATATTTTTGAAACTATGGCTTTAGAATGTATAAAAAAATGAGCATGCTTATCTCTAAGTCCTACCCCAAACCTTGGAAAGCAGCTTGAGAAAGGAAGATGGACATCANGATACTTCTTTCTCCTTTTGGAAGCCAGACCCCACCATGTGGGATACTCCTTTCAGGATGTACATCCTGAGAAGACTAAATCACCAGGGCATAGAAAATTGTAACGTAAAAATTGGGAATAGAAACTGCTGAGAAAGCTCCTGAGTACCCCTATAAATACCTGTAAGTCTCAACTATTGATGTGCAGTTGGAGGGAAAACTCCCCCACTGTACCCAGCGCTGTTTGCTCATATTTTACCACACTAATTAATAAATTGATTACTGCTTGAATATTGGCCTAGTCAAGCTTCTCATTTATAACACTACCATTTCTCCATCAAATGCAGAGCCCCAGCAGTGATTGCCTGCATGCAGCTGCTTCCAACCAGCACTGATGCTGCAGAAAGTCCCTAAGACTACAGCCCAGCTGATGCTATGTTCATCTCATATCTCCCCATCTCCATGTACTCTGCAGTTTCAAGGAAGAAATGCCCCTAATAGTTGTGATTAAGAGGACTTCTTCCCCAAAACTGCAGTGTCATGGACAGATGGACCTTCTCCAGGTCTGCTGCTTACTTCAGTCAAGAGCTTACAGGTATTTGGGATATAGAGCTCCCACATGAATAGCTCATGGCCAAACATCAAGTGCATTTGCCCCTAGATACAATGGAATTAAATCTGGAGCCTGCGCCAGCTCTTTGGGTGTATCTCTCCAGAGCTCCCTACCCAGCAGGAGGCTTGGCTTTGAGGGATCTGCCAACAAGCTCAGAGCCACGAGAAATGACAACTTGGGAGCTCAGACAAGCTGGTTTGCAGGCAAACAAAAGCTGAAGCTGTGAAAGTGTGAGGCAGTCAATGCAGCGTCTGGCAGCACAGCCTCACCTCCGCCTTAATCCTCTTTCCCTCCTTAAGCACTAAATTAATCAATTACACTTCCAGCCCGGCAAAATCGGTCAGAAATGTAACCTTCATCATACACAAGGCAAACAGAATTAGGATTGTCATTCGAAGCCAGCCTGACCGGCATACAAACGGGAGCAGCTCCGAGAGCGGGCAGGGGCCATCGGAACTGCGGCCACAGCGCGGGCACAGCAGGCAGGGCACAGC
>VZTB01017144.1:72671-100842 GCA_013397245.1 Thryothorus ludovicianus | reverse complement strand
ACCCATGCTGTGTGCATTAGTACCTGAACTTCATCTGGGCTACTGATTTGCATTTGTATTTAAATTAGAACTTTAGGCATTTCAAATGAAAATATTCTTTTCTGCCCTCTAGAACCTAGAGGTTTTAATAAAACCACAGATTTTTTAATAAGCTCCTGTTTTTCTCTGGGGAGATTATCAAGTTGTCATTCTTGTCATTGAGGACTTAGGGTTAAAAAACTCAGCTCCCTGAAACCATCACTGAGTTATTTTAATACATGATAAACAGTTAATTGCTCCAAAAGAAATGGGTGGGAAAATTTTTTTTCTGTTCATGACAGAGTCCTGAGAATTTAGAAATTTTCTCACTGTACACCATGCATTTTCAAAACCAACTGGTGACATCCAAAAGTGGAGAACTAAAGAGAATGGCTCTTCACTTCCACACTGTAATATATAAAAGTGAATTTAACAGTGGAATGATATTTTTGTTTCTTCCTATGAGTCTCCTTTGTTGCCTACTCTAAACTGCTATTATGAAAAGCATAAGAAAAACAGCCTATTTAGTTGTTGGTAAGAGATTTCATCATCTGTTGCAATACTAAGTGTTGTTACCAGCAGGAAAGCTAAACTTTTAGAGGCAGATAAACACGCCTGAGTTTGGATGTTTACAGGTGAGTGTGTCCAAGTGCCTCACAAAGTCAAAGGATAGCTAACCAAAACACTTATTGACTTTAGAGCACAATTCAGCTTTGAGATAATTCAGTTGCCTGTTGTCTGTTGCTCTTCTCTCACTCATGTCTCTTTAGTCTTTTTTCCCCCGTCTGAAATCACCCTTTTCCTACCACTAGAATGATCACTTATCTCTGATAAGGCCCTCAAGATCATCTTCTCTGAGAATCCTCTCAGCCATTTTCTTTTTTATATTTTTTCTTTATAGATCATCTTTATTATGATCTTTTAGAGACTCTAATCGATGTATGTCGTGAAAGAGCTTGTGACATCATCATATAGGTTTTAGATGTAAAAGAAAGAAAATAAAACTGGAGATTTAATTTTTCAGTAGTTCTTGTAGTTCTCTAGTTGTTCTAATAAAAGCATTTGTTTTAAGAAAAATAAATTATCAGTTTATCTTGTGTGTACTTGTGAGACTAATTAAAAAAATATTTTTTTGCAAATGAAATTATTCATTCATGTTCTGTGTTTAACTTAAGAGAAAGGTTTTTTTTCTTTTTCTCAATGGTTGAATCTTGCAAATACATATGGTGATGCAAAGAAATGCTTTCCTTATTTTATATATTTCAACAACACAATTTAGTACTGAAAGTTAACACAACCTAATCCGTCAAAAACTTGAAAGAAAATGACAGTTTGTAATAATACATAAATATTATATTGAAAAGTCTGTAAAAAACTCTAAGCAAAAAACTTATTTTTATACTGTACATTAAATGTTTCAAATGCAAGTTGACCTTATATTGCAATGTATTATTACAATTGCAAACGGAGATATTACACTTCTTACAATTCTTACTGAGACAGAATACATGATCTTGAGACCTGAGAGATTTTAAAAATTCTTTGCCAAGTCACTGCTGGCATAAAAAATTATCCTAAAAAAAGAACCAATAACAGACTGTTATTCACCATGATAATGAGCAGAGGTTTTTGATGATAGTGTCAAATGTTTTACATCTAATATAAAATAAAAGTTTCAGTAATTCCTCCTTTAAAACAAACCTAATTGTACAGTACTGTTATTATGCAAATTATCTCTATTAAAAGCACCATTTGCAACTCCAATAAAAATTCTTAATATATAAAGAAGTGAGAAAAAATTATTGTAATATGTTCCATTGTGTCTTAGTGTGGTAAAAGCAAAAAAATTATTCAAAGACATTTTAATTTGAAACAATATATCCTTTTTACAGTTTCAAGAACATTAGGACCAAAAAGAAAAGAATACAATAAATAGCAAAACACAAATATGTTACAATGATTGTGCAAAATTGATTCCTTGGCATTCAGTTTTGTGTATGAAATAATACACACATTATGACTGAAAAAGCATCCCAGTATAATTATAAAGTACTGAGATCTTAGGAACATTGTTTGCCTCTAGCCACAGATAATACAAGCTTAATTGCAAGATGCCTGCTTAAAAATGAAAGGCAAAGTTTTTAAGTATAGATTTTCTATAAATAAATATGCAATAAATAAATATAAGTATTTTAAGCAATAAAAGAATCTTCATACCATTTGAAAATAAGATTTTGGCAATATAAATATGGTAAAGAAGACATTATTTTAATCAGGTGTCATAAATCATCAAATCATTATGACAAAAGCTAGAACATTGAAACCCTTAAAATATAGAAATAAAATATGTCATGTAGAAACTACATATCCCAAGATCCCAGTCCGTTATCCAATAATCTTTTCTAAAGGGATTCTGACTTTCTACATAAATAGTACATATAAAATTTCAGCAGTATGGCCCAGAACCTGTGTACTACTCTTGTCTACACTTAGTTACCCTGAATTACAAGAAACTAAATCTCGGAATTTGTATAAGGCAACAAATGCCTTTTATGGGTGACTAAATCAGAGTAAAGTAGATAATCATAATAAAAGGTTTATACAAAGTAGATCTAAAACCCTTGAACATTGCAACAGGACATCAAAAAAAGAAAATTCAATAAAAACAACAAAATCTGCCACAATAGTTTCCTTGCCTTTGAAAACAGAATTTAAACGTTCAAAGAGCAAATTTGAACCTTTCAACAGAAAGGTCCTTGCGGAAAATGCTTTGTATGATAAATCAGAGAGTAAGGTGCTGGCAAGAGTAGAAATAACACAGAGATTTGGCTCTGATCAATGAGAACTGTGCCTCATAGGAAATGGTTCTTGCTCCAGGGAAGGTGTGCCCCTGCAGCACATGGAGGACCATGGGTGGGCAGAGATCCACCTGCAGCCCATGGGGGAGACCCATGCTGGAGGTGGCTGTGAGCCTGTGGGAAGCCTGTGCTGGAGCAGGGTCCTGGCAGGACCCACAGACCCATAGAGAGAGGATCCCACACTGGAGCAGGGTCCTGGCAGNGGAGCAGGTTTCCTGGTTACTCTTGTGACACTTTGTGAGACCCACACTGGAGCAGCCTGTTCCTGAAGGACTGCACCCCTTGGAAAAAGCCCATGTTGGAGCAGTTGGTGAAGAACTGCAGCCCATGGGAAGGGCTCGTGTTGGAGCAGGGGAAGGATTTTTCTCCCAGAGTAGCAGCAGAAAACACCTGTGATAAATGGACCATAAAGCCCATTCCCTGTCTCCCTGTGCCACTGAGGAAAGAAGATCGAGCTTGGGAGAGAAGAATGGGTGGGGTGTAAGTTGTTTTTATTATTTACTTCTCATTATCCTGCTCTGATTTTGATTGGTAAAAAAAGCAGTTTTTGTCCCCAAGTTGAATCAGTTTTTCCCTTGAGTATTTGGTAAGTAATCTCCCCCAGTCCTTATCTTTACTCATAAGTCTTTAACTACATTTTCTCTCCCCTATCTGGTTGTGGAGGGGAGTGATAGGGACATTTTGGTGGGTATCTGTCATCCAGCCACGGTCAACAGGCATTCATTTATCACTATGCATTATGTGACTTCTTTGTGGTATGACATTATCTTTCATGGAATCACACATAAAAAGATCAGAAAATTACCATCACAGGTCCAAGCAGTTGATGAATTGTGTTAAGATTCATCAACAACATTTATATAAAGAAAATACATTATTTTGGTTGAGAACTCAACTAGCAGCATTTGTTCTCTGATAAAAATGCAATTTGCAGAGGTGTTACTAAAGAATCATATGTGGTCTGAAACTATGAAGAGAGATTGCATCAAAAGTGTCGTATTGCCATTGTCTCCTTATCACATTACTTTCTTCTCTGAGGACATAGCAACTTATTTCTCCATCAGCTACAGTTTATACTGGATTTATACTGTTGAATGCCCAATTTGAAAATAAAAACTTTGCAAATAGGTACTAATTTTATTAAAGTAACTGAAATTGTCTTCTTTTTATAAGATTGTGTAAAAAGAACATATAAGAGAAAATTTTCCATTAGAATAATATCCTCAAGTAAGATTTCTCTTTCAATATTATTCATTATTCTACATTATCCAGAAAATTTATCAGAAAGATTATTATCTAGTCCACATAGCTTTGATCAACTCAGAAGTTATAAGAAAACTAAGGATACATTTTTATCCTTGATGTTATTTTTTGCATTCTTTTGTTTTAAACCATTTTTGGAAGTTGCTAATATTCAGTGGAAAACTGCCATGCAAATATACAAACCTTTGTCATTTTCTTCAATAATATTAAGAAAAATACAGTGCAACAAACACTGTGGAGCAACAAGATTATTTTGAACAGTTCTTGAAACTCAGCAGTTTCAAATGCACACATGGAGCAAATTCTAAATAAGGTTGACAGAGTGGAGAAAGGTCTGCAAATATTACCAGTCTGATGACCTTATTTACACTTTGCTTTCCTTCCAAAATATCTATGATGCATAAAGTTAGTAATGCAACATAATATTTTTCCCTTATGCAGCAGTTTTCTTCGGAGGTGTCAAAGAAGTTTACCAACATACAATTCATCTCTGTAACATTGCTTCAGTAAATCTTGTTCCACTCAATTACCTAAGGTGAACTGAGCCTCATATCTACTTTGCAGACACAATAAATGGAGAACAATGCATGAAGGAATTCCAAGATCCAGCCATGACTCTAAATTCACTGTCAACTATATCTTCATATTCCTAAGACCCATTTATTTATCTCATTTTATTAGATATATTTCTTTTTCTGTAGAATACTTTACTACATCACTGGATGAGGTAATTTGCTGATTAACTAGTTTTGATTAGGAGGTTGTACTTAAATGTCAAAACTAAATACCACTTGGAGTGATTGGTTTCAACAGCTACTTCTATCTACATTGAACATGAAGAGTAATTAATTCCTGTTATTTTAACATCCCTTTTATTTATTTAAAACTGTTACATCTTATTTTAGTCTTTTGCTTTCTGTTGATCGTTCTTTCTGTTTTTCTGGAGATTTCAATTGTTGTGTTGTATTTTGACTCTGTCCAGATGCCAGACACTCACAAACACCTCTTGCTCACTCCTCTGCAGCTTGACAGAAGAGAGAAAATATAACAAAGGCTTCATGACTTACAGTCTGGGAAAGAGATTATTCATTAAATATCATAATGGGCAAAAAAGGCTCAACTTAGAGGTACTAAGTGAATTTATTACAAACAAAATCAGAGCAGGATAATGAAAATAAAAAAAGCCCTTAAAACACCTTCCCCCTCAATCCCTCCCTCTCACCAGCAGTACAGGGAGGCAGGGAGCTGGGGCTTACAGGTCAGTTCATCACCCCTGGTTTCTCTCACTGCTCAAGCAGTGGAGTCCTGCCCCTGCTGAACCCTGGGGTCCCTCCCACGGGAGACAGTTCTCCATGAACTTCTCCGATGTAGCCCCATCTCATAAGCAGCAGCTCAATGCAAACTTTGNAAAATCAGAGCAGGATAATGAAAATAAAAAAAGCCCTTAAAACACCTTCCCCCTCAATCCCTCCCTCTCACCAGCAGTACAGAGAGACAGGGAGCTGGGGCTTACAGGTCAGTTCATCACCCCTGGTTTCTCTCACTGCTCAAGCAGTGGAGTCCTGCCCCTGCTGAACCCTGGGGTCCCTCCCATGGGAGACAGTTCTCCATGAACTTCTCCGATGTAGCCCCATCTCATAAGCAGCAGCTCAATGCAAACTTTGGCAACATGAGTCCCTCCCACAGGCACACAGTCCTCCCCAAACTGTTGCAGCCTGGGTCACACTTCCACGAGATACAACCCTCCAAGGACAGGCTGCTCCAGGCTGGAAGTGGGTCTCCACTGGGTCTCCCACTGGATCACAGCCTCCTCCAGGTATCCACCTGCCCCACATGGGCACCTTCTCCATGGGCTGTGAGTGGAACTCTGCATCCCCTGTGGGTCCCCACTGTCTATGGGTAGATCTCTGCAACCCCTGTGGAACCCCACAGGCTGATGTCACCATGGCCTGTGGAATCTCAGCTCCAACACCTGGAGCACCTCCTCCTTCTCCTTCTTCACTGACCTTGGTGTGTCCATGTTGTTTCCTTCACATGTTCTCACCACCTTCTCTTCTCTGGCTAGAATTAAAACTGCTTGCCAAACTTCATTTTGATTTCTTCTTAAATCTGTTCTCACCAAGATGTTACCAATATCTCTAATTGGCCCAGCCTTGGCCAGTGTCATGTCCATCTTCAGAGCCATAAGGAGCTGGCTCTGTCAGATGTAGTGAGAGGTTCTAGGAGCTTCTCACAGAAACCACCTCCGTGTCCCCTCCACTACAAAGAACCAGGTTATGCAAAACCAACAGAGTTGGCCTTTAGGCTTCTTCAGGTATTCAGTCCAATCACTGTATAGCATATATTTTTCAATAATATTTGTATTTGTGCATGTATGAATCAGGTGATATTTGTTTCTACACAACAGCATGATATTTCTGATGCTGTAAATTACTATAACCATTAGATTGTTTTCTATTAGAGAGAGCTTGACAACATGCAAATGGTAACTACCCTGACTAGATAACTATTTTTATACCTTTTTAGAAATTTAATCTATGTTTCTGAAACTGATATATGTAGTTATTTTATTTAGTACTCTTAGTACTCAAGGGTGATTTAGTAATATTGAGCTGATTTGAGGTCTTTTAACTTCCCAGAGCATTTTTGTACCAATTGGTTTTGCATATGTAGCTCAGACCCCTCACTGTCTTAGCTATCTGATCACATCTGAAAATTACCTCAGGAAAAGTAAAAACTCACTCAACCTTTTGGCCACTCAGCATAATCTTCAATTGTTTTTCATCTTCAGTATGTAATGAACTATCTCTTGGGATTTTTTTCTTCAAATACACTAAGAATGCCCTTTTGGTTCCCTTTATGATGTACTTGGCTGGGAGTATCTAATTTTGTGCCTCAGTCTTTCTGATTTTGCTAACATTTTGTTTCTGTTCAATTAGTAATTCTTAGCTTTTCATGACTTCTATTTAGCAATTTTATTCCTTTAGTAATTTAGCCTACCACTTAATTTTTGTCAACTTTTTTTTATAGTTTCAGGTCATGCAAGATCCAACACTTAACTCCATTTGATGTCATTATATATCCTATCATTCTTCCTCACTGCAATTCTTTGTCTTTCTGTTCTTAATATTACTTTTAAGGAATCATTGGCTCTGTAAAACACCTGATTTATTAGATTTTTTTTCCTAGGGGACCTTGTATCCCAGCATTTCTTTGACTCTGCAGAAGTTTATTGTCCATTGTCATCAGTTTGCCCTTGCTTTCATTCCTTTATAAGGATTAAGAATTCTTTAATTTCAAAATTATTCTCATGAGATTTTCTCATACTTACAAGTTTCCAAAATTTGTCCCTCGTAATTTTAGTTAAGATTATAAACCCAATATTTTTTCTCTCTTGTTTTAGACTACAAAAGAAATATTCATGCATCTTGAACTTCAGGCTTGTGTCATACCCATATGGACAGAAATACTCCCAGAAATATGTAAGGAGTATTTGTTCAGCTGAGAAGATCTTCAGACACAAATCAGCATGCCCCACTTGTGTAAACAAAACAATTGATGTTTGTTTTTAAGATAGCTTCCGCTAAGCAACCAGGTGTTTAGTTACCTTCCTTTTCTCTTTCTGCTGTCTCTGGACAGGTGTCTTGGACAACCTTGGGTGCTGCTTCAAATGGCAAGAGGTGCATATCTCAAAGGGACAGAGTTAATATGTCATTACACTGAGTAGATCTCCAACAATGCAGACACCTAGCTCATATAATACTTAATCACATGCTAACAACTACATTAAAAGTGTGTAAGCCTCATCCATTGCCTCCCATTGCACAGCTTAGCTGCAGAAACATAAGTCATTAATCTGGTGTTAGTTCTGGTGCCCTTACCTGTTAACCTTCAGCTGCTGCCTCAGAAGGGAGTGGTTATGTGATGTGATGTTATGTTATGTGATGTGATGTTATGTGATGTTATGTTATGTGATGTTATGTTATGTGATGTGATGTTATGTTATGTTATGTGATGTTATGTGATGTTATGTTATGTGATGTTATGTTATGTTATGTTATGTTATGTTATGTTATGTTATGTTATGTTATGTTATGTTATGTTATGTTATGGTTTGTTATGTTATGTTGTTTTGTTTAACAGTTGAATGCTGCTGCCTCACACAAAGCAGAGTGGCTTCAAAGGCACTGAATACAGATATTTTGGGAAATTTATTTATTACATATAGTAAAGATAGATAAATTTTTCCATTAGTCTTCATCAAACCAAGTAAATTCTAATATTGATTATATATTAAGGATTCTACTTCTTCCTATAACTGTTCCTCATCCTTTTCTATTAGTAAATAAAGAGCTAAGGTTGGCAGCAAATTTACTGACTAATCCTTCTCTTCCTCCTCTGCATAATCAAAATGGCTATGCCTCTTAGTTTGTAGAACTTCGTCCAGAATTCTGTAGGGTTTATTGCAGTATTTCCCTATCTGATATAATTTTTGTTGTCTTCCCATTGGGTTCATCTGAATGGTGCAGTACAAAATGGGAATCACATGTGTTAGACTGGTATTTGATGCTGTTGGATCCATTTAGGTTCTAACACCATGTGTAATAACTTCAGATTTACTAGCAGTGAAATCTACAACAGTTCCCAGGGCTAGATACACACTGCATGTCTACAAGGTGCAAAGGGATGACAGTACAGATGGCTAATGTAAAACAGATTTTCATGGAGCCTCACAGGTTGTCCTGCCATTACTGCCAACATCAGATCACCTTTAGTTGCTGATTTTGCTGTAGACCTCTAAATTAGCTCTCTGTGTAGTGTTCCAAAATCTCCCTTAAACTCATAAAGCACTCATATTTCCCAATGCTACTCAGACTGGCTTCTTGCTCTTATTGTGCTCCATCCCCTCATTCAGAGAATCCATCACAAACAAATAGTATGCTAGAATTTTAGAGGCCTATAAATTTTGAAAGACTCAAGTAGTCCTTCCTACATAATACTAATACTAACAAAAGTAACCAGAATAAAAGAATCCAGACTGGATAATTTTTTGCCAGTAACTACTTCTGTACTGACTTGATTATGAAAAATGTCTCAGAGAACAAAGTGAAAATAGTGCCTTTTTTTCCCCTTAAACCACTCCACAGCCAACTTTCTCAGCCTGTCTTCACAACCACTTCCCTCAGCCTCCCAGTCACACTGCTTTTGATGCAGCCCAGAATATCACTGCTTTTATGAGCTGCAAGCACACACTGCTGGCTCATGTCCACTGTACTAGAAGCAGTCAGTGTTTTTGTAATCAGAACTTTTATTAGAAGGTTTTCCAGATGAAGAAACTTTTTGAAAAAATTTTATTTTAATAAACATTTTCTGACGGTATAAAACTAAATATTACTTTTTGCTACATCAATTGTCAATTTGGTTGTGCAAAATAAAAAGTAAAAATAATTGCTTATTATATTTACTAAAGTATATTCCATAATTTAGCTGAAGTGATCGTTATTCTCCCATATCACAGAAAATTAATAAAAGCAAAACTTCCTTTACCTGAAAGTGTTAGATCACCAGAGAATGAATCTATGGTGAATACACAATTCTTTGTCAAAATACCAGTTATCCACATGTACATTTGAAGATATTAATACAAGAGGGTCCTTTTCTGTCTTTGCCTCACATTTCACTTGGTTTTTGTCTCATTTTTCTTTCTGGAGCACATTGATAATGTATTTCGTTTCCAGCATGCCAGTTAGCAAGAATTTCACATGCACACCCTATGACAGTTGTCCTTAATGATGCATGAACTTTCCAAACTCATTTCATTAAAGTTTTAGTAGTAGATCCTCATAAACCTTAAATTATCCTCATTTGACCATCACACATTTACACACCTACCAGAATGCATATTCAGACTCTTACACATTTCCCAGTGCTCTTCTCTTCCCGTATGTCTCTGCATTTCTTCCTCTTGAAATTAAGTTTGAGCAAACAGGTCAACATATGTTGTCTCTGAAAAGCACCAGCAAATAAAACTCTGAAGTATTTGACATATCCTAGAAATATTTAAAGCTGATTACTTAGACTCTCTTAATAAACTAGCACTAAGTTTTTCCTATGCATAATTCTAGAAATTCAAACCTGACATATATCCCTATTACAAAGTGTGGTTTCCAAAGTGCCACATAGGATCTTGTCTGTTATTCCTGGTGTAGATTACTGTAGTAATCTCCACCTGCTCAGGTGGGAGATTCTGAGGTTCTTCAAAATAACTTAATGTGCACACCAGCAAGGAAAGGTATCAAAATATTGTGAATCAGAGGAAATAGACAACAGAAGACAAGGCCTCAATTCATCACCTTAAAAGAGCTTGCTGGACTCTTTCTTAGGTACTCTGAACAGGTCAGGCCCAGGCAATTCAGGAGGGATGAAACTGAGTAGAGTGGAGTTACAGAGGGAATAGAGCAGCAAACAAGGGGATGGAGGCACTGCTTTTCAAGAGTAAAAATTATCTGATATTCTAACAGTTGGACAAAAGCATAAGAATGTATCAAAATGTATCAAAACACACAGTGCCAGAATGTGTTGCTCTTACTAAAACTTGTGAGTCACCAGTTCAGAACAAATCCACAAAAGAATTATTCTTCCCAATAGATAGTGAATTTTCATGATTTATCACCACAGGAAGCTGTGGAGGTATAAGCAGCTTTATTAATTACAAATCCAAAGGAATTAGGCAGAGTTATACCTATTACAGTCTCACATCCAACAGTTGAAGGTGTGGGGGCAGTTGAAAAGAAAGGGGCTAAATTTACAGGTTCCTCTGTAAATTCCTCTGTAGTATCTTTTTCCAGTACTTTCTAATCCATGGAATAATTCCTGTGTTCACATGTCCAAGGGCCCAATACTGAAATTAAATCTCAGTATAGCAAAAACCTTTAACAGACTCAGATAAGTGGAATTGAAAGAAACGAAGACAAAAGACAGAAAGTGACATAAATTTGAAAGATAATTGGAGGATTTTTAAATGAAACTTGATCTATAAGCAATACATGTTAGATAAAAGGAGATGAGTCAGATGATAGCCTGAAAAAAATGACAGCAACTTGGTTGGTTAAGAATTGGCATGTAGTCCTATCCTAGATTCTCTACACTACCTCAGGTGCTTCTACTGGCCTGGCTGATATATCTCAGTGAATATCTCTGCCATCCTAGAATGATAAATGAAGAGCATAAGGAATAATGTCCTACAGGTATTTAAAATTGAACCAGAATCGTGTTTAGATACATCAATCAGTTCTCTTTCATCTTTAATAGATCACTAACAATAAATCTACAGTGCAAAAATTTGAAATATTGACATTCTCTGTAAAGATAAAATATGTGAGCAATGTATTTTTAAATAGAGAGAATGCAAAAAATTCTGGAAGCTTTAGTGACCCTAACAAGGAGTAACTGTGGTGATGCTTGAAAAGCCACTCACTGTAAAATGGTACATGACTGTAAATTCCTGCAAAGAGCTTTTTCGTAATACTTTGAAGTCTTCAGGTAGTGTGTTTTACTCTGTACATGGTGATAAGAAATGCTTTCCAGAATGCTGAGGAATGTTTTGTAGCTGCTATATGCATTTTACTATATTTGATACATATTTTGTCTGTTTGTGGCAATAAATTGTCTAGTATAAACTCTCTCAGCGTGGAGATAAAGAAAATACAAACTCAGGAAATGGAGAAGGAACTATAGGGAATCAGTGGTAGAAATTCCAACCAAGTTTCCTAACTTCTTGGTTTTGAACAAACTTGGCAGCTCATTTGGAAAATTTAGAAGTTAAATTAAAATATTGAAGACAAGTTTAGCAGAAGAGAATCACCAGCTGTTAATGGAGAGGCAGTTCAGAGTGGAAGACTTAACTATCTCTCTACAGAACTGAATGTTCAAAAAGTACTGTGACAGCATTTAAAGTCTCAGGTGAATTTGGGGAATGCTTTGTGGATGAATTTTTTATTATAAAAGGTATTGCAATCAGCTCACAGGTTTGGAGGCTTTTTTAGTTAACTCTACATAATAATTTAAAGCTTTAAGGCAAAGCAGGCAAAAGGGACTGACCTTCACCATTCTGAAGAAAGTAAAGCAAAACTATATCTTGTACTTCAATAAAAAGGAATTAAACAAGCCTGAGAACTTGTTTGTACAGAAAGTGATATGAAGGAAAAAGTGTAGAATAAGTTTATTTCTTAAAAATCAGTAACCTCAAAAACTTTTAGATAAACAAGGAAAGGTAAGCTTAAGATGTCAGAAAATAATGTAGTTGAATGAAAAAAATTCCTTGATTATCTGAAAACCAAATGGCATAGAAAAAGTGTAAACAGCAACATAAAATGCTCTGTGAAAGAATAATAAAAGCATATACTTGCAAATTCAAAAACCCTAAGGAGTTAAAACTATCAGAGTATTACCAGCAATAGAATGTTCTCCAAATACAGCACAAATTTAAGAGAGATTAAGAGAAATAGTGAGGTTAACTACTGAGTAAAACAGAAGACAATTGTTTTCAAATACTTTTAACTTTAGCTCTAACAAAAAGAATATAATGAGCCCATGTTCCAACATTTACAAATAAATGCAAAGGCATAAGAGAAATGAACATAACAAATGGTTGCAAGATAAGTCTTGTCTTGGAAATGTGCCAATGAAATTCTATTTTTACCTCAACAGGAAGAAATTCACTTTACAGAGTAATATCATTTCCCAGACAGCCAAAAGACATGTTATTTATGTCCCTCCTTTCTTCCCAAGGGGTTATGAAACTAAAATCTATTGGAGTTTGGTGACATTAAATTATCTTATGTTGTATGTCCCTCTCTTTCACTGAGAAGAGAGACAACTGTTGAGAATTATTTCAGCATCACATGCTTGGAGCCTCAGTTGTTATCAGAACACTTTCTGGAAAAAAGTTGGGAGCTTTGAAAACTGAGACAAAAATTAGAGATCCCAGGTACTTGACTAAGAATTCAATGGACTGAACTTATTGCTGTGATCATCAGACTATGAAATGCTGCGAGTAAAAATGTCCCTCCTGAAGGAAGCAAAGGGATTCATGAGCAAGAAAAAACTTCTACACTTGTGATTATGATGCTACAGAGCATGTTTTTGTGACTTCATGTCTGGGGAATTTTCAGGTAAGGAGTCCTGTGCTGGGTTGAGTATTTTTGGTACACTTCATCACTGCAAATGCTCTGTAGAAAAAAATTATTTTAGAATTAACAGTATTAGAAGAATTATATGAAACTTGTGCCTCAAGGCATAGTTCAAGGAAGAAAGAAAGCAGTAGTGGATGAAGATTAAACCATGGATTAATTCAAAGTCCAAGGTACCTGACAGGCTGCACATTGTGAGATCCAGTGATCCTTGTAAGATCACTCTCCACTATTTCTGAAAAAATGTGGAGATTGGAAGACTTCTTACAAATAGAACAAAATAAAAAGTCATAGTCAACTTCAAAAGAGGCTGGAAAGTCAGCCTTGGCAACTACAGGCTATCCATTATTACTTCCATCTCTGGAAAAATCTCTATGGGTCTGCTCTAAGCCAAGGAACTCAGAGAGACTGGGAGCAGACAGCATGGATTTACTAAAGGTATATTGTGCCTGACCAGCTTGATTGCATTTATGATAAAATGATTGAAAATGTAGATGGGTAGAGTGCAGGGTATGCCCAATACCTTGACTTCAGCAACATTTTAGATTTTTTTCCACCATATTTCTATGGACAAATTAGGATATTATAGTACATGAGTGAATAATTAGATGAACAAAAATATATTTTGATGGTTGGACCCAGATAGTAATGGATTGTACTCTATCCAGATGCTCCTAAGGTGTCCATCCCAGCTCCTCTTATATTTAAAGTCTTCATCAACAAACTAGAGGCAAAAGTGGAGAGCAGATTCATCAAATTCACAGCTGACCTCAAACTGAGGTGATCAGTCAATATGCTTGAAAACAGGGCTGCCATTCAGAAAATCCAGACAGAATGGAAAAATTGAGCTGCTCTGTAAAAAAGGCCTGGGATGATGGCAGGAACATCTATCATGGTATGTCCTGGTGGTTCCCAAGATACTTGAACAAAGGCAGAGCCTATAGATCAAGGGAAAGAGGTGCCTGCCTCATTAGGCTACATTTATTATAAATGCTGAAGAAATAACATCAACAAAGGGATGGATGGATGGATGGATGGATGGATGGATGGATGGATGGATGGATGGATGGATGGATGGATGGATGGATGGATGGATGGATGGATGGATGGATGGATGGATGGATGGATGGATGGATGGATGGATGGATNTGGATGAAAGAATAGATAGATGGATGGATGGATGGATGGATGGATGGATGGATGGATGGATGGATGGATGGATGGATGGATGGATGGATGGATGGATGGATGGATGGATGGATGGATGGATGGATGGATGGATGGATGGATGGATGGATGGAAAAGTAGGGTCATCAAGTGTCTGCCTACAAAGCCTACAGCTACAGAGACACCAGGGCTGGAAAAGATATTCCAAGGGGACCATGTCAGGGCACCAACTGCTGCCTCCACACTTTTATAATCTGGGCCACCCACAGTGATGAGATCTCTGGCTGAAGCTCCAAGTTGCCTTTATGGTTATGGTTAGAGTTCAGAGAGCCAGAGAGCCTGAAGCTCCAGGGACAATGAGGCTGAAAAGGTCAAAGGGAATCACAACAGGGCCAACATTGCTGCTCTACCCTTTATAATCTTGGCCACTCACGGAGATTGTGCTGTCAGTCTCAGGGCCATGCTGTCACTAGAGTTAATGTTAGGGATCAGAGAGCAAGGGAGTCTACATCTCCAGAGACACTGGGGTTGGAAGAGGCATGTAAAGGGGATCACAGCAAGGCCTCAAAATAGCTCTCTGTCATATTTATAATGTGGGCCACCCTTAGTGATGGGGACTTCAGCCTCAGTGCTAAGCTTCCTTTATGGTTGGAGGTAGACTTCAAAGAAGCAGAGCCAGAAAGCCTAAAGCTCCAGGAACAGTTGGGCTGGAAAAGGCAGCCCAAGGAGATCAGAGCAGGGTACAAACACTGCTGTTTCCAGATCTTTCTAAACTATATCACTCATGGTTCAGCAATAAGAGCAAGACATATGGGAAGTGACTGAGGTCCCTTGGCTTGTCCAGCCTGAAGAAGAAGAAATTGAGGAGGCCACATTGTGGTTACTCCTCACGAGTGGATGCAGAGGGGCAGACACTGATCTCTCTGGTGACAAATGACAGGATTCAAGGAAATGTCATGCGACTGTGTCAGGGAGATATTAGGAAAAGGTTTATCACTCAGAGGAGGGTTGGGCATTGGAGCAGGTTCCCCAGCAAAGTGGTTTTGACACCTAGCCTGACAATGCTCTCAAGTACACGGTGTGATTTTTGGGCCAGGATCCAATGATTTAATGATCGTTGTGGGTCCCTTCCACCTCAGGATTTTCTATGATATTGTATTCAATGATAAATGAGAAATATAATTATGGGCATCTCTCACTGTGTACATTTTAGAATAAATTTAAATATTTTCACCTTAGTTTTCAAGGATTTATAAAAGTATTTTGAAATAGAATTTAATTTAAATATACTGTTTGCTGCTCTAAGTAATAAACCATATGTTTCATGAACTTCTACTATGATGGTATAGAAATATACTTTGCTATGAGTCATAACAATGAAAGGTCCTGTAGACTCTTCTCACACTAAGAGGCACATGAATTAAAAATAAAGCTTTCCTGACAGATATTTGTCAAAACTGTTCTTTAAATTTCTCTCTTTGACAGTGTCCTTAAACCATTTATTCTGATGTTGCATTAGAGTGTTTTTCTTTAGGTGAACTTTGGTCTCCTTTACTTCAATTTAAGAGCACCATTTCTTTTCCTATCTCAAATCCTATGAGATGGGTTTGACCTACAAGTGTAACAAATCATTTGAAAAAGCCTCACATTTCTAGGAAGTAACAGAAAGCACAGATTGGAAAAAAAACCCCAAACCACTTCTATATTCATAATACTCTAAAAAATAAAGTTTAGACCTCATATGGAATGTAATTTACAATCTTGGTTACCTACATTAATGAACTTAAATTGAAACAGGTTCAGACAAATGTCAAAATAATTACAATAATGAAAAACCAAGCTTATGAAAAGAGGTTAAAGGACTTGACTTATTTATATTAAAAGTCATTTAATTTTGTTAAGCTAAATATTTAGGGCTTTGAAAGATGTGAAAAAGAACTAATTAAATTGGAAGATAATGCTAGTGAAAAGCAAACAGCTACAAATGAATTATGAATATAATTCCAGACAGAATAAGAAAAAACATTTACAGTCATAAAGTAAATTTTCAGATAAGCTATACAAGGCTGTGGGGACAATTAATTTAACTGCTTTAGCATAGCATTTGATAAAATATTATCTGGGCTGCATCAAAACAGGAGTATGTTTCTGTTCAATATTAGGAGGATATTCTTTATGAGGCTGGCGAGGCAGTGGAACAGGTTACCCAGAGATGTTCCAGATGCCCCATCCCTAGAAGTGGATAGGATTTTGGGCAACCTGGTCTAATGGAAATTAGACCTGCTAATTGCAAGAAGGTTGGACTAGATGACCTTTAGGGTCCTTTCTAACCATAATATCCTCAGATTTTTTGCAGATTCATTTCTGGGGCACACTTTGCCTTAAAGACTCTATGTAATAATCCAGTGTTACTGACACCACACTGATTCTCCAAAGTTTCTCCATTGCTTTGCAATACCTCTTGGTAATAACTAAATAGCCCAAACATGAAGTCAAGTCAAGAAGAATCCTTCCCTCCCCTGAGGAGATCTACAAGGCTATTTGAAGTGACTGAGATATTCTCCAGCAGCCAGCTGATCCCTTTGGGGGGTTTTGGGATGCTGTGTGGCTGGCAGCCATTTAGGGATGGGACAGAGGCTGGCTAAGGCTGTGGGGGCAAGGTCTGGGGCAGTGCCCTGACCCTTCACAGAACTCGTCCTGCCACCACACATACACTGCCCACCCAGCTGCTCTGAGCCAATCAGTCATTCCTCTGGTCTCCTACATCCTCCAACAATGCCATTGTCTGATACAAGAAAATAAAATGGATTGTTAATATATAATTACTTCCTTCAAAGTGTATGAATTCTAGTGGTTAATCAGAGGGAAAAGATCATCAATATATTTGTCTGCCTCAAGGGCTAAATACAAATGAAAGGAACAAAACTTCTAGCAATACATTTTCAATAACTGCAGTATTACTTAGCTAGTCCACTTTTAAACACACTTCTTCTAATAACAGGTAATCCTGTGAGACATGTTAACAAAACAAAAATTCATACTTTTGTAAGAGATTGAAAAATTAATATTTGAAATCTCTCTTTTGAGGCTATACCTGCCTTGTTAGATTTAGTATACTGAAAATGGATAGATTTGTTTATTTTTAAAAAGCCTGGTTGAAATAAAACTGAATTATTCTTCCAAGAATCATAGAAAATTTAATATGTAAGTGTTTAGAAATTAGCATTTCGAATTTTATAATCACAGTTTTGCACTGATCCAATTTGTAACATTATTTGTTTAGAAATATGAACACCTAAGAAGTTAATTTTAGAAGTAGAAATTTTAATGGCTAAGCAGAAAACATGAAGGTTTTAAGTCTACATTTAACTAGAAAACAGCTCACAACATTATGTCACATAAAAGCCCATGTTATCTCAAAATACTCCATCAGAAATTGATATTTTATCACTGTAATCTATTTTCACTAAGAACTGCAAAAAACATCATATAGACCTAAATCTTCACTGATGACCTGATAAAATGGGTAGTACCTGTCAGTCTCTCAATTGCCTTTAGTTAGTTGTGAATGAGACTAAAATTGCCAAAGATTTTTAATGTTTTTTTAGAAAAAATTAAAATATGCCGTCATAAATTGTTTCTTGTGCCCTGTGAACTAATATACTGAATTTTTTACAGTGTAATTGAAAGGCATAATTTTGAGATCTGGTATTAATGTTGCTTTCTTTATATTTGATAAAAAACACCTTTAAATGCTCATGTTATCAGAATTACTCTAAGAGTCTTTTAAAACTTCACTTCTACACATCTGAATTAATTTTGCAGCCTTCAATATCATCTTTTGTCTTCTATGTTACTATAAGAAATCTACATACAGATCTATGTCCTCATCATCCCCATGGCATTTCTTATTCACTCACATCCAGCAAGAAATGTTCAATTATATCACTGCATATATTAATATAGGTCTCTACTGCCTCTTTTTAGACAGTGGTAATGCATTTAATTCCTTTTTTTTCACTATGCAGGATGCCAACATGTACAGGTACTTCTACAGGACTTTTTGTCCTATAATTCATTGCAAGGAATTAAAGAGGTTCAAAGCCTGAAGAAATAGATTCATAGCTATTGTAGCACTATCCAAGGAGCCTTACAGTCCCTTCCCACTGCCTACCCACAAATCACATAGCAAGTGTAATGAATAAAATATTTAAATGACACCAGCCTCTACATTCTCTTTCCATCCAGAAATTAACAGCATTTGAACTTGGGGGAGAAGGATGCATATGAGACAGGAATCAGACATATTTTACTTTCTTTTTCATTGTTCTTTAAAAAAAGTTACTTTCATAGCAAAATAACTTTTTTCAGCAGACAATATCTGTTATCTTGAAATATGTCCATTTGTTTTACATTTTCCAAAGCATTAACTCATAGCAGTCACCAAGGAATCCTTTTACTGGCACAAGGGGTCAGGGAAGAGGAATTTGAGAGAAGAATTAGAGAGACTAGTGGAAAAACAATGACATTTACTTTGGAAAGTCACAGAAGCCAAAAGGTATGTGACTACAAAAAGCAGATTTTTCTTAATCAAAAAATATAGAATTGCTGGAAAGGACCTTAAACATAATTTATTTCCAACCCTCCTGCTCTGGGTAGAGACGCCAAATATTAGTACTAAGGTAGTCAGTTTTTTCTGGTCCAAAATAAACCTGATTCCTAATGAAGGACCATTTAGTTTTGTACCAGTCAAAGAAAACTCATTTCTATCACAGGTTAATTTTTGTAATTCACTGAATTTAATTTATTCAGAAGTTTCTACCAATATAATATATTACCAGAGCATGACTGAGAACTGCCTGATTATAGACAAAANAAAAAAGTTACTTTCATAGCAAAATAACTTTTTTCAGCAGACAATATCTGTTATCTTGAAATATGTCCATTTGTTTTACATTTTCCAAAGCATTAACTCATAGCAGTCACCAAGGAATCCTTTTACTGGCACAAGGGGTCAGGGAAGAGGAATTTGAGAGAAGAATTAGAGAGACTAGTGGAAAAACAATGACATTTACTTTGGAAAGTCACAGAAGCCAAAAGGTATGTGACTACAAAAAGCAGATTTTTCTTAATCAAAAAATATAGAATTGCTGGAAAGGACCTTAAACATAATTTATTTCCAACCCTCCTGCTCTGGGTAGAGACGCCAAATATTAGTACTAAGGTAGTCAGTTTTTTCTGGTCCAAAATAAACCTGATTCTTAATGAAGGACCATTTGGTTTAGTACCAGTCAGAGAAAACTCATTTCTATCACAGGTTAATTTTTGTAATTGACTGAATTTACTTTAGTCAGAGGTTTATACCAATATAATATATTATCAGAGCATGACTGAGAACTGTGTGATTATAGACAAATTACAATAAAACCAAACAGAAATAAATTAATTTTCTAACTGTAAAGAGATAACACATTTCATATTTTAACATATTAGTATGATACCCTCTAATATTTAGGGAAGATGTAATCATTGATGACCTCTTGGACATAGATGACTGAATCTTAAAAAGATAAAAAAATAACACAGCTTTCAAGGTGCCAATAAGAATTATATTTCAAGGTAAGCTTAACAAGGCAATATATCTATAATAGTTACTAGAATAAGCACCTAATAAAAGAGATCTCTTACATGAAAGTGATAAACCACTCTCAGCAGGGTAGATTCAGAGGACAGATTATCAGGCATTATTAAAAATTAATTCCTGATCATTAATCTTTCCAGCAAGGCACTTTGTGTATTTTCTATTTAGAGGAAGCAAGAAAAGCATACCTACCTTTGAATAGAACTATTTTTAAGGTAGCATAGGAAGAGAAAATTAGCCAAAAAGTATCTCATTTTAACAAAAGTTAAAGTAATATAAAATAAACCAGATGTCAAAAGTGGGGCTTAAAGAATCATAAAAGTTCTTCCCCCATTAAAACTTGTAGGTCTTCCAGGATATAGTATGGTGCCAGATGTTAAAATTTATCCAAGAATCTCTCGAGCCAAAAAAGGCAATTATACTTTATCCTATATCTCTCCTGTTTCTGAACCTCATTACCAGAGTTTACAGAAAGGTTTGTGCTGTAAATATTATAGGTGCTACTTTAAGAAAAAAGTTTGATTGCAGAATTTTTTTTTCAGTGGTGAGAAATCTTTGATGCATACAAACAGTATAAAAGCAGAAAAGAAAATTAACATTTTACTTATGTGTCTGACTTGTTTGTTGATATTAGTTTTACTGTTCCATACAGTTTTAATGTTCTTCCATTACAAACCTCCTCAAAGCCTCTGCCTCACAGACATTTATATCTGTGGCTCGTTTCTTTGAACAAAGTCATCCTTTAGCAAAAGTGGGAAGATAAATTCAGGTACCACTGAACAAATGAAGTTCTTGAACATTCATATTGAGCTCAGTTTCTGCTGGATCTCAGAAATCACTCAAATCTTTGACATATTGTTATATTATATATATTATTGTCTGTTGCCCAGAGAACTATAGTGTCCATCCAGAAGCAATGTGACTTCCAACTTACAAAATTGCCTAATTGCATCACACCTCTGGAAAGCCTTTTGCTTAAGAATAGCAAAAAGATAGTCAATGAATTCTGATTCTCTTTATGGCAAATTAATATGTTAGAAAGACATTTTATGTCTTAAAAATATAACTTTTTTCAGAGAGAATATGAGGTAATAATTGTGTACACAGTCAAGTTTATGTGCTAAATGTGTCTCAGAAAACTGAAATTCAGAAAACTGACCATGCCATGCATACATGAGTAATTGTTTTCAGGAACAAAAATGGAAACATTGTAGCAATAATAAGTGGATTTCAAGGGAGGACAAAAGGTTTTTTAACTACCTTCAACGTAACAGGTTTGACTTTGATTACTAAAGACAGGATTTTTTTTACCACTCTTTTTCTACTAAACACCTACCTATAAGGTGCCCTGCAGACCCTGGATGCAGTTCAGTGACCTCTTTATTTATTTTCATGTGCTGTGGTATATATTTTTCCACAGATAGACACAAATTAATTTTTGAATAATTCATGCAGATATTAAGAATACTTTTAATCTAAGATATAGTAAACATGTTCAAAATTTCCAATGTGCACAATTGCTGTGACATTAGCTTTACCATGAAAGCTTTCCTTGGTTCATTCCAGGACAGATTCTAAAATTAAATTCCGCACACTATTGCTCAATATTTGGTTTACAATATACAGTATCAGGTTAAAAGCTGCCCTCAGAAGTCACTACTACTCTTCCACCCACACAATTTCATATAAATTTGTTGAAGAAAACATTTTAATTTATTTAGATTTAATCTAAAACTGTAATTTACATCTAAATACGTAGACAGAAGTATTTAAATAAGCTAGGGGGCCAATGAGCAGGTTGAAGTCTCAAGATTTTCTAAGAAAATTATTTTGGCTGTGTCACAGGTGACACCGCTATCCAGTCCCATTTTGTCCTTTCCTTTACTGCATTATGGCAATTTCGAGTTTAGCCTCATATTTAAAGTGCTTATTGCAAAACCCACTGAGTGCTAATGAAGTATAGCCTTCCAGTGATGGTCTGAGAGTGTTAACACTGGCCCTTTCTGAGTTACAAAGCATGAACAGTAGTTGTACTGGATCCTCCCTTGGATAAAGACAAATAGGATTCTGTGGAAAGAAAAATGATGGGGTTAGGTGGAAAAGACCAAGGAAGGACCATCCTATATATAGTTTACTACAAAGCAATACTGCATGAGAAGCCATAAAGCATAAATTTGGGTTGATTGCCATCATAAGCTATGTTTTGGATCTTGTGGTTTATTAAGAGAAAACATTAGCTCTACATGAAGTTATTTCATGATGCAATTCCACTTGAGAAGGATAGTTTCTTGACAGCTGTAGGAAAGAAAGAAAGAAAGAGAAGGTTTTCTGTAAAAGATCTGCATCTTCTTTCAGTTCATTTTTGGTGTGTAATTTGACAAACTCCTCCAGACAACAGAGATTAGGTCATGGGTGTGAATAGCTCCTAATCAAGAAGCTTTATTGTATGCAAATGCATACAATAGCAAAAGGTGTCTATAGGCAGTCATTATGGCTAAGCCAGCAGAGATCCAATTAGAAGAATATGGAGGGTTATTTTGTCATCCAGAAGGAAATATCTATATTTTACTAGATGAATGTTTTTCTAGGTACTAGTCATAACTTGACTAAAAGCTGAGCTTAGTGATCTTAACATAATTATGTAGTACCACTCAGTATGTATTTAGGTATATGAGATACCTACAGAGTATTAGCAGATATGAAATATGTGGGAAACCTGCATATTGCTGAAAGCTGTTATGAGGTAAGATAGCTTGCACCATCTAAACTGGCACTAAGGACCATCAGAGACCTCTATTGACTGATGAGAGATAAAGACACTAGAAGGACCTGACGATATCTGTACTGCACACACATCAATTAAGGTTATTGAGTCTGGGTCTAAGTCTGATCCAAAATATAACTTTACCCTGAGACTTTTTTCTGAAAACCCATACTTTTATTGTCACTCCTGTGACTGAAACAGACTTGTTTGGGAAACTGACCCAGCTTTTTATCCTGCTTTCTTTGTCCCTCTTCTTTTTACTGAGATAATTCGGGGTAGCACTGCCTGGTCAGAAGTCAAAGAGGACAGGACAATGGAAGCTGTGAGTGTATGGACAAACTACAGTTTTTTACTGTACTTAAAAGAAGGCTGTTAGGCTAACTCAAAAATCTTACAGAACTGCATCTGATCTCTTTCAGAGACACATAGATGCTTTCAAACGTGCCTTTTGTCTTTCCTCATCTTTGGTTTTAGGGTCCTCACTCCCAGGCAGGAGGTTTCCAAAGTGTTGCCTGTCAATGAACAGAAAAATGATTTAATAAGTGTGTGCCCATATGAATGTGCATCTGTTTGTCTCCCTGTGGAAAACTAACATTTTTTCCCTCCAAGTATACAGTTCTTGAGTCCTTTTCTCAAATTCCTCCCATTAGTTAAAAACACGTAGGCCCAATAGCTAACCTAATTTGAATTTAATTTGAAAAAATTTTATAGACATAATACAAGTCATATGTAGACAAAAAATTGATAGTGTTCTGCAAATCCTGATTTTTTAAAATTATTTGATGAAGGAAAGTTGTTAAGCTCAAACATGGGCTTGCACTACACTTCAATAATTATTTTTTCATATCGACTCTTTTCCCATTCNTTTTCATATTGACTATTTTCCCATTCCACTAGATAGTATTCTCATTTTTCTTTACAAGCTTTTTTTCTATTTTATTTAAAGAAAAAAATGCTTAGCTAAACTAAATAAAATTTTAAATACCATAGGTATTGAAATGAGTGTATTTCTACTTTTCTGGAATTATTTTTTTTCTGTAAATATTTATCAAAAATTATTGAAGCTCAACAACATGCTTAGAAATCCAGTTCTGCTTTCCAATACAAGTAGAACACAAAATTTAACATCTTATAGGAACTGCTACAGAGAATTCTATTAACACTTATAGGTAAAAACTTTAGATTTTACATCACCTAAAATTCACAGCACCATTTCCTAGTATCTATATGTTTTGCCAACATTATGGTGATATAATAATACACTTTTTTACTGTGATCAGTGAAATTTTTTAGGAGATGACATCTTTTCCTAAGAGATTTAGAGGTAACTACTACAATGCAATCACTAAGAAAGAACACAATTTTCAGAATTAAGATAACTTGTCCTTAAATACATTCTTTGAATGGCAACTTTTCTAATGAGATCTATTATACCAGAGCTGACAGTGGGTAAACCTAAGAACTAGCAAGAAGCAAAAGAATTTTAATAGTACCAGAAATCCTAAATCAAATCAGCTAAGAAGATCAACAAAAAGAGGTGAAAGATGTTTTGAGCAGGTGAGAGACTTTATATATTAAACTACAACTCCAGAAAACTAAATTCAAAACTCTAAAAGAAACCATCTAAATTCTGCATCACTACTTGTCCTAAAAAAAGAGAAACACCTTAGTCTTTCAATATTTTTCCTTAAACTGGAAGAAATAGTGTGTCTTACAAAGTATTTTTTCAATGTATATAGCAACACCACCTTTGCCTTTCCTTGGGATTGTAGGCAATATTGACCTGTAAGCAAAAATGTAACTGGTGCTTAATATGGATGTTTTAAATTTTGATATTTTATTTTACATATTCTCTTTTCTCTGACAAAAAACAAATGTCCTTGTTTTCAGAGTAAAATTATGTTTATTAAATTTTATATCCAAGTTCTCAAAGGCATGAAAGAGCAGTAAAATTCTAGTTCATAGGTAATGTGATTTATAAACTATTAGTTTATTGTTTCACATTTGTTAGCCATATATTCTCATATTCTCTACATATGCCCAAAGTTCCCAATAGATACTTACGGCACACAAGAAAAAGTCACAGTAGGAAATCTTTTTTACAATGACCATGAGGATGACCATGCCAAACCAACCTGTTTAGCAACAAGCTGATGGTTGAGCCAGACAAGAAACAAAGGTGATAAGAAGCAGATCCTGCTAGGTGGGATAATGTTTTCTTTATCATGCCAATGCCCTTCCTTAACACAACTCCCTTACACAACTGGCTCAGATGTGAAACTACCCCCTTACACCCAGGGGACTTTTTGGGACATTCCCATGAAGTCCTGAAGGTGTTCATCTCTTCTGATGAGGCTTGAGGCTTACCTAGCTCATCTGTGCTGGCATGAGAGACAGTTGTCATGTCTTAGAAAATATCATAAACCACCAAAGTACTCCCAGACTCATTTCTGGGGCCTTCCCCCAGAGCACATGGTTCACAGTGCTGCAACAGTGTACAACTCTCCCATCTGGGCACTCCCACCTGAACCTGATAATTAATATACCTGATAAGGTATATTAACCCATTGGGCTTAATATTTTGTGGGCTTCCCTCACCCCCCGATGATCATGACAGCAACTATCACTTTGACAAACAGACACTGTGATTGCAGGCTTCTTCACTGGATTCTAGGTGGTGATATCTTTCTATTCTTATTCTTCTTTCCACTTTATTTCTTTGCAAATTTTATAAAGTGCTATATTTACCTTTTATATTGCTATATTTTTATAAATAACCAAACTAGGTACATATCTCCTTTCCATCACAATCAAATTGTTCTGAAAAGCAACCCTTATATATATTTATAAATATCAGTCATTTGGGGTCATTTCACTGTAATCCAGTCAAAAGTCTCTATCATTAAAAAGAACTTCAGTTATCCTGCCTTCAGGGGTGAGAAGAGGTGTTGACCCTTCCCTCATAAACAAATGCTTTAGAGCTCTGTTGTAAGGGGCTCTATCTCAAACTGTGTGTGCAATGAGTTGTACCTTTACAGAAGCAATGACAGCCAGTTTGAAAATGAGACATTGTTTTACAGTGGTTATTATCAGTATTATTATAATTTCTCCTCTTCAAAATTGATCAGTGCATTTATTTATACATCTGAGCTTTAAATCAGACTTCAGAACATACATACTCAAAAGTAACCTTAACACAGAATCAGTTCTTCATAATGCAAATTGTCTAACCCTAGAGGTTCAAAACTGAATTTTAAGCAGTGGGCCAAATTAATCTTTAATGTAATTTCACTCATGTCAGTATGCATAACATCAACTATTAATTTGACCTAATTTATTAGGAAGACTGTGGGCAGATTATAAATGCTACTGAGTTTGCACTCTGTATAAAAATGAATTATTTATGATCATGAAGCTGAGTGGTTTTTATTTGTGGCCAAAGTAATTTGGTTAAAATCTACATACTTGTCTTAAAAAAAAAGAAAAAAGGAAAAATATTTAATTTATAATGACTTCATATCAGCAGAGCACTTAAAACTAGAGTTCAGGCCAAAGACAAATATTTTTCTCTGTCAGGATCAATGATTGTTAGAGGTTTGGATTGTCTAATTTTTTTTTCTTTTATTTTAATTTTACTATCAAGTCTTCATGTAAAGGAAGTGCTAATCTAAGCAAAGAAAAAAGGCTAATCTAAAGCAGGAAAATTCACTGAAGTGTGAAGTCTATTCATTTATCATCTCATAAATATGGGTAAATATTAATTTTTAATCTAGGGACTACTTGTATTTTTTTCATAAAAGCAGTTTTCAAAAAGAAAAACTTAAAAAAAGGGAGAAGGAGAAGGTAAGATTTTAGTTTCCTACCTCCAAGTGAACACACAAACAGACAAGAAAACAAATAAATGCTGATACACTTCAAAGAGAACTACCACAGTGACATTCAATTTCAGCTTTTCTCCAAAGATATTGGCATGACTCTAAGCAAAAATCTGACGTATTAAGCAGATAAATATAAAGTACTTTTTGCCACATTACTGTAATGTCTTTTTTCTCTCTTATGCATGAGGCTATAACTTCCAATTCTTTCCCTTTCATTAGCTGAAAGAGATTGGTGCACTTGTCCTGTACTGCTAAAGACTTCTGTGCCTCAATTAGGACTAATCTTGAGTTTTTCTAAGGTAAGAATCCTATATATGAAAGTCTGAGCTTTCTTCTAAATTCATTAATATTTAGCAATTCCTTTTCTTTCTTTCTTTCTTTCTTTCTTTCTTTTAAGGTTAATCTTTTGATCTTTAGTACTCTTAATTGCAGTGACAGTGGATGTCTGTGGGCTATGTTAAGTTTTGTACACTCAAGGACTGAGAAGCTGCCATAGCTTTGAGAAAACATGATAGACTTTCTGCTTCTTCTGCAATTCACTGATAGATGTATACTCTGAAGTTTAGGTATTTTGTCAGCTACCAACAAAACCCTTGATCTACAATGTCTTATATAGTTCATAACATCTTCTAGCTATTGGTGCTGTCAGGACTACATGGTATTTTTCTAGATTTTCTCATGTTTGCCACAAGTTTGTAACACAGTTACCTGCCTATACTCATTTTTCTTTCTGAGACTATCTAGGATTCACAGAGGACATAATAAATTGCCAGTCTTATTTCAGAGACTAAATTTCTTAAAGCACAGTTTTCAGTAATTTCAGGACAAGCAGTTCTATATTCACAGTGGATATTAGTGACCTGTTCAGCTGAATTTAGAGGATTTAATGCAGATAAATATCACAGTTTGGCCTCTCCCATATCATAAAGATCTCTCTGTATGTCACACGGTTAAGAAGTTACAATTACAGAACTTATAACCACCCTGATGACAAACACAACTTTGAAAGTTGAAGGGTTGGAGCAGGTCTCCATTCCTTGCTGAAGAGGCGTTCTGTTCTCCAATTTGTTGGGGGTTGGGTTACTTTCTTGTAGAATTTTTTCCCAAAAGAGTGTCTAGGAAAGCTGATTGAAGCTGATTGCTGGGTACTTATGGATACTTTAAAAGTACTTGAAAGAGACAAAAGAAGTGTCTGTCCAGAGTGGGTGGGATCAACCCCACCTCCCTTTTGGAAGGGCTCGGAAGGGGGAAAGGGGGGGAAGGGGGGTGCAGTTTTTTTTTCTGACTGGAGAGAGATCTCAGTTGAAGCTGGGCTGGGAGCGAGTTTCTTGGCTCTGCCGGGAATTCTGACCCTGGTCTCTCCCTGCGTGGCCGGGAGCTGCTGTCCCATC
>VZTB01017144.1:56013-72560 GCA_013397245.1 Thryothorus ludovicianus | reverse complement strand
GTTTGTTTCCTCCATTGCAGGAGAAAGATTCCTGTTTTGTCATTTTTTCCCTAGCAGGAATACCTGTCTTCAAACTAAGACACAATTAAAAAAAGAAAAAAACAAACAACAAAACTGCCCCATATTTTCTGCTATTTTCCAGAGTCACTTTACGTCTTGTATCTCTCCAAGTCACAACACATACATTCTCAAATTCAACTGGCATTCACATTGATTGTAGAAGTAGATACACTCAAGGGAAAAAAAAATTTAAGGAAGCAGCAGATGTAATACATGTCACTTTTGTGTCTGACTCTGGACAGGAACAGTTATTCAGCATCCCCAAAGTGGTGAGATAGGAAGCAGAAGAAACAGATTAATTTTCTTTTTTATTCAGTATTTATTATGCTTTCAACCACCTTGAAATACAGACTGTAAACACTTTGATTAATGGTCTGAATAGTTGTCTACATTTGTTGCTGCTTCAGAACAGAATCACTCGATCTTTCATTCTAAGATATATTATAACTCCTTCTAGGAGTTCTCTTTCACAGCTCAATCCAAATACCTGCTTCAAGAAGAAAAATATATTTGACTACTAATTAACCCAGTCTGTCTATCAGTTGGACTCTTATTTCAATTCCAAGTTAAAATCAGTAAGAGGACAGTATCTATGTACAGCAATAACGTTGGACCTTGAACAGAATTGTAAGCTTTGAGCACCTTCACACAGCTCTGAACCAATGGCTCAGGCCCTGACTTCAATTGCATTTAAACCATCAGACTGGGTCTTCCAGTTCTGCTTTCAAAGCCCACTACTCCCTCTGGGACAGCAGTGTGCCAGTGTAATGCTAAAGCTCCTCGTAGTTTTAGGGTGGATTTACCTAAGGCTACTTTATTTCATCTTCCTCCTGCCTGAGGCCTTTATTCTCAGGCAGCTTTTCTTTCAATACTGCTCCTCTTTTTTACTTCTTGGTGGTAAAAATATCATGTCAGCCCTGATTTGTCACTTCACAAGCTTTCTAGTAACTACTATAGCACTGATAAACCCAAAAGTCTCCATGGAGTTAGAAAACAGAAAATACTTGAAAATTAGCAACAATGACCACATTTGCCTAGGCAAAGGCAGGGAAACCTAAAATATTGCTGATTGATAAGACAGCTTTTCTAACAATTTTTCCTTTATCACCACTACATCTGAATACAGATTGTTTTACAGCTGAATCTCTGAATTCAGCCTAACAATCTGTATCATGGTAATTAGCTCAGAAACAGCAGTTGTCAAACATCAGCTCTTCCACAACAATAAAATATTGTTTTTTGATTAGCACTACACTGTTAGAAATGTACACAAGGACATTTCATGTTATGTCTGCCATCTTTCTGTTTTTCTCTAAGGTATCAACACTGAAAGAAAGCAGGCAATATCAGTAGGCATATTTTTAGTTTGTATATTAGTATTAAGTTTTAGAAGCAGAAATCGTATCATTGTTAGGTCACTGCTGTATGATAAATTTTCAGCTCTGAACTAGATTAAAACTATATTTTGACATAAGATTCCATTAAGTCTGAAGCTTATACCTGGACAAAAACAAACAAAAACCAAAAACCACCCAAAACCCCCCAAGCTAGTTAATTTCCTCTATGTAAGCAGCTTAGTGTAATTGCTATTATTAATATTGCAAAACGATAATGGCAGACAACCTATTTTGAATGGAGGGCTTTTACCCTTTATCCTGATTTCAGTAAAAAAATTATGTATGTGCAGCTCTGCTGAAACCTGATTTAATTGATTTTTAAAAAATGCTTCTTTAGCTGCATCCATTATTTTAAGAAGGAAAATTCTGGATAGAACTCTTCAAAAGTGGGTTCTCATAATCTCTAGCTCTTCATACTAGAAGAAAACTTATCTCATAAAGTAATGTCAGGCAAAATTTTATCCTTAACAAATTAAAGGTCATGTCTCAGTAATTTAATGGCGGTTATATGCTGTTGAATATTCAAGTATGATGTATTTTGTTTGATCGTTTGTTTTAATTGTGGGGTTTTTTTAAGTTGAAAAAAAAGAATAATTTATAGAGATATGACTATATTTCAGATGTTGGCATTGCTGTGAAATTTTGACATCCTTTCTGTATTTACCCATGGGTCACATCCATTGAAATTCTCAGTCCTATTTGTAATATTCCTTTATGTTACTGTTTCACTTCATGTACTTGGAAAGAGCCCTTTGATAAGAAATTATAAATTATATGTATACTATCATGATGCTCATGTTTGCCTCAGCATACACAACAAAATGGTGATTCTTACTTTAAAGTACACCATACCAAAATTCCCAGTAACAGAGAATTACTATGATCTTGCTAACTTGTTCTGATCAACTTTGTTGTTAAGAGGGAGAAGAGAAGGGTCCTGTTTGAAGCTGCCAAGCTTTAGTACAGCATACCTTGAATTATGTTCCAATTTCATATGTTAAAAGCTCCTGTCCCCACTCCCATCTATTTTTGCATCTAAAGATATCAAAATTCTGAGCCACAGATTACAGCATCTTGTCTCTTCTGAACACAGGCAACCTTTGCCTACAGCAAATGGTGTTCCCACACTGTTAGACTTAATTCAGTTCAAGGACTGCAGCGTGTTTTGGAGTTACAAACTTTGGTCACCATAGCAGGCAATATGCCATCACACTTTTAGAATTCAGGTCTCAAGCATGTGTCACTTCCCATTGCTTCTCGAATTGATGTGCTACCATAAATTAAGAGGTCTGCATGATGTCTCAAGGGTAACCTTTCTGTAGTGTCATAGCAGCACTGTGTTTTTCTATGTAAAGTATTTAACTCGTGTTTGACAGATTGTCTTGCTGACTAACTACTGAAACTGTAAACTTTGTGACCACTCACAAACCCTGTAGTTATAAATTTAGATTATATTTGCTAATGTGCCTGGGAAAAGTAGCATGCTCTTGTTAAAGAAACTTATTCTGATGAGATGTGGTCATACACATAAATTACCAAAAAATCTTTCCCTACAGAAAGTGTGCAAGAAGAAAAATATACTTTTTCACTACTTAAGCATCCTGTGATAGTAGTCCATGGATACAGATTTATGCTCTTAAATTCAGAATGTATGTCAATATACAATGTTATTGAACATGTAATGCTGCATGTCTTCTTTGTTTTTGAAATTAAGAAAAAAAAATGTCAGTCACAAAGAAAAGAGAAAAAAAGAGAAGAGCAACAGGAGATTAATAGCACACCACTGGACTAAAGGATGGAAATCTAGACTTTATCAGCCTATTTATTTCAATGTCATTTAAATTGTCATTAAACATTTTTCAAAGTATACATCAGAGACAATAGAATGCTTAAAACTGGTTTATATTTTTTTAGTAAAGAATGCTAAAAATGTAAATAATCTTTGATGAATATTCTTTTTTTATTACCAATAATAAGGGTGTAGCAGAGTTGAAAAATATGAACTTACAATTCATAGAAGATTTTCCACTTTTACTGTAGATCAGTATGGACACTAAGAAAACAACTGCCTTCAAAATATGTTCCACTGTCTCCATTGTTTTTAAACATTAGGTTGAAAGTCAATCTTTGAAATCAATGACAGTGTACAAAAAAGAATGTAGATACTCCAAAGCTCCCAATAACAGATACTGGAAAAATAAAAACTATGACAACATGGCATGGATGTTGAGAAAAATCACAGGATGGAAGATAAGTTCCATATACCTCTGTTGAAGCAAACATGAAAAACATTATTATTTCTGTCAATGGCACAACATTGTGAAGAAACAATTTTGCCAAATGTACTTGACATTCCTATTTAAGACCATACATTTGATTGACAATTATATTTATCATCCGAGGCTTATTATCTTTCATATGTGTAAGGCATTTTGTTTGAGAATAAGTTAGATATGCTATTAAAGAGAAGATTGTACAAGATTATCAGGAAAGTGTTAAAAATTTTTTACAGTCTTGAAAGAGTGTTAATTCAATATCACTACTGCCACTGTATTTATATTTTTCAACTTTTTTCACCTTTTTAGTAAGTTGATAAAACATTTCTACAATTCTTGCTTTGTTAAGGACTTTTCTTAAACCATCACTGTCTCTGCTGAACGTTGCATAACCTTACATTCTTGCAACAATGAATTTACTGCTTTCAGTTCTTCATATATTAATAAAACTTAATGATAAGAAATTTCAAGAGGAAGTTTCAATTCACATAATTTCTAATTGTACAGTACTACAAATTTGCCTAATAATTTTTTTGTCATAGATTTTTTATTTGGTGCCATTTCATTCTTTCATACAATATAGTAATTACCTCAAACAAAAATGTAGATTATGCAAAAATGTAGATATGCATAGAAAAAGTCAATTTGGGAGGGAAAAACAGAACAAAAAATTATATTTCAGTAACATTTATTTCTCATTTTAGGAAACAGCAGATTTTCAGAGTTCTGTATGATAAACGTTAGGTATCTCGAGCCTATACAGGGGAAAAAACAATGAAAGAATAAGAAATCAATATCTATTTCAGCATAGGAGTTCAAATCGTGAATGAGGTTAATCTGACAATAGATAACGTTTAGTACTTTGGAATAACTGCGATAAGTACTATAGGTACTTTTTCGCTGCAAAGTATACAAATAAATTATATTATCCACTCATTCTGAACTCCTAGTATGTACTAGGAGTAAAAATTAAAAATTATCATCAGGAACTAGTATTATTGTGCAAAATATTTCAGGCAGTCACAATATTGGCATCTTTTGGAAGTAGCTTTCTTCTGAAATAGATAAATCATGCATTATAATGACTTATGAAACCGAGTTTTCTGTGAAAACCATTAATGAGGTTTCTGTTGCAGGAATTTTACTTTTAATAAAATAGTGTGGCACTCATATGAATCTATACTTACAGTATAGTGTATATCTTGTTCTTTACACATTGTACATTATTTCTGAAAACAATATTGAGAGGTTACAAATAATATTGGTTATCATAGGATTCAATGCAGCTGAGCACCACATAGGACTGCTTAAAAAGCNTGCCTTTGCCTTTGCTGAATTCCAGGCAGTTCTTCCCTGTCCATCTCTCCACCTGAGGTCCTTCTGAAGGGCTGCACAGCACTTGGGGGTATCAGCCACTCCTCTCGCCTTTGTACTGTCACTGAACTTGCTGAGGAGTCATCTGCCCTCTCATCCAAGCCATTGATGAATATGACAAGCAATAATGACCCCCTACTGAACCCTGGGGGACACTGCAAGTGACAGACCCAGCCAGATCCTGTGCCATTCATTAGGGCACTGGGATCTGCTGATGACAAGCCACTTCTCACCCCATATCACTTTCCACTCATGCAGTCCACACTTCCTGAGCTTGCCTATGAGGATATTGGGATAGGCAGTGTCAAAAGCCTTGCTGAAGTGGAGGCAAAAGATACCCACTGCCCTCCCCTTATCCATCCAGGTATTTTTTACACTATAGAAGGCAATGAGACTGGTCAGGCATGATTTACCTTTGGTGAATCCATGCTGACTACTCCTGACCACCTTTTGTCATCATGTCGTATATTAAAATCTGAGGATGGTACACTCTGAATGAGGAAAAACAGTTCAGTCTAGTAAATCCTAACAATGACAAAAATTTTAATTATAAGGTAACATTTGTAGTGTCCCAGATTTCCATGACAGAACTCTGATGCCACTGAACCACTTTCTGAGTGGTAATCACAGTATTAACAGAAGATATTGGGAATGGAAGACTTTCTGCCAAAGAATTTGAGCTCGTATTATGTATCTACACTTATAATTTCTTAGAAAAAAAAAATAGTATACATATTCTTTTATGCCTATTTAATCATTAATATATTGAATCTACTGAAAAACAGTTATGTGTCCACTATCTGGATGAGATTGAACTTGGAAACAGATCTATATCAAGACATTGAACTCAAACATTCATCCTCAGAGATAACTACAAAATGAACTGGTACAAATTCTAAGGGTTCATACAAAAACATTCTGAGATAAATTGAATTCTTATATGAAAATCTCTGATCTAGGAATGTGGCCAGTTTTTCTTTGGGTTTCAAGATCATACTTGTACGTCTTGGATACACCTCTAATTGCAGGTTTAAATATTTAAAAAGAAAACATGATTTTAAGCTTTACAGAAACCTTTAACCTTGATTATGTAAAGCTTCTAGTTTCTTGTCTTTCTATTAAGGAGAAAAAATGTATTAGAATATTAGCCCTTGATGTATTCCAACTCATAATGTGCTGCAGCATGCTGTACTGCACAAATTGTGATAAGACTAACCTTTTGCATTAATCCATAACACTTTTTAATAGGGTAACATGCAAAATGTTCTATTTGCTAGAGTCTTCACACCAGAATAACCCTGGAAATCTGATGCTGCACAACTTCAGAAGTAGACTACATTAGAAAAACCCACTCTTTTTGCTTAGCAACCATTTGAGAAAGTATATATATTAACATTCTATACAACAAAAGCTCTTTGAAGTCAACATTGTTAAAATACATAAAATGTTATTTAATTATATATAGTAGATTATATAATATAAATATATTTTTTCAATTTCTTCCTTCTAGGTGGAGCTGATACATATTAGCAAAAAAAAAAATCTTAGGATTTAATATAGTCATTAGTCTATATATAGTAAAATTATTAAGGCTTCTGCAACAAAATTAGTTTTAGTGCCAATCCAGAAATGTTCCCTAAAGTTTAGTACTGCAACTTTCAGATGCTTCCAGTAGTGGAAGAGCTGGGAAACTTGAGCTTCATGTACTCACAGACACAAGCAGGCGTATGTCATGGTTTAGGAATGGGACACCCCAATTTAGTGCTCTCACTGAGACTCTCCAAACCAAAAGTCACTTGCTCACTCTCTGTCCCCCTGAAGAGGGCTGGACAGAAGAACTGGAGGCACAAAAACTGAAGATCACAGGTTGAGATAAGAATAATTTATTAGAAACAGCAATGAGATAAGAAAATTAATAGTAACAGCAACAATATTAATAAAAAGTATACAAGAGACAGGCAGGTGATTCACTTTCCAAATGCTCACCACAGAGCCTGACCTGACCTGACCTGAGTGCAGCCATGCCATCCTGACCTCTCCCTCCAACATGGAACAAGCATAATCCCACAACTCCCTCTGCAATGCTCACTCAGACAGAAGGAACCCCTTTTCCCTGGAAGACACTCCTTTTCTCCCATTCCCAGAAGGATGCAAGGTGGTATAGAATACCCTTCAGGTCCTAGCCACTCCCTCTCCTTTCTGCTACAGAAATGAACCTGGCCTGGCCTGAACCAGGGCAATACATAACACTGGTTCTGCCCAAAAGTCAGCTCCAGCTCAGAAAGCATTGGCAGGGTGTGAGGGGGATGACAATTGCCAGAGCTAACTTCCAACTGCTCCTCTACATTCCTGAAGCTCCAGCAAGGTTTTGGTACAACACTGACCAATCTGCAGATGTAACACAGGTCTGTCAGCACCAGGTGGTCAACAAACCTAAATACAGGATCCATTTTTTGAAGCTACCTAGCTGCGTGTTACCTTCAGCAGAATATGACAAGGGCTTAAGCCTCATCCTTGCAAGGGAACACAAATCATAAATCCAAGTTTATCACAAACATTTCTGCTATACAATATTAAATTGATAACAGTAAAACTTAGTTTTCAATTAGCTTGATGAAAATTGTAATCATCCTGCCTAAGTGATTAATTATGTCATACTTCATTTTTGTTTATTATAGTTCATAACATTTTCAAAAAGCAGATTTAAGTAATCTTTTCTGTCAGTAATGAATTGGGGACAGACTCAGGGAGAGCACCCAAGAGAATCAGCAGTTCCACCTGAGAGACTAGGCATTACTTTTTATTCAAGTCTGTAGTTCTTACATTCATCAACCAGTAGAAATGTCAGCCATTAATATAAGAAGCAAATGGAAGAAAAACAGGGAGTAAAAAATATCAAATTTCAAAATGAATTCTACTGTTGTTTTGCTTTCATTTTGTATGAAGTATTGCTTTATCTTGCTAACATTGTAAGCAACATAGGTTTGTTGAATTAAATGGATGGGTTGTACACTAGAGTCCCCTGGGTGGGACCTATAGCATACCATCTGTGGAATAGCAAAGGAAAAAATTACATAATAATCAGTAGATTCTAAGCAAAAATTTCAAAAACATGACAGCTTCCTTTGGTTCACTTTGGTTAGCTAGAGATGCTCCCAGAAAAAAATTCCATCATATGAGACTGTTTTGCTTGTTGTTTTATTTTTTTTAAAAAAAAAGGAAAATTAGGATTGTTGAAAAACTTAGAGCACACTAAAGTTGAAGTTCTCATAATTTTAATGGTCTGATGGATTTGTGTGAAATTTTCATTGCTTTTTTCCTAATTACATTAAGAAATTGTCATGATTATCTACATAAGCCATCCAGCGTTCTGCAGAATCTTCTTTTTCTCTTTTTCTGTGAAGCATAACAGTTGTCAAGCAAAGGCAAATGAATGGCAACATTAATATTCTTGACATGCTGCAATATTGTGATGATGAATGCCATAAAAGAGACTGTAAATAAAAAAATTAATGAAGCAATAACATAAATGGAGGTCATGGGTGTTCTTTCCCCCTCCTTCACTGTTATTAGTGAAGCACTTAAGCATGTCCTTAGCTTTAGGTATGTGAGTGGTCCTACCAGTTAATACTGCTATTCACATGTTTAAAATTAAACATTTGCATAAGTGCTTTGCAGACTTGAAGGCTCTAAGTGAAACGATTTGCCAAATCTGAACTCATCTTGGTTTTAAGAACAAGAGCAATGACATGAAAATAAGTTTCCAAGCCCTGTGTCGTCAGCCACTCTGACCTGCCACCTAGAAAAGCACTGATGACAAGTCAAATAATCAGCCAGAGGTCACACTGGGAGTCTTTTACTATAATCACAAAATAGCTTTTTTTCTTATTCTGTAGACACTCACAACAAAAAGTTTTCTTGACAAGTGCTGAGAAGCAGGAACCATAGAACTGCAGGCTTTTAACTTTGGTGGAAAGTAGCTGTCACTTTGTATAGGACAACTTCTGAAATGCTATGCTCCAGAAGGCAGCCCCAGAGACATAATCCTTGCCTTTTGGATGCCTCACTGGACATTCTCTAGACCCTCTTGAAACCAACAACTTCATTAAGATCTTGTTTTCACGGTAGCCTTTCATTATTATGGTAACATTTATTGCCATAGTATTAACTAGCAGATACACATACCTGCTCAGGGACTACAGACAAGACAAGTATTGCTTACCTGAGTAATGGAGCATCTCACTTCAAAATGAAAGGTCCAAGGGAATTAGAGTCTAACTATCAAAGATGGAGACAGTGCCAAATTTCTCCTGTGTGGCTCTTCTGACAACCTTCCTTTTCTGAATTGCCTCAGTTCTTGAAAAGTTAACTGAAGTAAGAATTTCTCTTTTGCCTGGTGATATTTCAGCAACATATTTTTCAATTTGACACAGATGTCTTTGTTCTGACAGAATCTAAATGCCTACACATTGTATACATCCTTTATAAAATTCCTTAAAGTGTTAACCTTTCAATATGCATATCATTTTTGAAAACTGTAACAAATACTTATGAGTTAAAAGAAAAAATAACATTAAGCTAACTGTTAAAGATCTCAAGAAAGACTATTACACTACTAGCTACCCACTGTTTTCATTGTTGCAATACACTGAATTTTCAAAAGGGTGTAATGAGTTCCTCCTCCAAGAATATTAGTCCTGCTTGTGCTTATTCTGTTGCACTCCCCTAGGTAAAACAGACTTTTGGAAAATAGCCAGATAGTCTTTGCAGATTTGGTGACTTTGGGGTAGTTAACTGTGATAACATGAAGGTATTGGTTGTCAGACCTTTAATGGGTGATGAATTGCATAGCTCTTACACCTGCAGTTGCTGTTCACAGCCTGAGTCAATAGCTGTGAAACCTAAAAAGAATAAGAAACCTAAAAAATATAATTTGACACCTAAGATATTCTTAATATGAGCATTTTAAAAGCTAATCTGAATTGATTTATTTAAGAAAGTTACCTCAATTAAAAATATACAAGTGGAAATAAGTATTTTTAACCAATCTTCTTTCTGTTTACCCAATTAGAGTGCTGTGTAGCTCTGGGGAAAAAAAAAAGATTACTTGACTTTCAGATTTTACCTCATTTGTAAGAGATTTTTTTTCGTGGGAGGCTGTTACGCTGAAAGTCAGAATGCAATTCTTTAACTTTTCATGCTCAACTTTAACAATTTTAAGTTGAAAACTCTTTCTCCTCTTATTTTATAAAAACAACTTATCCAATATGGCTCGATATCCCCTGCCTCACATCCCACCCTAGCTCCTATTTATATACAGAACACACTTCAGTTTTCATCATAGGACCACTGTCAGGGGTTCCAAGAAAAAGATGATATTCACACATTCAATGAACAGCTGGCAGCTGATGTTTTTAAGCTGGTGATGCTTGAACTTCTCTTCTTCAGAATATCTCTATGAATTTTCTCAATTTTAAACTACACTGGAAACCAGCAAAGGTACTAAAGAGGAGCATAATGACTAGGACTGACCTAAGTCATCAAGGCCCATTGGGGTCTCTGACTTGGAGCAGCTGAGGTGCCAGGCTCCAATTCTTGAAGTGAAAACCTTGTGGCCAGTAGTAAATAATGATATATTATATAAATGTTATTGAAAGACGAGATAGTTTGAAAAATATATTTCTTTTTTTGGTCATATTCTCAAGGACATGTTATGTTCTATTTAATTACTACTTTAAAATGGCAGTTCAGTAATTTTATTTCAAATTTTTTAGTGTGATCTTTTAGCTGGAGAGAAAGCAGAAAGGACATAATTTAAAAAAATTTTCCCCTCTACTACTACATGGAATAGTATTATTCTACAGCTATTCTACTACTACATGTATAAGCAATCAGTCAAATTGTGAGTTCAAAAATTACAACTTTCAAAGTTACAAAAATAGAGTATTTAAAAGAACAATTGCTACAATACACAGCTATTCTACATGGCCATTTTTTACTCTGATCTTCACCTAAAATCATGCCCCTAATGTCAAGTATCAACAAAGGGTATAATTAAAAAAAAAAAAGTAAAAAGAAAAATCTAATGGGTTGGAAGGTATATACTTTTATTTTGATTTTTTTTTTTCCAGAGTACTTCTTCCCACTTCTAGTTTTTCCATTTTCTTCTGCATTTGACTTTGGAAATGGTTCAGTTTACTTTTTCTTTTCTAGTCTCAAAATTTATCTTGAGTACATGTTAAATTTTAAAAAAATGTATCATTTATTGAATCTATGACTTCACTCTTCTGTTAATATCTAACTTTAAGACTTCATTTATTAACATTTATTAACATTCCTTAATTAGATTCATTTTATACATGTTGGGAAAAGGATAAGAAAAACTTAAAAATGTACCTGTCAATATTGTCACTGAAAAAGATAGAACTGAACTCAATATTTTAGAATTCCACCACTCAATTTGAATATATTTGGGGTTTATAGTACTTTTTTTATAATATACAACTAGATAAAGAGTTATTAAAGTTATAAAATAGTTTTAAAAATATGCATGCTAGTTTTCTAGGTAAAACATCTTTTATTCTTTGCTGACAGTAGTTAAAATGACAAAATCAAGTTTTCTCATATGAAGTAATTAAAATTATATATTTTTATTTATAACTGTTTAAGGGTTAGAACTGATTATTGAAATATGCCTGTTTTTCTATGATAAAGAATTTATTAATTCTTTTTTTTTATTTATACTCAGGTGTTCAACAGAATTTAGACTACTTAAATGTAAGATTAGTGAAGATCTGATCTGAGTCTTAGTACTTCAGTAGTTTTATTCAGTTAGGTAGACAAATCTTTAAATCAAGCAATATCAAACCTTTAATATATACCTAGTGTCCTCGCTGCCAAGAAATGTTTTTCTATCAGATGAGTTTTCCTGAATTTTTTCTAGCAACAATAAATAAAGAATCTTTGCCAACCAAACATAAGAAAACTGGAAAAAAAAGGAATTAGTTGATTGATATTAAAAAAACCATGTAGCTTTTTACTGAGATAATACAGGCTGAGTTTTAAAATTGGAAACCAAGATAAAGTAGCAACCGAAGTAGACAGAAAGTTTGGAAACTCTAAGAACGTCATGGCATTGACATAAATATGTAAAGTGATTGGAATAAAAGGACAGCAAAGTACTTTACTAAATGTTTTTCCAGAGGCTAGTGTTGTTTTATTGTGGATTTTTTGTTTATTTCTTTGTTTCTTTTTTTTTTTTTTTTTCTTGTACACCCTGATGCAGGTATCATGTCTTTCTTTCCAAATCACCTCCATTTGCTGCTAGGATGTCAGGAAGCACTCAGCCATGGCCCATCTCTTAATCCAGTTCACACACTGGTGGAAAGAGATCTCCAAATCTTTACTTCAACTTTTTTCCCTGAAAACTGCTAGAGAGATCCTTCTTTTGTCTAAGAAGACAATAATTGAAGTCAGTTGAGTTGAAATTAACAGAGATAGTTTTAATATATGTAGTTCTAGTGATTATCACCTGCCTTGAAGTCCCTATCTTTATCTCACTAAATAAACCCACCTATTCCTATTTGTGAAACTGAAGCTGCCACATCCAGTTCTCTGACAAATGTAGAAGAATTTCACTTGAAAGCTTTTCACACATGGGCATTGCAGGACTTTGGAGATGTTTGACTCCAAACCCAAATGTTATGACTAAGAATGGAGGGAACTGATCACAGATATTCTATAATGCAGGAAATGGGAGCTGTTCCACTTCTTGTTTCCTGCATTATTGTATGAATTGTGTTCTTTTTTCTTCCTTGCAGCTATGTTGTATTTTTAGACTTTAATCACATTTTAACAATTGTTACACACATACCTGCTGACTCACTAGCTCAATTTATTTTTCTTCCAATAAATAAAATTTCACATTTTGACATCAGTAATTTGTCACAGCTCTCAGACAGACTTGGGTTTAAGCACCTATTGTTTTTACAATGGTTAATCTTTACCTTTACAGATGTTTCTAGAAATTTATAAAAGAAATGTTTTAATACTATTCATGATATATGTTTACTCTTAGTTTAAAGATATTAATGCCTAAGCCTGGAGTGGATGGGCACCCATACTGTTGATATTTTGGAACAATTTCCAGGACATTTTTCACCTAGATGATCTTGAAGCCTCTCAGGAGATGTTTGGCCATAGGCAGTGCTTAGACTAACTGGGCTATGTGTGTCAGAAACCATATCATCCCTCTTTATTGATATGTATAGCTGTGGTTATAAATCCATGCACTGTGAGAGGAGTATTTACCAGAGGTGACTATTTTGACCTATTTACACTTCCCAGTGCAAAATCCCCAGGAGACCACTGGCCATCCAAAACAGGAAATTGCATTCTAAAACCAACTTAATCAGTACCAAGCAGAGGGGAATAAACCCTTTTTTTCTCTTTGGGCTTACTGTGAGCATCTGGTGATAGGGCTCCCCAAATCCATAGAACATAGATATTCATGAAGAATTTAACTGTGCCTTGTAAAATGGCTGGAAAGAGGTGTGAAATCAGCATTGCAATTTTATACACCATTAATCCTAAATAATATCTCTGATGACAGCCTTATAGGATATTTATAGAAATTTAATTGTAATTCAGAAGTGGTCCAGCAGATAAAAGGATTGGTCTTAACTCTGTTTCAAGTCTGTGGAAAATCATATCGAAATTGCAAGATTGTAGCATAATTCAGGTTGGAATTATCTTGGGATGTTTTTTAGTCCCAACTTCTCGAAATAAGGTCAGCTTCAGGTCAAACCAAGTTAATTAGGTACCGTAAATGAAAATTATGTTGGGCTTGTTTTTCAGATCAGTTTCCCTCCTTCACAGAAATCTCTCAACAGAGATTGAAGCAAGAAACTATTCTATTTCATTTTCTCATAGCATTATTAGTACTTTATAAAAATAAGTAATTCTGAATATTTTATATTGCTACGATTTTGACATAAAGTAGAAGTAAAACAATATCTGTAATGCAAAATGAAAATTCACCTGCAAAGTGTATTTCTTCATAACACTGGGTTTTCTAAAAACACCTTAATTTATTTCCCATAAATCTCAGTCATTTCCTGAAAGTGTTGCAGTCAATACACTATGTTTTTATAATTTATTTTAAGGTGTTTTTTTTTCTATCAGCTACTTGCTTGTTGATACATTGCCTGGGGTATGCTTTTATAGTCACTTTGAAAAATGTTTCAAGCAAAGACATTGAGAAGAAAAAAGGTAGAGGAGAAAATCTTTACCTACTGAGGTACTTGGTGGAAGTACTTCAGTAAGAGAAAGAGGGAATAGTGTGCAGTACAAGGCTAATAATATCTCCTCAGGTACATAAAATACTGACAAGATCTTTTGAATTACATTGTTCCACTTAATGGGTGTTGCTTTCAAGGACAACTGGAGATGTATTATTTGCTAATCTGTATTTGTACTTGTAAAAGAAAAAAATCCCAACCAAACAAATTAACAAAAGACAAACAAAAACAATTCTGAACCAAGAAACTGTTTAATAGAGGCACATAAAAAGCTTTAACTTTGTTAATATTATCTACTTACACTGCTCTTTTAGCTTTGTGGATTTTGTTTGCATTGACCCCAAGAAAGTGCTAGTATTATTTAAAAAAATTAAATATTCTTTTGAATTGTGTTTAATCAAATCAGATAAAGATTTCTCAAAGAGATTCAGTGGAGGAGAGTTCTGTATCGTATCGTATAACAGTGAGGCATTCACATTCATCAGTATAATGCTTGCATGAACTCTCTCACAGATATAAATGGATTAAAGTGAAATGTCATTGTAGAAAAAGAACATTTCAAAACAGATAATTCATCATAGTTTTAAACTGACCTGCTCTACAGGGAATAAAGAATAACATAAGTTTCAGAGAAAAACCTTTTATTTACTCTAATGATAGATAATAAATGGTGTTCCATTTTAGAGAAATTATGTTGACCTGTCAAGACTTTCTATAAAAAGCTTAGTCCTACTCTGGGTAGATTTAGGCAATTCTAATAGGGCTACAAAGACAAAGCAGGACAGTGATTTTCAGCCCCATACTTGGAGTCCTCTGAACTCCACTTTTGGAGCTCTGGATAGAAGATACTCAAAAAAATATTTGTAGAAGCTTGATTCTAAAAGTTCGGAAAAGATTTTCCAAAATCTTGAAATACAATTTAGGGAAGGATATTCCTTTAATCTTCAATTTTTCTTACACAAAAAAATAAAAGTTCTTGTACAGAAGTGTAACACAAAACATCATTTACTAATTTCTTGAGCTTAGGGCAGTAGAAAGCTATTCATCAGTCTTCATATATCACAGATGCTGTATTTTCAGCAAATGTAAGATGATTCAGGAACAACAAAATAACACATCCTTGATATTATTTTAAAACAAAAAGATCTTGTGGATCTTGATAGAATTTAAAATGTTTATTAAAATCCAACAATATTCTTGAATACAATAATATACAATTCAATATTCAATAATATTTAATGCAATGGCCAATTTCATAGGAAAGAAAAACTGTGTCAGAGTACTGTCCTCACAACCTGGTAAACTGAGGCAAAAAAAGGTGTTAAGAAATTTGCTCCAAATCACACAGCATAATCAGGTAATTAAAGAACTCAAAAAAGTAATTTATTTAGGATGTGCACAGCCTTAGAAATCAGAGTAGTCTCCTTGACTTGCACTAGAAGTAGCTTCTCATGGTAACTTGTGAATGCTGAAGACATACTTTATGCTAAGGACAAATGAATGCCTTAATGTCACTTAATGTATCTCATGTCCTAAAGGCCAGGTCCTACCAACCTGTCAGCCTCTCATAAGACTTTGCTTCTGCTCAAAGTGCATATACCTGTCTACTCTTCCACAAATGTCAGAATGATTACACACAGCAGCATATTTATGTAGACTACAGGAGAAATAGGCATGTTCCTTAAGGATCTCCTAAGGAATTAATTTGAAAGCCTTAGACTTCCCTTTCTCAGTCCTAGCTGAGAGTTAAGGTCTTCTTTTCGTTCTTTGGATTCTGAGATTCCCATTCACTGAGGCTTCCATTGGGATTTGCCCTAAAGCTTAGTTAAAGCTGCCTGTGAGATATCTCAGTTGTAGATTTCTTGTTATGTATTTTTTGCAATTCCTTACAGATAAAATAGAACTTGACAGAGAACAAATATTATTGAGCTTATCTCAAAAACAAAAATGAAGAAAAAAACCAAATAATAATAATAAAAAAAAAATCTGTGTGGCTTCCCTGCTGGCTAAGGCACAGGGAATTCTAGGAGTTTGGCTCCTTTTTCTGCCACAGAATTCACACCAGATGTTGTGAATTCATCTGTGGGCACATTCAAATTATGAATTAGGACTTTTTTTTTTTTTTCCCACCGTGTTACAAA
>VZTB01017144.1:33203-55814 GCA_013397245.1 Thryothorus ludovicianus | reverse complement strand
ATACTGAAAGAAGGTCTGAAGATTGCACAAAATGTGAACTACTATAGCAATTGCTTAAAGCAATTCACTGGGCAAAAAATGCAAATAATTTGGCTACGTGACTAGAGCCTTCACGACAAATTACAGGCACTTTCTTTGAAGAGAAGAAAACCTACAAGAACAATATTGAAATAACATTAATAAGAGTAAGCACCTGACACAACAGAGACATTCAAAATATTATCGAATAAAAGTTTAGCTGTAATCAATGAGAGAAAAAGATTTTGTGTTTCTACAGCTTGGAGAAGGCTCTGTTTAATTGAGTAAATTAAAAAGTATATATTTTTGCCTTAGAAACTAGGCAGAAATCTGGGGAGAGTGTGCAAAACCAGACTACCATCTTTGGCTACTTAATATAAAAAATACTTAAAAACAATCATTCCTCAAACTTCACATAAGCACTTCAAAAACATGCACAAACATTCATATATACTAAAGACAGCAAAAATAACCCAGAAAAGATCTCTTATCCTCTCAGTTCATCAGTATTTTTCAGAAGCTCTCAGGAAAATAACCTACTAAAGGCTAAAAAAATATTCATAAAGTCTCATCAGAAAAAGATATCCCTGTCATCTGCTTAGCCACAAGCCATGTTACATGGCAACTTCATGCCAGGAATATTGATTCTCTCAGAACTTAGTTTCTTACATTCATAAGACTTACCTGCTTTAAACATAGGTAAATTATAAGTGTGCTATATATGAAAAATTATTTATGGATTAAGATGCTGGACAGTGTAATGAAAACTGCATTATTGAGACCAATCATATCTTGGCTGAGGTGCAGTATGGAAATATTGCAGTAGTACTGAATGACTCTTTCCCATACCTGAAATTTGCAAATGTGAGGAATAAATTTATAGGCAGAAATGCAGAGAGAAAATACACATACTCTTCTCATATAAATCAATATTGTTGACACTCACTTGGAATTGTTACTGGTTAAAGAGTTTCCTCCATGAAGGAGTTATTCTCTAAAGAGGTGTCAGAAGAGAAAGAAAAAAATAGGAAATGGATTACAATAGGATGCTCTAGCAAGGTATATACTTCCATACACTTTGTGAGCTGCAAGTCAAATCAGATGATTTAGCACCATTCAGTATTAATAGCTGTGAGAAATTTGTCAGTGGTGATATAAACCTTTTTCAGCTTAATCTTCCTCCTCCATGTTTTTGTTTGGTTTGCGTGGTTACATTTTTGGTGGTATTTACTAATACTAATAAATACTAATATTGATACTAAATCTCATGTTTAATCCTCCACTTCTAATAAAAGGATATCTCTACAAAGTACATGCTCTGACTAATCCTAGTAAGACTATCAGTTACAGTGGTTCATCTCTAAAATTGGATTCAAAATAAAGCAGTTAGACTCTAAAATTCAAAGTAATAAGATTATATTGCAACAGATAAGTGTAAATGCATGGTTGGCTATTCTCTGACATCATTACTAGCTGTTCCAGGGAAGAGTGTGGTTCATGCTCACTGTGTTAGTATTGACAATTCCTTAGTATTTCTTCCTTCCAGAGTGACTAGAGTTGCTCTTGTAAGTAGCAATTCACTTCTATGAACCCATAGACCCTTTTTAAAAAAATTAACACTTGAAAAATACTACCATCCATCACTAAATGGAATAATAGGTGTTCCTAAGTTTATTCCTCATCAACAGTGTTGGAAAAATAACATCTTTATATGTTCTTATTTTTATCTGCCAGGAGAGGTATATTTGCTATGAAACTCAACCTTCATTCCAGGAAGCTGTAAGATCCACTTCAAGACACGGAGAGCTAATGCAATGCAAGTGTGTGAAGGTTCAGTATTTTACCTATAAAGAACAACAGAAGATATTTTACAGGAGCTTTGTCTGTCCATCTGTAGTAACTGAAGAGCCAAAAGGAAAAGTAGCACAGTGGATTTCAGATTCTTGAAAATGCTTCCAAATGTCATCAGCAGAGGTTGATGATTGACAGTACAGCTGCTGCCTTTTAGATAAGGTTCAGTAGACTTCTGGAGTTCACTGACATGATGCAGTTGCATTAATATGTGTACAGTTCACTTTTAGTATGGCACTCCACCACACTAAAACTTGCCTCCACTTGCAAAGCTTCCAAAGCACCATCATTTGAAAGGATGTAGCTGCTGGATATGACTGTGTACTGTTTAAAGGTGTAGGTGCTGTTTCTGACTGACATATGGGATGATAAAAGAACATGTCACTGCACTGTGACTGCACTTCCCAACTCCAAATATACAGAAAGACAATGGCTTCCTCTGTAAATGAGCAAACAATGGCAAAGTGTAATGTCAGTATTGATAAAAAAATTACAAAATGTCATTTTGAGAAACTGTCTAGAGCTATGGCCACAAGATCAGAACATCCGAAACAAATTAAAGCTCTGCTCTAATAGGGAGCTGTGAGGATTGCATTGCCTGGTTTAAGAGACTTTGATCTTTTTCTTGGCGTAATAGTGAAGCCCAAGAAAGTATTTTGCCTTCAAAAATTGCTACAGTCTCACTGCCTGCCATTAGCTAGGAAACAACATTCTTTGTCCCTAGAGAAGACCCTACCTGCAGTGTTACATATTGCACAGTGCAACCTTACCACTGTTGGCAATGAGCAATCATAATAAAGGCATTTGACTTCTGAATGTGGCAGCTGAATGTGCAAAAGTCTGACTCTACTGGGAAGAAGAGAATAGGCAATTTCCAAAATGTTCTGTTCCTGATGCATGTTAAGCTTTCTGGCTGTGTAGGTTGAGTGGACCAGAGCCCCCACACAGGCTTGTGCCTGAAGCACTGATGAATGAAAGTTTGGGAGCAAGCCTCAGGGAAAAAGAATGAAGCCTTTGCAAAAGTATTCCAGATGTCTGAGGATCTACATGACAAATACTTTTTATAGTTAGAGTAGTCAGCTGAAACCCCCTGCAAACTTCAAACTGCTGGAGCTATCGATACACGTGCATTTATATGTGGTCACTTCATCTTGAACATTGTTGCTTATTGTTCTCATTGAAAAGCATATTTTTCTAAGTTTGATGCATATTCATGGATTGAAACAAAGCTATGTTAAAGGCTGAATTTTGATTTGAAAACTGATAGCTGTGCTTTTCTGGGACACGTAAATTCTGGAGTCAAGAGAAAAGGATATGATGTTAGGATCAAAAAAAAGAAAGATGACAAAAAAATGGAAGGTGGATTGCAGTCTGATTCACTTTATATGCACCTTTCTAGGAACATATAGCCATAGGTAGAACAATGTTTGCAACACTGATGCTTCACTCCTCCTCTTCAAGTTACCTGCAAGACAAATTTTAAAATTATAAATTAAATTATATACTGAAAAAAGTAATTAAAATTACAGGTGAAATCCATGACACTCAAGCATCTTAAAGACGGACCTAAGGTTATAAGACATCTTGATTTCCTTGATAACTTGCAGTGGGAACTAGATAACAGTAGATAATAGAATTACATTCCCTTTCTTAAAATAAAATTAATGTAATGTGTAGCAATATAATTTAATGCTGCTTAGGTAGTTGGTTTTTTTTGAATTGTTGATAAAAAGAATCTGAAGAACCAATCAAGACTTATCCACCTCAGTCTGAGCAGCCAAATGAGGCAAGATGAATCCCACTCCTCACCCTTAAATTCATGTGAAGAAAATACCTCAGTAATTGTAACAGTGGTCAGCAAAAAAGCTGAAAGCTTTTGAACATGCAGCAAAGCATAAGACATAAACTAGAATGAAATAGATAGTATGGGGAGTGTGCAAACAAGAAATCAGTGAATGTCAAGAAAATTATTTGAAACATGGAAAATTTTAGTTAAATGTATATTTAGTTATATTTCTTGCTGTTACATTAATGCTTAGAAGGTTCTCTCAGCGCTTTCAAGTTTTTTGCTTTTATATTTGAGACATGATTTGTTATATGTTAGCCCAATTCTCGTGTCCAGGTTTGAAATAAGATGAAGTTCTGCCATTTTCTGTACTAACTCCCCTGCTTTTTCTGAGATAGCAGAGCTATTCCATCTCAGTTCTGCTGAGGATCTCCCTACAGTCCTAAAGCAGGAGGAGGGACCACAGGTGGATAAAACCAAATAAGTGTAAGGAAAAGAATAGACAACTTTTAAATGCAAGAATAAGCAGAACAAAAATGTATTCAGAATCAAAGCATCATAGAAAAGGGATGTTAGTGATGCATTTCAAAGAAATTATTCAATTGAGACAAAATAATATAAACTGAGAGATATGGCAGGGCAACAATTTACATGGAAATTTAAAATATATTTTTATTTGATACATTGTTGTTATAATATTTTCATGAAGACACTATTTTTCGAAGGCTAAATTGAAAAGTGCACAACAGAAAACCAAACAATTCTTGGCAGAAAACTGCATTAGCCCACAAGGCTGTCCACTTTTGCTGGAGAGTAGAGACAAGAGAATTTAGCAGACGCACATTTGTAATTGTTGGTTTATGTAAAAGTTTGAAAGGGAGGGATAATCCAGGAGTGGGCATGCCCTACTAAATCCCTTACTGAATCTTTCAGGTACAGCAACCTTAATGTTTCACGTGAGCAGTTGCCTCCTCAGACTCATGCAGAGAAACAGAGTCTCCTGTGACCCATCACCTGTCTCAATCCCCGTCTATGTGATGATAAATTGCTCTCACCAAAAGGGTCTCTATTGTTGATTAAATGTGTGATATGCATATTTCAGCAGTTTGTATTATTTAAAGGCTGAAGTTTTTTTGTGTTTTCATCCCTCATTCTCTTTAGAAATACTGAAAATGTTTTGAGGTAACATTTTTTACCTTTATTTCAGATCCTCAAAGATACTGTGCCAGCTTCTCTAGTCAGGTACATTATAGTATCAAATTGAGGTTGCTGTCACAGTGACACAGAGGACAGAAATCTTGTAAAGGGTAGGAACTTATCTTTCAAAAGTCAGAAGGTCCTGTGATTTGTAGCCCTTACAAAAACTAACTTTGCATTTCAGGTGCCTTTTTCTAAAAAGATGAAGCCAAAAAATGTAAAGGTGAAATTGAGTTAAAAATGAATTCTTTATGCAAATACCACATTTTACTTTCAAATTCCTAAGTACAATTATCCATCATGTTCCAGAAAGGTGGTGATAACTAAAAAAGGCAGATAAGAGTTAAGAACTGTAGCAGACCAGTTATAGTGAATGCTAAAAACTACTTCTTTACAAATTCATTCTCAGCCCCTTCTGTTCTTTTGATTTATGTGTCATATGACTTCTTAATCTCTAGATTTTATCTTTTTTTTTTTAGATACCCCACTAAGCAGCTTACATTTTAGGGAGAGTGGGAAATAAAATTGGCTTTATTTCTGTACAAGGCAGATTGTATCTTCCCCGAAGACTTTTTATGGTAATTCTTTGCAAAAGATATTACTTTTTCTCTGTGTATACCTGCAGTGTTCATCCAAATTAGTCTTCATGTGATACAAGAAGTTTCTCATTAAAGGTATAGACAATAACTGTTTGCTCTTTCCTCCAAAGATTATTTCAGCTACACAACAAATCAAAATTACCTAGCAGAATTGTGAAATGAGAAGCAGAAAGATTAAGGAAAGTTAAGAGCATGAATAGTATCTCTCAAATCTTTCTGAAACAATCTATTTTAGCACAGAACTATATCAGGTTATCACTGTGTACAAAGATATAATACTGAGATCAAAGGTTGTGTTACAAACGAATTTGAAAGAGATGACCATACAAAACACAAAACCACATATCTTTGCAAATTTCTATACCCATAGTTCTTGTAAGAATGTCTTACAAAGTTTTAAAAGACTTCTTTTTCTCTAAGATAGACAGATGATAGATGATAACCAGATTTTTTTAAAAAATAGAAATAGCACTTGCAGCATAGACATTTAATTTGATTCCTATCGAAAGGCAAATAACCCACCCCACTCCAAGCCAGTTAATGGAAGGTGGATTATATTCTATGTATTTTATCAAACTATCTCATAGAGCTTAAAAAGTAATGGGTAAAAGGGTTTACATCAGATTACTTAATCAGCATTAGTAAGAATATCTTTGCATGTCTATCCTTTACAACTACCTGTAAGACTTCCTAACTGAACAGAATTAAAAAAGAACAGGCTTCACATTAAGGTTTTCTGAGTTATTTGTAAGTAATTATAATTAATTATGTTAATTATAATTGTAGACAGATGCCAGTTTCTCAAGATCTCATTCCTGACACATTCTGCCTGCTGCATCAGCACTTATAACTGAAGCAGTCATTAAAGCTTGCTTAATGTATTCATGAAGTTACCAGATCTATTATGTGAGGATTCACCAAGAGCAGACATGTTTCAGATGAAAAAAAAATTGAAAAACTGTACCTGTTTCCTGTTTTCATTGTGATCACCAGCAAAGGCTGCTATATGAATAAAAAAAAAACCCAAAAAACAAAACAAAAAAACAAACAAAAAACCCCAACAATTATCTTATTGATTTTGCAATGGCCTGTCCATTCAGGAATGGACTTATTGGTGAGACTTGAAACAACTGCAGTTTTCACCAGCCAAAATTTAAGATAAATATTTGCTAGCAACTCAAAAGTCTTAAAAACCACCAAAACAATCCTCCCTTTATACCCTGACAAAGCAGGATTAATTTTTAAGTGATGATGAATGGTGGCTTGTTAACATTCCGGACACACAAAGCAAAATGATACAGGGTCCCCAGGCAGGTGCAAAGGAGAGCTCTTTATTGCAAAATCCAGCCCTTTTTAAACAGTTAGCCCATTAGCCGTTACATTCCATTTAAGTATAAAAAATGGAATTCAACCAACCACCATACACCACAATGAGAACATGTGATGGTTACATTATTTATTTTTCTGCCTCCAAGTCAGCTGGGTCTCTTTCCCACAGACCTTTTCTGCTTAGCTGAAGTAGCAGGCCTGAGCCATGATTTTACAAGGCCCTTATTTTATAAGGTTTTACCTATATGCAACATCCAGTGAGAACTATCTAATTATCCACAAGGAGGATAATATCTAGGTCAAGTCCAAATCACACAATTTGCATGATATCACTACAGCCCTCAACCTTTCCATCATAGTACCATCTCTCCATTTCTTGAAATGCTTATCTTCTTTCCCTTCACTATTTTTCATGAAACTTCATGCAGATACTGATGGCAGCTGAGGAAAAAAAAAATATTCAGTGCTATTTTGGCTGCATTTGGACAATTTGTAATCCAGAGAAAAAAGAAAAAAAAAAAAGCAAACCCAGAAAAATAAAGATGATAAAGTTGTAGCTAGACAGAAAACATACCACATACTCATTTGTTGCAGTATTGTACATATTCAGCGCAGTATTTATTCATATTTTCAGAGTGGTGTTACCCTGACTGCTAGAGTTTCTCCTTCACATAATATAAGAGGACAGTACATACTGAGAAAACTAAGTGCAAAGAAACCAATTTGCTTTATGGCTAAAATATTTTGAATGCTGTACAACAGTACCACAAGAACAGGAATATCAGTAATTATAACTACCTATTTTCTTCTTAGGCATTACTTTGATCAGTTCTTTCATATTCAAATAATTTAGGGAAGGTAACAAAATTATGCAACTACTTTTTAACATTTTGCAGAAGTCTATAATATAATGTCATATAAAGACTTGATTTTCAACACAGATACTCAGTACTTATTCTTGCTTTTTCTCCATTTTATTACTGAAATTGCAAGTAGTGAGATAGGGTGAGGAAGGAAAAATTAAAATCAATAAAGCAGATATTAATACATGACTCTTTCACTCTTCTGCTTCTTAGTGAGGTAAGATTTCGGAATTAAGAACATTTATATCATTTAATTGTTTCATTGAATGTCTTCTACAGCTCTGTCACTTAAATAACACTGTATCCTACTTTCCAGAAATAGGAATAGGACAGGTCCTTTGGTCAAAAAGCTCAAATTCCAGCAGATATTGAATGTTCAGCATCTGTTTCACCTCCTCAAGATTCCACTAACTAGGAAGATGTAAGGCTGCAATGATGTTGGGAGAAGTTAAAGATAATCACTGCCATCTGACTTGATTAGAAACTCCATTCTCCCACTGGGAATCACACTCACCTCCACCTGGGTCAATGTGGATATGCATGAAGAATGCCTCTGTGAAGCTGCTGGGGCTTGGCTAAATCAGGACTCCCTGGAAGATCCATCAGGGCTCTATTAAACCACAAACTAACCCTGAAGGAGTTGTGATGAAAATGCAGGTGAAATAATTTTGCGCCTTTTTTTTAGTTTTACTTTTTAGCCCTCAACACCTTTGTTTCAGAAATCTTTTCAGGTAATACCATCTTGCATATACTATATTCAAGTAGAATAAAAGAAAGGGAGAAAAAAAGCTTTAAAGTAGTAGATTCTGGTCTCTTCCCATCATTTAGTGCTGCAAATAAAAAGGTCTAAAGAGAGAAAGAGAAATACTTCCCACTGTTCTCTTATACTAAGCATTATTTTTTTTTCAAAGAATCAACTGTGAACTGAAGTGAAATTATTCTTTTTTTCAGATAAGTATCAAAAGCCCTCTACTAAGGAGGTGCAGTGTGGAGATGGATCACTTTTGTCAATCACTCTCTGAATAGCAGCCATTGAGTAAACCTGTTATCTTGGTTGCTAATGTTTGATAAGTCAATTCCATGAACCTTGCAAAAGACAAATAGAAAGCTGATATATCACTTCTAACCCCACCCTTTTTATCTTAGCTCATGAAAAGAAGGCTGAGTTTTAAAGACAAAATGAAGGCTTTCTTGTTTGTTCTCATGTAGGATACAGTACAAAAGGAAGGGGAGAAAGGAAACATGCAAAAATCTAAATGAAGGGATCTGCCCTTCTAAAATTTTGCTTGTTGGAGCAGTGTATCTTTAAGTGTTGATTGACAAAGGCTGAAGCACAGTCATTTATGGAGAATTTTTTTTCAAATAATTTATATGTAAATAGTTCTGTGTTTTCTTCCATCTTTGTAAGTTGTGCAGTTCTAGACTAATACGAATTTGCAATGTGAGTTTGAAAAGAAAGGGTTATTGGTCTTAAATTGTCTGAACCCTCTTTCCAATCACACAGTGACACTCAGCCTTAAACTACAATAACTTTTTTTTCTACAAATACCTACAGCTACAAACATTTATACAAACTAACTTTCAAGATAATATATAAACTCACAGTACTTAGATTTCACACTGTGAAAATTATGCTTCACACAAAGGAGCATGATACAGAGCTCCTTATGAAAAACGTGGTTCATCCATCCAGATTATCCCAAGAATGATGGTCTGGACCATTGCAGTCAAACACCAGCCTCACCCCAGGGCAGTGCCTGAGCCGGGGTTGTTTGCCTTTCAGGGCTGATGGGGAAATTCCCCATCCACTTTCCCTTATTACAGCTCTTATCTGCTTCCTAAGTAGGACAAGCATCAATGTGCTTCCCTGAGAACTGATAAGAAAATCGTCCCAATTAACATTTATCACTGCTTCAAATGGCAGTGCAGGGGGAGGGAAAGATTATACATCTTAAGAGTTCACAGCTATTTGTTATGAGGATAATAGTGATAAACATCTAACCAGAAGTTAACTGCAAGTTAATCCCTAGCAAAAATGCATGATTATGTTACCTGTCATATAAAATTTTGAGTATTTACTAGTGATTGTAAACAGACTTGAAACACATGTTATAGCAAATAGAAACTATGACTTGTAAAGAGTTGGACTTCAAGGTGCTTTGTGTATTTCTACCCCACAGACCCCTGACACCAAAAGGACTTGTATCAAACCTTAGCTTCACTCTATAACAGATTCTGAATTATCATGCTAGATTTTTGCTTCTTTCATCGAGGCTCAGCCTGTACCTGTGTTGCAGGGTTTGGTGCAGTGTCCCCGAGGGCACTGTCCCTGAGCACTGGGGGCTCGCACAGCCCTGCCCTGCTGAGCCAGGCACACTCACAGGGCACAGCCCAGCCTCAGCCTGCCCCTGTGCCCAGGGGCTGCCCCGGTGTCCCCATGCTCTACCCTGACCCACAGAGAGCTCCAGGGAGCCACCAGCCCCTGGAGGCTGCTGGCAGGGAGATGTGGCTATTTTTGGATATGTCCAGCAGGCAGGATGAATCAACTGAAATCAGCAGAACATTTCAGGGCTACTTTCTGTAAGATCTGAAGAAGGAAATAGATAATTTTCTTACATATGCTAGCAACCTTCCCAACTGAATAGATGAAGACATTTTTTTCAGTATTTTTTTAAAGAATACTGTGACCTCCATAAAAATGTCCATCCTTTTGAAGAACCACATGCCCAAGAGAGTTTTTAATTCTATTCCTAGTAGGTCCCATAAACATATTGTTTGTTTTCAGTTCACATTTTTTGCTGCAAACACACCCATTTTTTAATGTAAGTATACAGATCACTTGGTTTATGTATATTTTTATACATAATAAAATAAAAGCCCATATTTGAGAAAAAATATACCATATTCATCATATTCGTCACTTTGAAAGACGAGGACTTTACATGTAAACTAAGCCTCCTATCCTAAAACTACAAAAAAAATCAAGAGCTAATGAAAGGATTTATAGGAGAACATTTATTTTCTCTTCAGTCTTCTTTTGATTTAAATGTAATTAATTGTTCATTCTTTAAAACTGTCTCTTGAATGAATTACTTCGTAGAGACAGTGGGTACTTGAAAAATCCCTTAATATTTCTAACATTCCTAATGTGCAGAATTTTCTGCATTCATCTTTCCCCATCATTGGCTGGAAAATCTAAACTAAACTAGGCCAGGGCAAGACATATAGAGCTTGGCACTCTTCAAATCTCTGCTGAACTATTTCTGGGAGTGCTAATTACAATGCAATAGTGAGAGCAGGAGCTGCTCATCAGTGCTGAAGCACAAGTCAGCGTTTGTAAATGGTTCACCCTGACAGCTGTCTGCTATCTGCACTCCAAAGAGTCCCTTTTAATGTACTAAAACCTAAACAATAGGAAACTCAGTCATCAACAAACAAGGGAAATACAAAAACAAATGTTCCAACAGGCACCTAGGAATAGTCCATCCTTACAGCATCCTTAACCATATTGTTGAACTGGTTCATATTGCTATTTCCTTTCTTTCTGTACTATGATTTTTTATGTCTCTCACATATATTGTAAATACATGCTAAAAGAAAAATTAAAATTATTTATTTTATGTATTATATAATCTCAGGAAGGAAAAGTCCTTTTTTTATAGCTAGATTAAAAAGTTAGCAGCAGAGACACAGTTGAATGAAGTTTAGTTAAAAAGACAACTGATTATTGACAACTACAGTTAATAGTGATAACATGAAAAGTGTCATTCTAGAGGAGCTGCAAAAGAAAAAAACATGCTAATCTTAAGCAGTATCAGTCAATGTCTAAGTGGCATTTGATATCCATTAAAGAGGGAGTTAGCTCACAATATTTAACTGATGAATGATTAAACTAACAACGAATAGTTAGATTGAAATTTCTGTGACTGGAAAACTTAACTGGAGGCAAAGCAATTTACTATACAGTAAATTGAATGATCTAAGGAGAAAATTAATTGCTTCAATGGTCATTCTAAAAGGGATTTCATTAATCTTTTTGTTCTTGATTTTGTTTTGAATAAATACCTTATTTTTCTGACAAAGTTTGATATACTGAATAAGAGACGGTCCTGCCATCTGTAAAACAAATATTATGAAAAATAAGCAGGAATTTTATGTTTATTTTACCATTGCCTTTGCAGAGCCACAGTTAGTCACTATTGAACAGAAATGAACAATGTCTGTCATCTTGAAAATCATTGGCCACTGCAGATACAATAATAAACTTCGTGTTTCTTTTGTATATCTCACAAGCTACCTAAGAAACAATGGAGTTCTTTACAAGCAAGAATGACTGACTGCAGAGCTTTGATTGTCACAGTTATTGTGTTTTCAGTGCAACCTTCTCCCGGGAAATGGAAGAAGAGGTCCCTGGCTGTATCTGCCAAACTTCAATATATGTTTACAGCATGCAGCACAACATAATTTGCAACATTAAAGAAGAAAAAATAGAGGTGAAGATATTGTGTAAGATGTCAGAATGAAAAAGAGGTTTTAATCTATACATCCTTTAAAGTGGGAAGATAAAAGAACAAGCAATAAAACAGATTTCAGAAATTCCTGGATTTAACCTAGCTCTAATTCCATCAAATCCTTTGCTCATAGTCTCAGTGAGAAGTAAACAAATAATAAGTACTTAGACAATAGCCTGGTGAATGGCATGGAGAAAAAATAAATCAACTATCATCAATTGTTCTCTATCTTTTATAATCAAAAATCCTTAAATATCAAATAAAACTATTTTATTTCCGGTGGGAAAAAAAGCCTTAACTATATATTATTTATTTATACAATTAATAGCTAAGTTATATTTTTTATTACAGGATGTGGAAGAAGCAAACATGGACAACATCACAGCAGAAAATGTATTAGTACTATTAAGTACAAAAATAACACCTTTCACATCAAGCACTCACTCACACACCCTGTTATAAATTATAGAAATCTGTGAGAATATTTCAGTAAAATATCATCATCTTATCTTGTATCTTTTATCACTCACTGCTATCATCCACTATTTTTCCAGAATTTAATATTTGCCAATGCTGGAGATAGAAGCCTAAGAATGGAATTTCAACCTGATTTATGTAACTGTCATATGCTTCTAAAAGTAAATAAATGTGTACCTGAAGACAATGCCTTTCTCAGATGATGATTTTTTTCATCAGAAGTTATCAGACATTTAGAAAAAAATATATCTTCAATTTTAAAAATTTTTAGTGTGTTTGGGCAACACAAAACACAATGATTTAAGTGTTAATCAAATGATTGCAACTCCAATTACATTCAGCCATATTTTTACAGACTGAGAATCTTATTTTTGCAAACTGAAAATCAAAGACATTTTGTGTTCCCGTAGTCAGAAATGAGAAAGAACTGCAACTTTACCCGCCTATGATGTTGCTGGCTGCTTGAAGAATTAGAAAAAATAAAAAAAGGAACACTTTATTCCATCAGCTTCAAGACAATCTATTCTGGAATGCAATAGATTTCTTTGTCCTGGAGAACTAAATTTTCCCTTTGTTTTAAGGGAACATAACACTAAAAAAATTGTTCCATTCCAGACATGTGGCAATAATGTAATCAAAGTAGCTACTGCCCTTGTAATACACACAAGTAATTCACTTGTTTTTATTTTATGATTCACAGTTTTGTCTGAGGTAAGGTGGAAAAAGAATAGGATTATGCTGTCAAACCATTACCAATAAAGCATTTAGGCTTGCAACATGGAGAATACCTAGTTGTACTCTTGTGAGTAGATGGAATTAAAAGTAGCCTGGTACAAGGTCAGATCAATTTTAGAAATACATGCTTTGAGAAGCTATACTGTGCTGATGTAATGATAGATAAACAACTGATTTCAGATTTGATAGAAGTTCTGCATAAATATTTCAACTGGTCTGAATTTTCTGATTAATCAGATTTTTTTACTTTAAAATATTTCAGCAAAACAACATCAATTATGAAAATCTTCCAAAGGAGTACAGACAGAATATATCTAAGCTTTGCCTTGTTTCATGGCAGCTCAAGTGCCACACCACCAAAGAATTAAGTCAATTTTGCTAAATAGAAGATGACCAATCCATGACCCTGAAATCAAGTGGCAAGAACTGATTCCCATCCGTGCTTGTTAAAGTTGGTCTTGTGTAAGGCAAATTGCCCATGTGTGTCCTGAAAAGCACTCTGTCTTGAATCTCCCCTGGGTCCTTTGTGCTCTATTTGACAAAATTAGCATTTTTTTCTGGAAATGTGGGACGTGAGGTTTTATGGGTTAGTTGAGTATACAATGCTGTTGAGAGAGAGCTGGAGGGCTGCCTAAGGGAGAAAAAGCCAAGACTGGTGGCATTTTCTCAGTACCCGTCTGGGTAACCTGGGATCAAACTGCTGGGATGGAGACCTTGACAAACCTGCTCTGACTTACCAACTTGATACACTTTAGCCTTGGACCTGTCATGTCACTACAGATTTGTTCAGCTGTGTGGGCTGATCCTGGCTGGATGCCAGACAGCCATCAAAGCTCCTCTGTCTTTCCCCTCCTCAGTTGGACAGGAGAGAGAAAATACAGTGAGGGGTTCATGAGTTAAGACCAGGCCAGGGAGAGATCACCAAATACTATCACAGGGAAATCAGATTTAATTTAGAGATACTGAATTTATTACCAACAAAATCAGAACTGGATAATGAGATAATGAGAAGTAAAATAAGGTCTTAAAAACACTCTACCCCCTACCCCTCCTTCTTTCTCAGGTCTACTTCTTCTCCTCAGCAGTGCAGGGATACAAGGTATGGAGGTTACATCTGCTGGTGCTCAGGGAGAGGAGACCTTCCCCTGCTCCAACGTGGGGCCTCTCCCATGGAGATTACTGAATATCACCAATGTGAGCCTGTCCCATGGTCAACATGGTATCCCCAAAAAGCCCCAGTGGGAGTCACTTTTCCACGAGGTGGAGTTCTACAGACACAGACTGCTCCAAAGTGGGTCCCCATGGCATCAAAAGTTCTATCAAGTAACCTGCTCCCATGTGGGGTGCTCTCCCTGTGGGTTGGTGGGTCCCTGCCAGGACCCTGCTCCAGCATGGGCCTCCCACAGGATCACAGTCTCCTCTCAGGCACCCACCTGCTCTGGCATGGGTCTCCTCCATGGGCTGCAGGTGGATCCCTGCATCCCTGTTCACCTCTGTGTGCTGCAGGGGCTCAGGTGCTCCAGCATGGGCTTCACCACAGACTGCAGAGGAATCTCAGCTCTGGTACCTGGAGCACCTCCTGCCCCTCCTTCTCCACTGACCTGATGTCTGCAGAGCTTTTCCTCTCACATGTTCTCACTCCCCTCTCCTCTGGCTGCAATTGCATCTGCACAATAACTTTCTCCTTATTTTTAAATGTATCAGCACAGAGGCATTACCACCATTTGTGATTGGCCCAGTCTAGACCACCAGCACATGGTCTGGGAGTTTGCAGGGATTGGCTCTGTCAGACATAGAGGAAGTTTCTGGAAGCTTCTCACAGAAGCTATCCCTGTAATCCCCCTCACTACCCAAAGCTGGTCACACAAACTGAATACATCAGCAGTCCGGGTTGTCTGGCCATCATTAACTGCCCTGGTTTTCTTACACGGGGACTGTGGGAGCAGACTGTGGCTGCCACTGTCCCATCTGCCTTGCTCTCACCCTTGCCTTCCCACTCCCTCTCCCTTGCAGAGCAGTTGACTCTCGCTGCTGTTTGGCAGCAGGTCCCCTGTAGCCCCTCCACAGAACTGTCACTGAGATACCAGAGCACTGAATCCATATGACACAATTTTATAAATGGCATGTGTCAGAAAAAAGAGATGGCTGAGTTTTTTCTGCTCTAATATTTTCCACCAGAACATGCCATTGCAGCAAAGTCAATTAATTCTACAAGAATATCTATTTCATTGACAATTATATCCAAGATCTAGATAAATAATCCATTTCAATCAGGTCAAAGAAATAGATAGTTTTGACTTCTATACTAATGTATACAATCATTTTGTCAATAAAATCAAAACAAAATATTTCAGCCTTACCAAAACAAGCATTTTAAATATACCTAAGCAGAACCTTTTAATAAAACCAAATGAGATGTTTTCAATTTTCCAGATTGCTACTTTTGAATTCCATATTTTTATTTCCTTCTAGTTCACCAAACGCAACTGTCAAATATTAGAAGTGTGGTACTTTAAGAAAACATTACTCTGATGGACTATGTCTAGAGGAGAAAAAATTAACCCTGTAAGACACCAGTAATAGGATCACAACTGTTTATAAGGGTTTATAATGACTTGTGCATCTGACTGATTGATTGGCTTTGGAAGTGAGTTTCTTAGCAAGTGATGGGCCATATGAACCAGGATTTCTCTTTAATATGTGAGTTATAAGTCTCTTCAGGTCCTCCACAACCAAGAGAACCAAAATATTTTATCTTAGTTAAGAGATAAATTTAAAACAGTAAATTTAACTCTATTTGTTAGTTAAGAAGCAAAATCTTTTACTTCTTAGACTATGAATAAGAAGCACATGAAAATGGAGTACGGAGAATTTCTGTACTGCTGTTCCTTCTAGTTCTAAAAAGAAGGTTTTAAGATTCATTAGCTGGTGAAAAAAGTGATTACCAGTTCCTTTTTCTTCCTTCTTCAGTGGACTTGGAGACAGTTTCAAAAGTTCTGTCGATAAATTACATCACATTTATAAATTTATTACTCTCAATCATCATTCACAGAACCTATTGAATCAGCATATAAAATCCCTATATTTTAAAGCATTGAATATTGAGTCAGCATTCACTGAAGGCAACAGTGATGAACTCCATAAACTTCTACAGATTTTGCTGTCTTTTCCAGAATGGGGGCTTTCAGGTAAAAGTAAATTCTCACACCCTTTTGCTAGGAAAACAGCTTTCATTCCCTAAATCAATAGATTTCTGTCTTGTGCACTCTACAGACAAGGCAGACTGAACAACAAAACACCTGCAGAAGTGTAGATGTCTTTCACCTGGATAGGATTTTAACTTCAAGGTCAGTATTTGACTCTTTATATGGTTAGGCTCCATATTTCAGTTTGCAACAAAGTGCAGAGATTTTGTAACCAAAATCACAGTTTGATTTCCAGTTATTCCTACTTCAGCAGAGATAAATCTGATATTGCCTCCTTCCCAAAGCAGCTGCAGGGAACAAGAGTCTCACCACCTCCAGCAGCATCCCAGAGTGCAGCTTTTGGCACAGCTCATGCTCCTCCTGCATTAGGGCCAGTCTGGCAGGGAGAGATCGAGCTCCTTCAGCCTTTTTCTGCACAGGTCTGACAAGGGAATTACAGCCTTGTCCCAAGCTTAACAAGACAATTTAACAAATAGATTCCTGATGGCCAAACCTGTATTTTTACACACAGAATCCAACATTTCTATGGGATGTTATGCAATCCCCCTTTGACCAGATAATAAAATGTTCTCATTTTTTTTGTTTTACACAGGTAAGTGAAGGCCAAATCAAACCAAACTGTGTGATATTAATTTTGCCCTTCATTCTATGCAGTTCTTAAGTCTCAGCCACAACCATCACTGGTTTTACAGTATTAAAAACTCACTGACTGCTCATGGAAAATATTGACCAATGTTCAGTAGTGGCAAATATGTTCCCTCATGAATTATAATGACAAATAGCTTCCACTCTACACTGGTGGAAACATTGATTAATACAATTTTGCTTATGTTTCACATTTGGGACAAAAATCTTTTGCATAGATTTTCTTGTAGAAGAAGAGAGTCTGTATTGACAAAGGTGAATATCTAATATTATTGGAAGCCATCTCTGAAAGCCCTTAAAATAGAAAACATTTGAGAAAAAAAATGCACTAATAAAATTGTACAGGAACTTCCTGAAAACACTGTAAAATCAAATAATGTTGAGGTTGTCTCTTGGATTCCAAGTGGTGCAGGTAAGTATCTGAAGTGTGATGCAGCACCTCCAAAATTAGTGCATGCTTATGCTGAATGAGAGCACAGACCCCATTTATTCCCATTTTTCAGGACTCTTGACATCTTGTGGATCTTAATTTTTTTAGGCACCACAAATTAAGTTAAATTTCTATGGACCAGTGTTGCAGGTAGACTTCAGCAAATGCTCCTGCCCTGTGAAGAGCATTTAGCCTCATATTGCTGTGCACAGATAAGACAATTTTGCTGAAAATTATGAGATGCCAGAGGGATCACTGTGATAGAAAAAGCACTTGTACACTTAAAAATTTGAACAGGTTGAAATTTTAGTATAAAAATTCATATAAAATATTGTGTCACAAAATAATAATAATAATAATAATAATAATAATAATAATAGAACTCCTTTTTGTGTAAAGTTATACTTTCAAGTAAAAGAAGGTATTTTTCTTTCAAGAATTTCATAATACAGTTGTGAAAAATTGTTTTGTTACTGTGTTGAGTTGACCTTGGCCAATAGGCACACCCAATGCAGCCACAATTTCACTCCTCTGAAACAGGACCGAGGCAGAAAAGAGGATGAAAAAGCTCCTGGTTTTGAGGGAAAGACAAAGAGGTCCCTTAGCAGTTAGTGTCAGAGATAAAACAGACTTGACTAAAGAAAAAAAAAAATCATTTCTTTAAAAGTAAAATAGATATGGATGATGAGGTACAAAGAAAAATTCCCTCCACCCTTTTTTGTCAGGCTTTATTTCATTCCTTCATCCATAGGTCTCTGACTTTATCCCATCCTGAGCAGCACAAGGAGAATGGGGAATGGGAGTTAAGGTCAGCTCATAAGTTTCTCTCTCATCCCTCCCTCACACTCCCTGCTCCTGTGTGAGCTCCTTTCCATGGGCTCTAGCTCCAGCCAGGAGTCTGCTTAGTGAGGTCTCTCCACAGCTTCCTTCAGGGAATACCATCTCCAGAGGCTGCATGGGGATATCTGCTCCCCACCATCCTCCAGGGGCCACAGGGACAGCCAGCTTCCCTTCAGCTGCTCCATGGGCTGCAGGAACACCTCGGGCTGCCGCCTGAAACACTTCCTCCCCTCCTTTACTGACCTTGGTGTCTGTGGGATGACTTCCTACGTTTTTATTTTTTTCTCACTCCCTTCTCTCACAGACTCTGCCATGAAGCATTTTCCTTTTCTTCAGTGTTTCCAGAAGGCATCTCCAGCCCCGTTGTTGGAATTGCTGGGAGTGTCCAGCACGGGGCAGCCCCTGGCCTTTGCTCACAGAGACCAGGACTGCAGCTCCCCCTCTACTGCCAACCCCTGGACACCAATGCCCTACACAAAATCTGACACCTCCGTCCTGAAAAACGGAAAATAGTTTTCAATTAGCGTTTTTTTTACTTTTTCAGTCAAAAATTCCCAGAAAAAAGTGAGCTGCTTTTATATCATGCTATAACTTCCTTCCTTGCATTTTAATGTTCAAAAGATTGTTTTTTTTCTTTTTCCATTTGCCAAATGAAAAAGCAGATTTTTCTTCCCTGTGATTAAAAGAATCATAAAGTTATGGCTTAAACCCGTCTATGCATTTGATTCTGTATTCTGCAAATGTTTCTAATTAACTCACTGGCTGAAGTGGCAAAATGCATTAAAAGACTGGGATTTTTGTTGTTTTGTTTCCTTAATTGGAGGTCAAAAATCCTTGGAACTGTAACAAAAAGAAATAGGTGTAGGACATACCTACAAAGCACAAGAAAAACACAGCTCATAGTCTTTAGAATATATAGATGGAAAAAAAAATGTATTTTTGGAAGAAAGAGCTGTTAGAGGCTGTTAGAAACAAGTATTTAATTCTGGTTTAATCAGAAAAAAACATAATTCTAATAGCACATAAGTGATTTTTTTCTAAGTACAAGAATAATTAATAAGCTAAGACTGAGCAGAAATAAAGGATTACCTGCTGTTATGTTTATTTTTATGATACTAATACCTCTAAAAGTGACCCATTTTGTAGGACTTAATTCACATACACACTGTTTTACCACTTATGCAATTAAGAAAATTAATTTCAGTAGAGAATGACCCACAAAATAACTCTTCTCAGGAATAAAAAGAAGAAAATATCTATATATAAGGAACAGATAGACAGAGACTAATAGAGGCAGTTTAAAAATTATGAATAAAAAAGAATTCATCTTTCTGTCTCCTCTGCCTGATGGTGCATTTCAGACTGATTTTAGAGGTGAAGTGCTGCAGTAACTGACCTTGAAAACCCAAAGAAAAGTCGTATCTGTTTTTCTTTTAACCATGTGTCAGATAGAATCAGTTCCTAATTACAGACCAGGTAAGGAAGTTGCTGTTTCTACAGTATATGCAGAGCCATTAATTTGGGAAGAAATGGTAGATTTTTTTTTGTACTTTTAGTGTGTCTGGAAGATTGCACAGAGGAACTGTAGTCTATCACTACAGCCTCTGCTGTAATAATGCAGCTAATTAATAGCAATCCATTATGTCATTTATACTATATAAAACTTAACTTTTCTTTCAGGAGCCAGATGCACTGTTCAATAATCACTCAGAGCAAAAGAGTTTTATACTTTTAAACCTTAGTGCCTAGGTTCTAGCTGATCAGCATTGTATGACTTCAACATCTGTGCACTCCAACTGGTTTCAAACATCTTTTTTAAAAATTACATTTTTTTAAACTGAATTTATTAAATTGGAGTTGTATAGGCAATTTAGCAGCTACCCTATGCTGCTATTTTTAATCTCACTTTATATTAAAACTAACCTTATTTATTCGAGCAAATCTACACCAGCGGATTGATCATAAATTGGACTAGTGACAGTAGCTGCTGTTTCACTGGCAATGCTGAAGGACTAGAACAGTAAAAAGGGCAAAATTTGCAAAGCAGACTTGGATGTGCATTTGTCTTGTTAGGTGCCACTGACAATTAAAAAATCCAACTTATTTACCCACTACATTTCTCTTTGTGTAGGGAACAATTGAAGAGATTTTTTGCTTAGTTTACAACAAAGTTTTTGAATTATTTGGAAAATTATTTCACTTATCTACATGCTCTGGTTCAGTATCCATGCTCGGAGCTTCTGATCTGCATAAATAATATTAATAAACTACTTCTTAATAAATAACTAGGTTTTGTATAAGAAATATGGACGATCAATGAAATTCCTTTCTTTGATCTGGAGTAAGAATTTGTACTTTAGTTTCTCACGTTCTCCTTCCTAGTAGGCAGCACAAGCAGCAACATATTTATTCTTTCTTTGGTCTGCTTTATGCATGCTGTAACACTGGGTTTGCCAGAAAGTAACAGGGACTCTGTGGACAAATGATTAGCACAATTGCCAGGGCTCCAGGTCCTCATTAACATCCTCCTCGCTGCAGAGAAGCTTAACAAGAGAGAGTTTGCCATACCATAATATACCTCAAAGAGACAGAGTCTACTCATGCATAACAGCATACTTCATACTGTTGAAATAAAGATTAAATTTAATAGAATACAGAAAAACTAGATTTTAATTAGGAGAAATGTCTGTCAAGACTATCCAATGTCCAAAGTGGAAATATCGCTGTGTGGCCAGAAAGACTTCTCTTTAAAAGTTAGGTGTCAGTTTGTTGGATTAATCAGTTCAATTGTGGTTGAAGTGGTCCATGATGTTTTCTAGTAGTTGTCCGCAGACAGAAGACTCTGTAGTGAGCAAATGGATTTACCTGAGCCTTACACCTGCGTGTCTGCCTCCTTCTGTGATTGTAAAGCATGTACCCCCACACATTTATAGACCTTGTACACATCCATACAGATACATCACCAGGTCCCTGAGGGCCTTCTTATCCCTGCCCAGCTCCACCTTCTCCCACCCCACCCATGGGCCCAGGAGCTCCCTTTCAGCCCACATGGGCATCATCAGCTCCAGCTCAGGTGTTATTCTCCAGACCTCTCTCTGGCTCTGCCACTTGGAAGAACCTTGAGTTTTCACTGCTTATAATTCATCTTGTGGGTGGACCCTCAGGAGCCTTTCTGGTGCTCCTGGCTGGCCTCTTGTTCTTCATTTGCTGCGCCTGAGGTTGTCAAAGACCCTGTTATTGGTACCTGGTGTTGCCCACCCTATGGGCTGGCCCCCTGGAGAGAGCACAGACTGTGATATGGTCACCCTTGGCCCCTGTCCCTCAGGGACCAGCTGTGCCTTACAATCTTACATATGTATCCTAGGAGCTAAATTAAGAGTTGTGTAATTCACTAGGCACATTAGCATTGTATTGTGACACTAATCTTGGACTAAATTCCTGTTACAATTATAGATCCAGCTGTTTGCTGAACCACAAGTCCATCAAAGTTCTTCAGGAAGAGTAAAATAAACTGAACTGAACCTAGATCTGGCCAAAGACAATAGCTGGAAGCAGACTAGAATGAGATTCTTCATTAGGAAAACAATTCACTTGTATGTCAGCAAATCCTTGATTGGAGAAAAAAATTAAACAGAAAACTCCTCACTCTTGAACAGAGAGCAACCAGGCTTAGTGTCCTGGGAAAATTGTTTGTGTATTTACGACATATTTCTAAAAGGCAGAAAGATGTAGGCTTCTTTCTAGTTTATACAGCAATATCTGTTATATCCCCTCGCTTCTTAGTTATCTAAGTGTGAAACTATGTGTTTCAAAGGTAAACTGACAATTGACAACTTTTTATTTTCTTCCGTTTTCTACTGAAAAGAGCGCTTTAGACTCAAAACCTGTGCAAATATTTATTTGAGCAGCATTTGGGATGTGTGACCAGCTAACCATGCTCTGGGCTTCAGGACTTATGAACACTGTACTAACATCAAGAACAACAGTGAAGTTCCTTGTCTTTGGACAGCTGTCCCTGAAGCTTTGCAGTCAGCTCTGAAAACATTTGATTTTTCTTTCAGGTATTGGTAGTTAATAATAGTTGCTTCACACAAAATTTAACTCTCCTCTCCTCTCCTCTCCTC